>JACDJE010000517.1:153027-303528 GCA_016647715.1 Pavo muticus
CCGCACGTGGGCTGGCGCCGAGCACGTGGCCGCGGGGCGCCGCGCGCCGCCGTTATCGCGTCCCCCCCCTCCTTCCCCTTCGGCCCTCAGCCGTCGCCTCGTGGCCGCCCCACGCGGGGCCCCGCGGCGGGCAGGGGGCCCTGAGGTGATCCCCGCGGCCCCGTGCGGGAGAGGAGCGCCGGCAGCGGCCGGGGCCGGCTGCACGGAGCTGTGAAACGGGAAGCGCTCTCTGCTTTAATGAGTATCCGTGTCGATGTTATCTGTTTTGACAGCAACGCGTGGAACGTCAGTTCGGCGAATCCTGCGCTTTCCGCTCAAAGCTTGCGGGAAACCCCCAACGATGAAACCGTACACAAACGTGAGGAGGACGGCCCCGTCGGGCGGGCTCTGGCCGGCTGCGGCGCGGTATGCAGCGACCCAAAGCAGGAGCGCTCCGGCCGATGCCTCCTCGCAGCGCTCTGTCGCGGCGGGCATCACGCGGCGGCCGCTCCCCGCGCGCGGATCCCGTGCACACGGCGGGCGCTCGCACGGCGCCGTCATTGTTTCACTTCTCCCACAGCCGAAGGAGCTGAGTCTCGTGTTGCTGCGTTAAATGCCTGCCAAGCAGTTGGGAAATGACTTTCCAGGAACGAAACCTCTCCGATAAACCCGCTGCCCCATAAGTACTTCAGCCTTCCCCTAGGTACTCCCGGTTTCCCTAGGACTGAGTGATACAAAGAGTGAATCTTTAAAAAGTTTGTGATCTGAGGTGCTGTCATTAGGAACAGCTCCCTAAAATTTCTGTCTTCCGTTTGTGTGGCTCCTCTGAGTTTGGACTTTAGAGTTTGGGACATCCTCACAGTGCCACAGTGGCCGCATAATGCTCACAGACAATGCTTTGCTGACTTAACGTTGGCTGCTCTTTTTGTTGTTAAGGGACGGCTGTTACAGCAGCCCTTCCCAGCAGAGCTGCCAGCTTCCAGACCGCTCCGACGGAACACTTAACGAGGATACAATTTATTAACGAGACAAGAATCTACAGCCAGCAATTCATCGACCCTTTAGCGGTAAGGGCGCTTCCCAATAACTTTCCTGGGTCTGTTAGCACCACGAAGGTGAAGTTTCCAGCGTGATTTGTCCTCTGCCTTGTTCACAGAGCTAACTGAAGGTTTCCCTAAAGGGTACAATGCTTCAGCACCTGGCCCAGCTGCCGAGTAGTGCCGTGTCCCACTTGGATTTCACTTGAGTCCTTTACTTAGTGGGATTAAGCAGAGGCAACCGTAAAGCAGGAGCATGCCTGTGGAATCCCAAACTCCATTTCAGAGCCCTTGAGAACGCACTCGCCAGTCTGAACTCCGCCTCCTTTCTGCTCTGCGGCGCTGGCCCGAGGCACTGCAGCTACCAGGGACTCAAGCCCAGGAGGAGACCTGAAGGGCCTCAGCTAAGCATAAAGAAACACAGCATATTGCTGCGATAACAGCACTCACTGAGAGAGGAGCAGGCCGAGCTGTCTCCAGGCAATGCAGGGAGCAGAGTAGATTGGCTTCCTGGCCAGACAGCTCCCGGTTCCTTCACCATTTGAACTCGTGCTGAACAACTCATTTATTCAAATGTTCATTTATTTCCCTTCATGCCTTTGGCTCAAAAGCCACTCTGTGACACTGCAGCAATCTCTGGAAAATTCTGCTGGGAAGGGAAGCTCTGGTACTCCAACATGAGCACTCTTCAGGAAAAAATCACCATCGCTCCTGAGTGCAAACAATGCGCCATCGCTCACCCGGCCAAGCTGAAAAAGATTGTGGCCATCAACATCAACCAAAATGTGAAAGCTGCCAACACTGATTGTCTTTCACAGAATCATAGAATGGCTTGGGTTGGAAGGGCCCTTAAAGACCATCAAGCCCTAACCCTGTGCCATGGGCTGGTTACCACCCCCCAGTTCAGCTGCCCAGGGCCCCATCCAACCTGGCCTTGAGCGCCTCCAGGGATGGGGCACCCACAGCTTCTCTGGGCAGCTGTGCCAGCACCTCACCGCCACTGAGCAAAGAATTTCCTCCAAACATCTCACCTAAATCCGCAGTGGCGGACTGGCAGTGAGGGTGCAGGTGGTGTCACCACTGCAGCAGGCATGAGTGAGAAGCTGGGGCAGCTCAGTGTGCTGAGGCCACGGCATGGTACAGTAACATGGAGAGAGAACGGCCACAAATGCAGAGGCCTCTCTGCTTCTTGTCATGCAGGTTTGGCATGAACGAGGACCCAAACCTCTGGCACGGCTCCTTTCTTGCAGATTGCTGCAATATCCTGCAGCACTGGGGAGGCAGTGTTGTGGCATGTGATGTTGAAAGTGCTCTCAGTGCTAGTTATGGCAGTTTGGTTCTGTAAAATGTACCACTGCAGCACTGGTCAATCTCTTTTCTCCAGCACACATCTTGAATCTAAGCCACCCTGCAGCCAGACCCAAGAGCCAGAAAGCAGAAGAGAAACAGCCTTAGTGTGCAGAGTGTGTTCCTTGCAAGTCATATGCATTTTGCACAAGACCTTAAGGTGAAATCAAGTCCCTTTCTCGTAGGAAGGCAGGCAGGGCCTCCTCTTGCCTGATGCCTGACTTCCTGCTGCCTGCAGGAGCAGGGCACGCTCTGCTCACAGTGTGCAGGTGCACTGAGAGATGGAGCTGGAGGGCACTGCCTGGAGCCAGTGCTCGCTGCTGGAACCCAGCACACTGCCAGGGCCAGGATTGCCCTCTAGTGCTTCCTGTAAATGCATGGGTGAAGTCAGGAGTCTGCGCCAGCCTGCCAGAATTGGACAGGTGCATGAGAACTTCCCAAAATGAAAAAATAAATCAGTCCAATTAACTCATTGAATCTATAGTAAAAGATGGTCTGTGACTCAAAATTTATACAAGCCTGAAATATTCAATGGCAAATAAGGCAACAGAATCTGTCACATGGTGACCCACTTCACACTCCTCAGAACCTTTCACTGCCAGCCAAACTGAAGGGACATCCACAGACAAATAGCACGAGCCTGCTTAGAGCCCGTGCCAGCCCACAGGCAACAATGCTGAACAAATAACGTGCTGCAGGCACTATCCAGGCCGTGCTGCAACCTAGGGGCAGAGGAGGTGCAGAAGACACCTGAGCTTCTTTTCTATTTGCAAACTTTCCATGGATGCAAGCAGTGTTGGGGTGCTCTGCCTGTGACATCCTGCATTGATTGGGAAACGCTGGCTCGGAGTGCCAGCTAATATAAATGCAGGTTTTCTTCTCGGAAACAAAATTGGTACATGATACTTTTAAATTTTGTAGCAACACTGCATTTTGTTCTTAAGTACGATGATAGTTGCCGTTGGAAGCCAGACTTTGCAAATACAGGCAAGAAATACTATAGTTGTATTGCCAGTTGAGGATGTCAGAATAGAGAATCCAAAATCATATCAAAACTGTAGTGGAAGATGAGAGTAGGACAGAACAGTAGCGGAGCATCAGGAATAGAGTAACTGACCCAGAGAGCAACTGAAAATCTCCCTCTGTGCTGCAGCACCTGATGCATACATCAGTTGCATCCACAACTGTTTAAAAATTGACATGTCTGAGCAATTTCACTCTTGGAAATGTAAGCCCCTTTTAACTCCTTGGCAATGAAATCATAACGTAGAGAAATAATGCTTTAGGCCTGTTGCGTAGTCTCATACCTCATTAAGATATCTGCATTTAAATATTTGCAGCAATATGTAAAAAATAGTAATAATTTGGCAAGCAATGTAGAAAATGGGGTTTCACTGAGAACTCGTCTGTCTGATTTACTGAGTCATTTTTTTTTTAAGCAAAGACTTCTCTTTTTTTTTTTTTTTTAAGTGGGAGGAACAGCGTTCAGGTCACAGAAATCTTTGTGGACGGAACCCTCTTTACTTCAGAAGCAGCTCGAGATCTTCCCTTTTCATTCTTTACCCCCACTGCTATGGGAGAGCTGTTCAGTGGGCAGGAACCTTTCCTTCTGGATGTGCATTTGTGTGCATCCCTGGTTCGCAGCTATTAGATACTGCAACCCAAACCGCCGCAGTGACTTGGAGAACAGTCATGTATTTGAAAAGCGAACGCTTTTTACCCAGCAGAAAATAAATCTGCCTTGGAAATTGGAAAATTTAACCTGTTTGGTTATTTCGTTTCCTTCTAAAAATGCAAGGTGTGGGGGCCTGCATTTCCAAGAACGGAAGAAATCCCACGTGCTTAATGGCTATTACTACAAGAAAATGTGATCAAAAGACATTCCTTTCCATAAAATTTTAAGTAAGAAATCCTCCCAGTCACTCGTAGCGTGACTATTCGTAGCAGCACCGGTCTTTAAGAAACGCTTGATATTTGAACTCCATTTATTTTCCTGCAAAGATATCTTATCTCAGCGCACGGACATCTAAAAGCCATTACAGCTCCTGAGCACAGAAAGGGATAGTCATAGTTGTTGTAAATTGGTATAAAATTTTAACGCGTTCACTTCCGCAGGTTGACAAAAGCCATGCCATTGTTTTATTAAAATAAGTCTCAGCAACGCGGGCATTTTTCCTTTAGTGTTCTCCTGCCAGTGCTCTGTTGTATTTTCTTTATGACGGTGCTGAAAATAACGACGCAAGCAGCTAAGTGTAATTGTAGGAAATTATAGCTAGCGATTTGCATATGAAACACACACCTTTTACTGCCTCCGGTTTGCATTGTTCGGCTGGGTTATAAATAGTACAGCTCGAGTGCTGCAAACAGAAAACAGTTTTCAGCGGGCGCATGCGATGAATGAAGAAGTGCTCCGGCACAATGTGCAACTTGGAGAGCTTTCATCAGGATGGGCCAAGGGGGGAAAAGGCTCTCTCTCCTGATCGTGCTCCGCTTTGGAGAAGCTGCTCACACAGCGAGCATCCCGCTCATCTGCAGAGTAAGGCTTTTCAACTCAGTGTTTATGTTTTTTGGAGGAAAAAAAAAATGTAATCTAATCTGCAGGCAGTTGTTTCAGATTCCACTAGTTACTTCTAGATAACATTTCCTTTTTGTAATTTGACATTTAATAACTGCTAAAATATGAGCTCTGCCGTTGATTCAAGTAATTCGGTGTAAATGTCAAAGGCAGAAAAGGGGCTGGTTACAAGACGCTGGCTTTGGTGCAAGCAAAATGCTCACGTCTGTGTACAATTAGAAAACTGCAACGAAACTGATCATCGTTCTACTAACAAAGAGTATTTTCAGTCCTTGATATCTGGGGGAAGGAGCGAAGGGAGGAAGATAAAGTGAACCAGGGAAAATTAAAATATTTTTAAGCAAGATTTTTATAACATCGCTGCGGAACTGCAACTGCCCTACGTAATCCTATATAGGAGAATATAGCCCTCAAATTCAGTTGTATGAATAATTCCATAGAAACCAGATACATCTGGGAAATACTGTTTTAATTATCATGGGCACACCTGTCACTGTTTGCCATGTCCTTGTGTGACGTGACCCCTCTGGGCAGAGTGGTGATCCCATCATGTGAGGGGGTTCGCACCCCGCTCCAGGATGCTGCCTTCCCATTCAGTAAGAAGTCACCTCGCTGTTTCTGTTTTGGAGAAAAAAGGTTCTTTTTCCACAGAGATGCACCTTGGCAAAAAACCGTTCTGCAGACAGGGAGGAATGAAAGCCAACTTGCAGTGCTGCAGAGCATGAGTCTCCTACACGCGGGGGAGCCAGAGCACTCCTCAGCTGGCACAGCACAGGGACCCGGTGATGCACGGGCACGGCCATGCGTGAGTGGCAGCACCTGGACGTGGGGACAGAGCGGGCAGCACCAAGCGCAGGGCATCCAGCACCTATTTGCTCATCACCCCCTCCTCCTCTTCACAACCTACAGCAAGTGTTGTGCTTTATGGCTCGGCTAATTTTAACGGCATTTGTCAGCTTGCTATCAAAAGTTGAGCTTAATGATAACTTAATTTTAGAAAAACAGGTCAGATTGACCCCAGAAGACAAACGTGTGAATGCTGGTTATGTAAATAATTGATGCATTTTAAGGATTGGTTTCTGAAAGGGAACAAAAAGAGAGAGAATTTATTGCAAAGACTGTGAAAACAGATCACTTTCAGAACTGGAAATTTTCTTTCCTTTGAATTGCTTTGGGAGACTGAGAAGCAGCAATGGAGAGATTTCAGCAACAGGTTACACCCCAGAGCACCACAAGCTGGTACACCTGAACAACGTACCTGGGGCAAGAAGCATTCCCCAGCCACTCCACAGAATGTTCTCTCAATACTGCCATGAGAGTAAAAAAAACCCTTTTCAATCCTTTAGCAACTTTAATCAATTAGGTTGCATGCTAAGTCATGTGTGCACTCCATTGCCAATACGGCAAGGCACATCCTGGGTTACATTAGGAGTTACACAGCCAGCTGATCAGGCCATCAAATCCATGCAGCTCACTTGCATTTTCATCCACCTGACTGGAGGCAAGGCCCCTCTAGTCTTGGTCAGAGTATTAATTACCTGAGTCTTGTAAATTTAAACCAGAAATCCCTTCATTAGGGCCAGGACTACCATAGAATCATATAGAATGATAGAATGGTTTGGGTCGGAAGGGATCTTTAAGGTCATCCAGTTCCAACCCCCCCTGCTATAGGCAGGGACACCTCCCTCTAGACCAGGTTGCTCACAGCCCCATCCAGCCTAGCCTTGAATGCTTCCAGGGAGGAGATGTTCACAACCTCACCGGGCATCAGCTCTCCTTCTCTCCCTGGGGAACCAGCAACTGGAATGGTAATTTTACTGGATGGACCTTTTTTGGCTACCATTTTTCCTCACTGTTCATGTATCTGATCCTGTAGGTTCGAGGTGGGTTCATCATCCTGCTTCCTCATGTCCTCCTCCTGACCATGCAGATTCACCCATGGAACCCTTTCCTTTGAGCAGAGGAAAGCTGACTCTCAACAACTGAGATGCTGGCCTGTATGGTTGAGGACAATCTCTGAGTTACTGGAGCTGTTGGGACAGCCTCTCCACAGCCAAGATGCAGGCATGTAGGGTCACGAATAAGAGAGGTTCTGTTTGATTGCTGGAGCTGAACAACCGTCCACCACTGGTGCCTGCAAATCATCCAGATCATTGTAGCCAGGATGCTGGTGTATAACATCAGCTTGCTCAGCATAAACTTCTGCCACATGGTCCACATGCACTGGACTTCATCTGGATCTTTGGGTGCTTGGTTGTCATTCAGGTTGTGGCAGACCACCTCCACCATGGCTAATTCCATCAGGTAGTGGATACCTTCCTCAGCAGTGGTCCACTAACCTCAGTAGCATACAGGATCCCCCTTAAAGAGATAGCTTTCCCATCCACTCAACTGGAGAAGCTGCCTCCAGAGGCTAAATGAGCTGACTTCTGCTTCTATTGTTTCTTTACTTGGCTGTAGGAGTGACTGAGGGAGCTGAGGTGGGGTCTCTGGCTTAGCTATGGTCTCTTGGAGACCCTGTCTCACCCTGAGGGCACTGCGTAGTGGTTGGTAGGTGCAGACCAGGCCCCAGCACAGCGTGAGGAGTTGTGTCCCTCTGGCATAGCCAGAGCACTGCTTTCTCAAGTGTTCTGCCCCATCTTTTGGCGTTTGAGGGTGAAATCCCATATTGCTGGATGGGAAAACTGCTCTTGGTGCGTGTTCTTATTCACCCACACACCTTGACACCCATGACCACAGTGCCATGAGGTACGTCCTTCTGTGATATTCCTAAATAGTTGGTTAGCCTTAGGAAAAGCTAGAATCACATTTCTGAGAACAGCACTCTGAGCAGCCCAGGACACTCAAGGTATTGAAGAGCTGTTGGAGCAAGGGAAGAAGCTTCTGCCCTGCAAAAGTGGAAGGTGCCATCCTTTGTCTCCTTTACAAACTGGCTCTCAGAAAAGTGGGAAAAGTTGCAGTTATTAGTTGTCTCCACGAGATGGTTCCCAAAGCACTGGGACAGCAGCAATGCAGGGCCCAAATACCAGATTAGGCTCGAGGCCAGTGCTTTTATCATAGCTCTCCCAGGCAAAGCACAAGCAGGTGCTGCAGAGCACAGCAAACCGCAAAAGGCAAGAACAGCCTTTAACGAGCTCTCAAATTTGATGTACAGCAAGAGAAGGAGCCTGGCATGGAGTAGGTAAGAAAATAAATAAACCAGCAGTGGGAACAAGTAAATAAACATTGTGACCAGCAACAGGCTTAACAGAAGCTCTCCCTCTAACATGCTCCATCCAAATCTGTCACTACCTCTGTTCTGCCCCGAACTGGGCACCAGAAAGGACTGTTGTGGGCTCACCCTGGAGGGCAGCATGGCAGACCGTGCAGCTGCTTACTCACACAAACATGGCCCCCCACTCCCCAGGTGAGCTGGGGCAGAGAATCAGAAAAGCAAAAGAAAGAAAACTTGTGAGTTGTGATAAAGACAATTTAATAGGAAGGGAAAAAAAAAAACCCACAAAAAAAACAAGTGATGCAGAAGCAATGACCCCCAGCCAACTGATGCCTAACCAGACCCAAAGCAGCAGCTCCCCTGGAAGACAGCCCAGCTTTTATTGCTGAGCACAACGTTCCGTGGCACAGATTATCCCTATGGTGAGCTGCAGTCAGCTGTCCACCTGTCCCCAGCCTGCTCACTGTGGGGGCAGAGTGAGATGCACAGAAAGCCTGGGTGCTGTGCAAGCTCTGTTCAGCAACAGCCAAACCATTGGTCCACTACCAATACTGCTGTGATCACAGATCTAGAACACAGAAACATACAGGCTGCAATGAAGAAAATCAGCTCCATCCCAGTGCATCACAGTAAGTTTTTATTCTCCTCTCCACCATACCCAGTGAGGCTGTTCCTGAAGCGGCCTGTTTTGGGCTTGCAGCCCAACAGGCATAATATGAAAGTGGTGTAGGTCCCTGGACGGCTACCCTGCTGCTCATAACATAGTAACGATGGCCACCAGGAGGGGCTGATACGGCTGGGGCTGCTCAGACCATTGAGAGCAGACTAACAGGCAACCAAACACCACCAGCCGACAAGTACAGGGTAGGGAATTAAAGACAGGGGAACCAAACTCTTTTTAGTTGTGACAGAAGTAATGGGCCATCACCACCAACTGTGGTGAGGAAGGAGAACAGAAACTCCTTCACAAGGAAGGTAGAGCAGCACTGGGACATGCTGCATAGGGAACCTGTAGGAGGTTTCCAAGGCCTGGTGTTAGCAATAATCCCACTGTGAACAGGTGATCTGAGTACATGACCTTTAGCACTCCCCTTCCAGCCAACATTTCTAAGCTCCTATGTACCTTATTTTCCAAACAATTAGAAGTTGAATTTTACAGCCTTCTTATACAACATTATCACAATTGTGAAGCTGGAAAAACCAGGCTGGAAGTTCCATTAGACACATATGAGACAGCCATTCTAACCACTGCAGCTGTGCTCTTTGCACATGAATTCAGTTTGGTTTTATGAGCAATTGGAACCTTGTCCTGTATTTTGCATACCCGTGGAATGGTCCAGCAATACAAATCCTGGGATGAAGTTCAGAGGAGCAGCTGATAGGTACTTCTGGTTGAGTCACTTGTGTTTTGGATCAGTGTACTGGTGGCAATTAAGAAAAGCAGACATAAACATTAGGTGCAATTTTCTGTGCCAAAGCCCTTCTGAAATGCAAGGGCATGGAAAGGAAATGGCATATGTCCTCAGCTTTGCTAAAAACCAAAATCACCTCAACTCCTCAAACTTCTTAATTAATGTACATTCTGATAATTCTCTTGGTCATTAGAAAATTAAAAAAAACAGATGAAACAGAAGACCCTGAAAACAGTTTTCTTTTCTTTCCTTTCTTTTTTTTTTTTTTTGCAATCTTACAGATGATCATTTCGATGATCATATATATATATATGCACTACTAAGACAGCTGAAGACAACACAGCTTCTGCCACCTGGATGGCTAAAGCAAATGTTATGAATTCCTTCCAAAGCCAGAACTCAGACCTCCCCTCCCCGACATCCTTACAGAAGTAGGTGGGGAAAGAAATCCAGGAGAATAAAACCAGAATGGTCTAAAGGTTCCACCACTGCTCAGCAATTGCATATGGTGTGGGGAACTTAACTAGCCCACAGTTTCACAGAGGGGCCTAATTCTTTGCTTGTGTTTTACCTGGATAAAACAAGGCGACAAAGATTTCTCAAAAATTATAAACAAATGTATTGAGTATAAAATTACCCAATAACAGTGGTATGGACAACTCATTTTGACTTCTTTTTAAATTAATGTTAAGGAACAGTTTAAGAGCAAGCAGAACTTTCTGGTGGTAAAAATACAGAATCATTCTCAATATTTTTGTCGATTTGCCTTTATTAGTAAAAAGTACAAATAAAAAAGATGTACTTGCATGAAAAAATAAACCAGGTGTACACAGTTGTTTTGCATGTTTGATTTTTTTTCTTCATATAACCAAGGTAAGATGGCTCAGAATATCTCCAGCAGACCCAAGTTTCTTGCAGCCTTTAATCATTTTGAAGCGCTTAGCATAGATGTAAGATAAAGACAAGGTATGGCTTCTTCTATATGTAACATGTAAAAATCAGGTCCAGAAAAGCTGTCTGAAACATGACAGGGGTTGAATTTAAATATTTACTTTCAAGCCCGGTGCCTACATTAGCTAATCCGTGTACATTTTCACCTGTGAAGTTCCCTGAAGTTCTAAGGCAGATGCCCATGGCTGCTATCACCTGTGTGCTCTTCTGCAGCCTCCAGCCTTCCTGCAGCAGCAGCACCAACACGGGCAGAAGTGCCTTTGGCTTGGGAAGACAGAAAATGCCAGGGCAGGCATGGAAAACAAAGTGCAAGCAAGAAGTGGTCTCATGCTGAAGACATTCTCCAAAATAAAACAAGTCCTGAGTTTTGGACACTGCTCCTGTACAAAGATTGTCTCAAGCGTCCTTATTATACATGCAATATTACAGTATAATATAGACATATATTACACGAAATATTATGTACATTATGCGGGATACATTTTCAGTATGTTTTTAGAGGATACAGTTTGTATTTGTATTTTGCACTCGGTGGAATGCAACACGCTGGTCTACGATAAATAAGCTGTGTGACAGAGCGGGGGGAGGAGTGCAGGGGGAGAAGGAGGGAGGAGAGAATTTAACAGAAATAACTCCACTTAGTGTTTGAGTGAACGATGTAATGAAATCTGTTTGCTGTGCTAGCTGTCTCCAGATCGGGCTGTAATTACACCACAGAAGGAAGAAAGGTAGCTGAGTCTCAATCTAGATCATTTATGTAAACTCAGCCTTCTTGTCAACGACGTTCTCAGATTGCATGCATGCAAACCACAAAAATCATCTCCTATGAACAAAATAGAGACAGTCTCACGTTGCAGGCTCCCGATACACCTCAAGCTTTCTGTAGTTGGACTTTAAAATTCAGAACACTGAGATTCAGAACTTCTCCGATGTTTTCTCCATTTTGTTCAGAGCCACGACAGACTGTGCTCACAGAAGAACATTCCTCGTCTCTTTCTGCCCAAGGCTGACATCTAGCCTTGCAAATTAACATTTATTTGGCTGAAATGAATACAAGCATCACAAATCCAGGAAATTATTCTGTGTAAGGTTGTGCAGAAACAGATTGCTCAATCTTAGAGAAGAACATTCCCTCAATTCCTTCAATTCTTTGACACAGAGAAGCATATTCTGTATGCACAGTACAAAAACCAGGCAGCCACTTCCCTCAGCAGAGCCAAATTAATATTTGATTAAATATCTTAAAGCTCCTACTTACCATGCTTGACACATTTTCTCGGCAAGTTTCTCAGATAGGGAAAGCATTAGACACAGGGCAACTTTACATTTCAATACATGAAAAGAGTGCGAGGAGCCACAGGCGTGCAGACAGATAAAGTACTTTCCCCTGTTAATTCCCTGCCCTCCAGTCGAAGATGGGGTGCCCACTGGCTCTGGTGGCCGGGGATGTTTCGTGTGACACCCGCTCCCTCTGCACGCCCTCCCTCGGCAGGAAAACCACCGGCCTCCGCCCTGGCGCCGTCCCCGCCAGCGCCCAATCAATACGCACTTATTTCCTGTCCATTTGCTGAGGTCACGGAAACGGGCCTCATTAATTATTTCTGCCGGTGCAGCCTCAAGTGCGCTTCTGGCACGACAAGTGAATGTGTGACCTTTTTTTTTTTTTTTTTTCCCCCCCTTTCTTTTCCTTTTTCTCCCCCTTCCCTGAATTTTGCCTGTCACAGCGGGAGGCCAGATGGGTCCTTGCTGATGGGCAACGGGCGGCTCCCGCGAAGGCCTCAGGAGAACCGGGTCACGGCATGAACGATGTTGGCCAGGGCAGCTCTGGCCTCCGAGGGAGGGAAGCTCTCCAGGGCTGCCAGTGCACGGTTTCCATGGCAACGGCACAGGTCGATGGCAGAAGTCACACCTTTGCCAGCCTTGATCGCTTCTTGCAGCTGTTGGGAAACACAGGCATGGAGAGACTGCTCCGGAAGAGCCGGCGCACAGTTAGCTGTGATGGCGGTGCTTCCACCACCTTTTCCCGAGGTAAAGGCAATCACCAAAGCAATTAGAAACAGCTGTCAGAATGGTCTCAGGTGTACAGCTGCTCTATTCTGGCTCCAGACTACAACAAAACCGCAGGTGATTTAACACAAGTCGCCCACTCCTCCATCACTGAGAGATGCCAGCTCTCCAGTGGGCACAGAGCAACACAAGACTTCAAAACATCTGAGCATTTCCTACCCACGCCACTGTCTGAGAGCTGCTGTGCAGCACTGGCACACTACACACTCACTTGCTCTCCCGTTTGCTGCAGTGAGAATCTGGATTTTATAAATGTCCATTAAGGATGGCATGCATGGAGCTTTTGCCTTCTGTACTACAGATTTCTATTAATACACTGCATGATTACATTTCTGACAGTGGACAAAAGCAAACTCTGTCAGTAAAGCAAGGTTTGTTCAACTTTATCATACTCAGCTCAGTCTGTATAGAATAGCTTAGGTTGGAGGGGACCTTAAAGATCATCCAGTCCCAGGTCCCTGCTGTGGGCAGGGCTGCCACTCCCCAGTTCAGCTGCCCAGGCCCCATCCAACCTGGCCTTGAGCACCTTCAGGGATGGGGCACCCACAGCTTCTATGGGCAGCCTGTGCCAGCGCCTCATCGCCCCCTGCATGAAGAATTTCCTCCCAGCAACTTACCTAAATCTCTCCTCTTTTAGTTTGAAGCTATTCCCCCTTGTCCTACCACTATCAGACTGTGTAAAAAGTCAGTTCTCCTCCTGCTTGTAAGTTCCCTTCAAGTATTGGAAGGCCACAGTGAGGACTCCTTGGAGCCTTCATTTCTTCAGATTTAACAAGCCCAGTCAGTTCCCTCAACCTTTCTTCAAGGGAAAGGTGCTCCAGCCCTCTGAGTATCTTTGTGGCTCTTCTCTGAACCTGCTCCAACAGCTCCGCATCCTTCTTGTCCTGGGGCCCCAGGGCTGGATGCAGAACTCCAGATGGGGCCTCAGAAGGGCAGAGCTGAGGGGCATAATCACTTCCTTTGCCCTGCTGGCAACCCAACCCCTCTTCTGATGCAGCCCAGGATATTGTTGGCCTTCCAGGCCATCCTCTCAGTAAAGACAGCGAAACTGAGAATGGTGTGATATGCCAGATGAGGAAGTAAAATTCACAGTGACATTCACAGCAAGCTGCTGGTAAGATTTGGTACCTAAAAAATTTGGGTAAATGACAGGTTAAATTTCCCACAAAATAATACAGACAATTATCCCTAAACCATGACAGCATTTCATCATCCTTAATATGCCCCGCATGGCTTTCCTTGTTCAGTTTCATCACGGTATCACTTTTTCTGTTTGTGCTTTTAAAAAAGGCTTTTCTTGAACACAGGTGTCTACATTAACTAATTACGCAGAGTTCTATAAACTGTGTTTTCCTCCAACATATAGCACAATGCCCCAATTCATTTACAAACACATCACTATAACTGTAATAACCTAGAATTAAATCATGTCAAAAATATCTAAGCCACGTCCAAACTGTAAAAGTCATCCATTTTATAGATACTTGCATTTAGTTAAAACGAATGATATTTCTTAATACAAACTGAAGTGGATTCATTATCCATATTTAAAGATGAAATTAGTCGAAAGCATATTACAGCACTTGAGTGTTCAGGTCCCAGTTCATAAAAATTTTATTTTCCTTTCCAGTTACAATCTTCCTGTGCTGTGCTTTGGAGAACTAACCTGGAGGCAAAACTGCACTGCATCGTTAATTCAACACATCTTCTAACAAACAGGAATCAGCCGTACAGCACAGCTCTGCAGCAAAGGTGGGGACAGGTGAGAGTGAGGAGGTACGTGAACAGCATGGAAAGGTGTTTCTCTCTCCTTCCTTGAGTCATAACTTTGAGAGATGGTAGAGCCCACAAACTTGAAGCTAACTCTGCTGATTTGTTAAAGCTCACTAGAAATGTTTAATGTACCTACTAGTGCTCATGTAAGTATATACTGAGATGTAAACTGGAAAGAAATCAACTTGTAAAAAATCTTTAAACTAAAATCTGGAGTGAGTGAGAATTCAGAAACTAACAGAGGGACACAACCTATTTACGTGCTTGTCTTGTGCAAACCCATAGGCACATACTGTGCCTTGAAGACAAAACAATTGGAAAAAAATCAGACCAATCTACTATTGAACGTTTGCAGGCAAAGTTCAAGGAACCTCTAAATGAAAAAGATCTCTGCCTATAAGGCAGGCTCCTTCCTCAGCTTTTTAGTCAAGAACAATTTCACAGTCCTTAATAACTTTGTTTTGTGCTCCACTTGTAGAATCAGCCAGCCAATTCAAGTAAGTATACATACACTGGGGCAAACCAGTCTGGATTAATCAGACTGAATGTTACCTCTGTCTCAGACATGGCTGTAAAAAGGAAGGAAAAAAAAAAAAGTAGGAGTACAAATTGGGCTTCTTATAGCAAGAAAGTTATTAAAGAAATTCAGGATGTAACTCCATAGGAAACCAGGCTTCAGTAGCCCTGCTTTATGCAAAACAACTGATTTATGTCTTCAGCTGCACTGTTAGTTTTACTGGAGCTACACTTCCACACTTGCTCTCAATTTTTGGACTTCAGTGATTTCATGTAATGAACTTCACAGATTAAGTACATTAAAAAATCCACATATCCAGTTTAGATGTATTATTTCTATTATTTCACTTAGATAGGAACAGCTAATTTTTTAGGCAAATTAATAGAAAAGAAAAACAAACTCCTTCAATTTATTACTTTATAAACTTCAATTAAGCTCCCTCGTTAATTTCTTCTGAACAAAGGAATCTCATCTTTTGGTCTCTACTTGGCTTCATTTTGTGCTAACATATTTTCACTGGTAGGAACAATTTCATCTATCATTAAAATACAACCTACTTCAGAGCAGCATTCAATAATTAAAACAGAATACAAATCAAGATACAGATTACTTAGTCATTTTTTTTTTGCCAGTTCAACTGCAAGATATGCTGGAATACTGCATTTTAAATTTTTGGCTTTTGTTGCAACCACTGGCAATAAAGCCTTACTTCTTTCTAAAGGTGCCAAGCATGTGAAAGTTCACAGAAGGGCTCTTGTTTCAATTCAGCTTTAAGAATAGTTTTAAAACAGTGCAGCCCAATTAAGATTCATAAGGGAAGCAGTAACCCCTCCCAACAAACCAACACTGTTTTTCCTCAGCACCTTCTATTTCCCTCAGCCTATCCAGATGTTGACCAGGCTTAGCAGTTTTGCACTGTACACATTAAGCTCAGAAACACAAAGTTTTTTTTGTCTGAAACGCTGCTCCATGAGTCTAAGAAAAAGCAACACGACAACAAAGTCTTCACAGACTGTGAAAAAAGATACCTCGCTGAGCACTGAAAACAGAATATTAAGAGTCTTGCCGCATACACCTACACTATCTGCACTACGATGTGCCCCATCCATTTGACTTCCAACAAATTCATTTTCATTTCTTCCCATTCCCTGGTCTTTGACTGGACGGAGGGATGGCTCTAATCAAGAACTACAGAAAGAGCAAATGAGAATAGCAGAATATGGAAAGGAGGGATGTGCTGTGGTTCGGAATGCTTTAAATGCACACAGGACAATCTGTGAAGTGAGTGGCTGGCCTCTACTTCTCCAGCTCTAGGCCCATATCATAAATAAAATGGTAGTGAATTGCAGGAATTTACATTCCTGCTACTTCTTTGTACCATTCACTTTTTTTTATACTTAGGCACATAAAAATATTCTACACCTGAATTAACAATCCTGAATAGGGTCTATGCAGCTTTTAGATTCTAGTGATTTGTTATAAAAACAGTAACAGTAATGAAAAGATAGCGATGGCGAATCTCAAACCAATCACTATTTTCACATACACTGCTAAATGGTTATCCAACAGAAGTTGCTTCTAACCAGATCTGACAACATTCAACTAGATTCAAATCAACAACCAACAGGTTGATCGGTCCCATTTCTCTCATATTTGAACTATGCTTTTTCCTTCATAGTTACCTACACACCTATTTTTTCTTGAAACAGTGTGCCCTTGCAGCAAAGATCATCAACCACATCTCAGGCCGTGTTAGCAAGGAAAGGCTGCAAATTGCTTGGTTTGGCTTAAGAGTAGAAGGCTGTAATAGCTGCCCCAACCATCTCAAGGACAAGTGGAAAGAAGTCACTGATCACAGGTTCATGTGGAAAGGAGGAGAGGCACTGGGCTCAGGTAGCAGCATGGGAAATGCTGATGAGACTCAAGGAAATTCTTTTCCACTGGGAGGAAAGTCAATCCAACAGGTTTCTCAGGCAGGTTGTAAAAACTCAAGTCCTTGTAGGTATCCAGAACTCAGCTAGACAAGGCTCTGAGCTAATCAATTCACACTAGCTCTGCTTTGAGCGGGATGAAGGACCAGATGTTCCCCAGAGTTCCCTTCCAACTTCAATTACCATATCATTTTGTGACTAGAGCAGAGTTCTGAGCACTGTTTTCTAGTCTCTTTGTCTTAAAAGGCAAAAAGAAAATTTAACACAGAAATTACATATTTGCCCTCCAGAGCAACTGTTCTGGGCTCCTAATGGAGAAGACTGCTTGTGTGAGGGCAACAAAAGGACAAAAGGTTAAGCTAGGGACTGCTGGATTTTGGAGACTGAAGATAATGAAGACAAAAAAACAGCAGGTGTTCAAGTATAAAGGAACAACTTCAATTCTTCTCTGCTGATATATTTTTACCTTATTTCCCAGCCTAAGGAAAAACAAGATTCCCTTTAGATAGTTCTACCTACAGGGAGCAATACATTCTGTGGAGGGAAAGACTCTGTGAATATGTAGTAAATATTTTGATAGAACCAGATTTTATGTGCAGAGGGAGAACACAGGAATTCCTTTTTCGTAATGATCAAATTTAGGAAGTGACAAGATAACAAGCAACTACAGAAAAAAAATGTATTTTTTTGTTTGAATGGCCCTAAACACCTTAATTTCTTATATACTGCAATCTTCAAACACCATGTTTGAACTGATCTTGAACCAAGCTGAACTATTCTAAATTTCTGAAACATACATTATTTACCAATTTACAACATTTAAATTGGTCTGTGGCTGAGTGACTGACTAAAGAATTGTTTATAGTGCTCTGAACTAGCTTTTCTAAATCTGTTCTCTCTTTGCTCAGTAAGAACTATATTACACTGCTGAAACGCCATCTTGAAGCCTATTTTACAGCTAGTAGATCAATTTTTTTAATTTCTTCCTATATTTTTGAAGTACCTTGGGATGTCTCAGCACTCACTTGCAGTCTCTGTGGCCAAACACAGATTCATGCTCTTCCTTCTCAATATAGGCTGGACGATCATTTAAGTGCATCACTTCATACTATCACTGAATACATTTTTTCAGTCTTTGTTGGTTATAAGCAAAATAATATGCCACTTGAAATAGGTATGATAAATACATTTATTCAATATTTTCTTTTTTTTTTTTTTTTAATACAGAAGGTAAAGAAATGCACCTTTAAAGAGCATAACAGCCATTAGTAGAACAGGATTTATTTTCCTTACTCATCTGACAAACAGCTGACATTTCTACTTCAAACTCAAAAAATCCCTTTCTAGGAAGAGACGATATCTGGAATGAGTCACTCCTAACAGTACAGGAAAGATGTCCTGTTTATAGGGAACACTGCTGCCCCAGCTGTTATGCAGTAACAGAAGGACACTGCCAAATTATTACAAGCCATCTTGAGCGTCTGATAGAACGTACAAACCTTTTACCTTTTTAGAGAAGATACTCTTCCTTATGCCCTTCCAGATCTTTCACAATGAGCTTGACAAGGCCTATTAGCTTTTAAATCTAAGCAATGATAGGTGTATGATGAACCCAAAAGTATGACATGCTCAAATCACAGTAACACAGGTAGCCATTACTCATTTGTCATCTCAGTGCACACAAGTAATTAATATGATATTTATGCTAAAAAAAAAAAAAGTGATATTGTTTGGTTTAATGAAAGAAAAGTTATGTTGGATCCTCATCCTAAAAAAGCCATGGAAGACACCCACCAATTAAAAACAGTGACGCAACTGATTTTTGGTATTGGATGTACACTTGGGTACTTCAGGTAACTGTTACCTTTCTTTAGTTTAGCCAAAATCTAATTTCAAAAGAAACAAACAAACACACAGACTCTCTCAGAAAACAAAACCTCCTAAATTTATCCCAGATAACAACATAACAGCATCCCCCATCTAACAAGTGATCATAGAATCACAGAATCATAGAATCATTAGGGTTAGAAAAGACCTGCAAGATCATCTAGTCCAATCGTCTGTCTACCACCAATGCTGCCCACTAAACCATGTCCCTGGGTACCACGCCTACACATTTATTGAACACCTCCAGTGACGGTGGCTCCACCACCTCCCTGGGCAGCCTGTTCCAGTGTCTCATCATTCTTTCTGAGAATAAATTGCTCCTAATATCCAACCTGAACCTCCTCTGGTGCAACTTGAAACCATTCCCACTCATCATATCAAATAATTTGGATGTTAACACAGGATATATTTATTTCAGGGACAAAAGTGAACGCCAATGAGCAATAAAGGCCACCTTCTCCATAAGGGACAGGGAGCCACGTGAGATGACCTCCCAGCAGGGCATGGGACCAGTCCTACAGGGTCCCATGAGGCGAGCATCATTCATTTTGAGATTTGGTTAATTCCAACAGTGCAGTAAGCTGCTTCTCCTGAGAGGTTTTGTCTGCTTATGTAATATTACTAACACATCAAGAATAAGTATACTCACTAACAACTGTTGTTTCAATATACAGAACAAAAGAAACTAATGGCAATGGTCACAAACGAGAGATTTTAACAGAAAACTACCAGAGGTCATTAGCATCTACAAATACCAATTCCCTGTTTTTAGCTCTTTGCTGTATTTCAGGAGCAGGACAGTAGCTAGTCTACTGCCTGTAGTCCCATGACACCTCTCATGATGATACTTTGGCATTTAATTAATCAGAGCTGAGGGAGCACTGTCATTTATGTTGTGGGATGGTAACACTGCTCCACAGACAGCACCACAGCAGGACAAGTGCACTGACCATGGCAGTCAGGAGTGAGCTGGTCAAGCAGAGTCATACACCCTTGCTGGTGCAGCTGGATGGCACTGTGTTATTGTTACTGCCGCCAAGAAACCTCCTTGTTTCCAGACCTGACCTTTCCCATTTTTGTTCTCTATTTCTTTCCTTCCATATGTGAAGCCAAGACATTAGTGTCACGCAGCGTACGAATGGATCTACCACTTCCTGACTCATATTACTGCCAACCCAGTATAAAATCTGCTCCGTTAACATCGTGCGGTGCTTCTATATGCAAACTATCAAAGTACGTCACAGCACTGCTGATGTACCGTATTTCCTGTGCCAGTTTGGACTAAAGGACTCCACAGGAAAGCAAGTGAACAGGGCTACATTAAAAAAATATTGTTTTGCCATGTCTTCTTTCACTTGACTTAATTTATCTTTTGCGAATGCTACGTTAAGAAAAACAACAAATCCTTTCCATGATATGCTATCTGGATGCAAAATATAGTATGTCACTTTAGTCTTACCTCATAATTCTTCTAGAGCCTTGGCCAGTAAACAAGAATTATTCACTCCTGCTACCTCTAGTACCTTTGTTACTATGCCTAGCACCATTAAGTCTTGATTTCAGTGGAAGATTTTTAACCAAAATTATAAAATAATAAGTGATTCACTATGCCTAGCACCATTAAGTCTTGATTTCAGTGGAAGATTTTTAACCAAAATTATAAAATAATAAGTGATTCACTGAGGATCTCAATTCGTTTTTGTAGAATTACACAGCTTATCTGTGGCAAATAATTTGTAAAATGGACAAAGAAGCCTGAGATTTTTGCTGAAATTCAGTGTACAAATGAAGATGACAGGAAAGTTGCTGCTGCTTTCAATAACACACAAGCTTTGTTTCTGCCATATATTGGTACTTTTACAGTTGTTATCTGAGAAACACCATTGAAATAGAGCTGAAATTACTTTTTCATCTCTGTAAGAGACTTTCAAACAACATAATGATGGATCAATAATTTGTCTGGATGTGGTGTGATAGTACAGCAAAAAAATCAGAGTGAAACATTCAGATAATAATGCAAGAAAATAAGAGTCTTTCTTATATCAAAGTCCTTCTGATAAGAAGATTTATATGCTGGGAGAAAAAAGTACTAATAATTTTGCAGAACAGTGACCTTATTGACACGGTGGTCTCAGGGCTAATTAAATTAATGAAAAGTATTTCACTTCTGTTTTTATCTCAGAGCCCTCACTAAATTTACTAGCACCATCAAGATTTTTTTGTCAGTGGAAAAGCTCAGAAAGATCATTTCAATACAATATGCATCAAATGAACAGTTAAAAAGTTCTTGAGCAGCCTTTTAAGTAGTCACGTTGAATGGGTAGATCTCAATTTCTCATCTTTTCCTTAATTCATTATTTTAATTGAAATCTGCAGTGAATAAGGTGAAATATTCTTAAGCAGACAAAACAGCAAAAAGTCTTTATATACATATTGGTATGAATTTAAATAAAGGAACAGCATTTTTACTTTGTGCAAACGGCATGCTGAAGTTCATAGCAAAAATGAAGTTTTGCATCGAGTTTTGGTGACCTTCGCTTTTTCAAAATGAAAGAGATGTTTCAGAGACTCAAAGAGAAGCGAGCATCCGGATTTGATTAGAAACGTTAAAGTAATTCTAGCAACTGAACAGAAAGATGAGAGGAGACACTGACGCTGTGAAAAAAAAGGCAGCAAATGTGCAAAACACTGACTCTAGTGGTACAGAAATAAAGACATCACAGCAAAGGATAAAAAAGAAATACAAATTTGTGTGGCACAATATGTAGCTCTAATTGGCTGTGTGCATGTACCGGTCAAGCTACTACACTGAGGTGAACTACAGGTTACTGAGCTTACTGAGCATGGATGTAACTAATGGCCACTTTTATTTTAAATGAAGAAACACAGAAGAGAGGGACATTACACCAGTTTTGAAACAGATGTTCACAAAAAACAAAGTTGATTATTGTTTGAGTGTGCAAAAGCAATGGAGAATTTTTCACTAATAAACTACTAATAATTCTTCATTACTGAACTCATAATATTCATGAGTATGTAAGAGATGATCAGCCAGACCACTGAAATCATGTATCCCAGCTGAAGTCAACAGCATGAAATAAAAAACTTGAGAAGGCTTTTTCCTTTCCTTTCCTTCCCTCCCCCTTCCCTTCTATTCAAGTGTCCAAGTTGCACAGTCACACTAAGTTTTCCAACTTCATATGAAGGATTCAAAATACGAAATCATGCAAGTCGAGATGTAGAATATAATGACAAATACATAATTCAGTAAAGCAATTTTAGAAGCCTTTAGAAGCCTTCCTCCCACCTCCCACTTTTTTTTTGTTTTAGACTATGGAAATGACATTGGGCATGTCACAACTGTAACTCTTAAAATAAGGAAATCCATTCTATAGTTAGAAAAGCAAGTAGCCTCGTCTGAACATTCAAAGAAGTGTTTCACATATTTGAGGAAAAGAATTTAGTACTCTCAGCGATTATTTAGAAAGTGGCAGTTGTATCAGTGTTTTTCTATTGTTAAAAACAAAACAAATCAAAACACCGAACCAAAATGATGACGATTTTAAATAGCAAGTTAAAGTTGAGATCCTTTTCATGCTCAAACAAGAAGAAAAAACAGTAATTCAAACTTTCTTAATATGGAATAATTACATTAGAAGTCTGACTTGTATGTATACATGTTGCTTTCTATATTAGCAGCAAACATCCATAGCTGTAATGTTCTTTAAGCTCTACTCCAAGAAGTGATTCTCAATTGTGTGAGAACAGTAACTTAACTATTATTTCCCAGTGATGCTGGAGGAAACTAACTGGACCCTCAAGATGTACTTAAGACTCAGAACAACTCAGCCTTGTGCTCAGTGAGGAACCTGTGGACATACCTCATCTTCTACCTCCACTACAGTTAAGCTGTTCTCCAGTACTGAATCAGGGGAGCCTTCTAAGCCATCTCCTGCACTTCTCTAAGAGCTTCACGGTGCCCCAGCTACTTTCAGCTGCTAAGCTAGTTAGTTCACATCTGCCTTTACTACAGAGCAGTTGCATAGCAAATGCTGTGGTGACTTAGCTAAAAGCTGTAACAGGAACTGAAAGAAAGACAAATTGAAAGAAAGACAAAATGTGTGTAGGGGTACATATTTTTCTAAAGGTAGCAGAGTATTAAGGTGAGGTTAAGAAAAGAATAACAGCATATTCTATCAATAAGTAGAGATCACTGATGGCAGCTAACCTGCAAACAACTGCAGAAAAGGAGACAGCAAGAGCTGAAAAAAGCTGATTTCAGAACTAAGTTTTGAGAATTAAATGAAATAAATAATGGCAAAAATGATTATTAAATGGCTGTTTGATACAGGGTAGATAACTATTACTGACTTTTCAAATCAAGTAATAGTACAAGCCATTCTCTCTTTCTCTCTCTCCCCACATATACATGCACAAAACAGCTTTAATAAGGAAGTTTCAACTGTCAAGAATAACCTTGAAAACATTACATATAATATTAAAAATAAGAAGCAGGTTTAAATGTAATTTACTGACCTTCTTGTAGTCCATCAAATTTCCTTTTCCTTGTGCCTTAAAGAGAAAAAGAGATTTTATATAAGACATTACCCACTACAGACTAGAGCAGCAAGAGTATAAAATGCAATTAGAAGACCTACTACTTTAAACAGAATTGACTTTAGGAATCTGATGCAGAAAAAATACAACTGAAGATATTACCAGCTTATCCAACATAGTTCTGTTTCACAGAATCAGGCTTTTTAGTCTTAGCACTGCCAGAAGAGGTGTGTTCGGCATGCCCTCTCCTAAACATAAGATGTTACAAGCAGCAGGAGTCTTTTCTCGTGCTCTGCTCCTCTCAAACATTCAAGCCAACAGCAGTTACACTTCTCCAAGCAGAAGCCTTATCTAATGTTTCCTAAGCTTTCTTTCTACAATAGCACATTCGCCTTTTCTTCCTTTTATCCTCACAGTAGTTTGCTCTTTGACTTTTACTGACCCTGATTTCAGACAAAGAGACTTTCTTCTTTTACATAACATTTCTGCATTTGGTTTAGCTTCCTCACAGGTATAAAGACTGACTTGCAAAAGGTATGCCTTCTTGTCAAATTGGGGTAACTTTCCAGGTCTCACTGCTTGACTCTGCCAATGCTCTTGGGAGTGTTAAGACTCTGGGTCCCAAAGAAAAGGATCTGTTTACCAGCATGCTAAAGATATGAACAACCAACTCAGCTTAGCCTTCCTTCTGAATACCACGTGCCAGTAGTGAGGGACAATAATATTAGGACATTCTTCATCAATAATCAGGTGGTGTGAAATCAGCTCACCTTGCCAGGAAGAAAGATCCCTGAATCCCCCATGAAATGACTCAAAATGCATCAGACCAGAAACAGACAGTTTATGACAATGCTTTTGAAGCAGGTTTTCAGGACTGGTTGTTAATGAAGATTGACTTTTCTTTCTCAGATGAGATGACCCTCCTATGTATGTTCTTAAAACCTATGCTTCACAATACTTAACAAAGCATCTGATAAATCATCGACAAAGCATTACAGAAATGCTTTTCTTCTAGTTGTGCTTCTTCAGAGAAGGCTCAGAAAGACATGGTACAATGATTACTTTGGCCTAAGTGAGATTGTTCTAGTTTCTAACTTATTCTCTTACTGAATTTAAAATGCTGTGGGCTAAGATGAGTTCTAGACCTGTTTGTAAGGGTGTTTTTTTTTTTAATTTTAAGAATACAAGGCTTTCCAAAATCTCAGTGAGACTGCATTTAGCAGCTATTTCAACACTTTGTCTAGAGGTCAGCATTCAAGCATTTGTCTACAATGGTGTTTCCTGGAAACCATTTAGGATTGGATTTAAATTTATTAAAAAAAAGAAAAAAAACACCAAAAAAATAAACATTTCAGGATTCTACTCCCCAGCCCATATTGCTTTTCAAATAAGACAGCTGACCATTCATTGGCCATTTTACTTTTAAATACAAAAAGTTGGAGGGGTTTGGTGGTAAAATCAGTGAGAATAGGTCTCTGGCCTTTGTGTATGATCATTCATTCATGTATGTATCTGTGCATGCATGCATACACACACACACACATATATATCTACAACTTTTTTTCTCTCTTATGACATGGCTTCCCCCTGTATGCATCACAAGATTTTAAGGCAGTTTCTGAACTTCCAAATCTGAAGCTAATCTTCTCAAAATACACACATTCACAGTGTTGATGCAGCCTTCCACATGTGGTGATCTGGTGTGTTTTGCTCTTTCCAAATAAAGAAACAAGAGGGCTTTTAAAAGGTCTTCAGCTTAGCAAAGAAGGTGCATATGGCTGTCTCTATTCTAAAGGTACTGTAGGAACAGCGCCTGTTTCTGGACTTGTGACAAGAACTCTGGTGAAACAACCACAAAAAGTCCTGGGCTCCACAGCAGTTCAGGCATTCGTGATTAAGACACGAACGACAGGCAGTAAGTCCTGGCCACATACTTTGTATTTAGCTAAAATAATAGCAAGTACAATACTCGTATGTAGAGCATGTCACTTCTTTCCCCTTCAGCGAAAACTGCTTCATTGCTTCTATCATGCCCATTTTTGGTATAAGAATTAGCAAGGAGACAGACGGCACTCCTGGAATCCTGCAACCTCCTCTAGATCCTGCAGATGGGAAATGGTTTCAAAGCCTTTATAAAGTGTGCTGTGGTAATACCATTATTCTCCAACTGCAATCATCTACATCCATTTACATTCAACTCACATCTGAGCCTTGTGTTGAGACCGCAGAATTTGAAAATCTCTCATCATACATTATGAACTATCATCCTCTAATTTCAAACTGACATAAGGCTTGTTTTGCTTCAAGATTCACACACACACACACAGTACCACCGCAACCTGGCCACCATAAAAGGAAAATTAGGCAGAAGCTCAAACTTTACATCCTGTGATACTGAGTTCTGCTTTCAAACCAAGAAGGAAAGAAGCTATCATCAAGCATCTTAAAAGAATGTTTGCAGGGAGCTAGCTTATTATCAAAGGCAGCAGACTTTCTCCTGAAGACTCAGTGTAACAACAGCAGGAATTTCCGACCAGTACACATCACAGCTGTTTAGACAGGCAAAACATGTCTGTCTGACACAGGAACACAACAGAATGCTTAATTTTGGTCATTTTTTTTTGTGTCTTCCCCTTTTTCTCCTCCCTGCTCTCCTGTATAGTTATCTATTTGTATTTTAGGACACAGGAAGTATTCATAGGCCTGAACCCCATGGTTCTAGATGGTAATGTAAAACAGATATATGCTACATAACCATCTTACTTTTATATCCTTCCTTACATTTTAGAGGAAAGATAACTGAATGAAGAGAACTGAGAATGAGGACATCAACCAGCTAGACCTCACAAACACTTTGTATTGGTCAGGAATCCATGTCTCCCAGGTCTTCTCCCTCTGTTGAAAATTACAAATCCCAGAGAAAAGTTAGCTGAAGAAAATGTGTACTTTCCTTCTGACCGCTGTGGTGGCTTTACACTGCCATTGAAAATAGGTTTAAGCTAAGATACAGGACTTTGCACAAATAGCAAGAGACATGTGCTTCATGGAAATGAATGTGCTTGTTACACTGACACACAGAAGTCTTCTAGAGCTCATTTGTCAGCTCCTTTGATTTCATCCTCTTGAAATAATAAAAGAGAGAGGTTTTAGGTATTGGAGAGTAGAGGTAATAACCTTTGCGTTATCTCATCTGATGTCAGTTTCTGAGTTCCTCTGTAGGTTGAAAGCACAGACAGGAAGAGAAATGCAAATGACAGAAGTAAACAATTTTAAACAATGTTTTAATTTACCTCTCTGATCTGCTTAATCCATGCATCCCTTCCAAGGAATTCCTGATGAAGGACTGCAGGAGCGCAATTCAAACTGAAGGCCATGGCATCACTAGAACTTTCTTTAACAAATGGCTGAAGGTCTGAATGTAGCTGAAAGAGAAGAACAATTTTTTTCAGCTTCCAAAAGCAGACTATGCATTTATATCTTTCAATTCAAAGCCCATATCCCAATTCTACAGCTACTTGCCATTTTCTGCTTTTACACTCGCATTTTGGTTGCACTTCAAGACTGGGAGAGGGAGAGGAAGAGGGAGAAGAAATGCAGCGGGAGAAAATTGTGATAAAGACAAGTACATAGAGTATCTCCAAATAAGTAAAGGACAGCTTGCAGAGCTGGGCAAGTGATGGGACAGTCAGGTAAGGAATTGTTGAACGGAAAGAAGTGGAAAAAACTGTACAAGAAAGAATGATTTAGTCTTTGTTGAGAAGATCAGCTTTTTGTCTGTTAAGGGCAATGCATTCTATCTACTTCTCAGTAACTGAAGAAGTTGATGCAGTATGACCTGTTTTCTGACAAAGGAAATATTATACAGCTAGTAGCTTTCTATGAAAATCATATAATCCTTTATACACAACCATATTAGTCAGTACAGAAAGTATTAATATTAAAGCATACACTAAATATATTAAAGCTATAGTCTGAACAAGATGTAGTTTAGTCTCACAGTAGTACCTAGTAATAGCACATAGCAATATTTGTACGTCAATGAAGTCATGCTTTTGAAAACCACTTCCTTTTCCTGGAGGAACTAGAAACCACATAAACCAACTGAGTAGAAGCGGATGGGAGGTCTGTTTGCCTGTCTCAAGCGACATCTTCATTTACAAGTACTGCAATACAGATGGAGTGGTTATGTGAGGCAAAACAAGAGTGCTGAAGATCTGAATTTCCCGACCGTATTTGGCTTTGTACTAGCTCTAGCTGTGGACTGAAAGACTTCCAATAATTGAAGAAAATATTTCCGTCCAGTTTTCAGTGAAGAAAATGCAGCTTACATACACTGGAATACTTAAACAAAAGTTGACCAAGTGGATGCACTCCTGACTTGAACTGAAATTGCTGGGGATACGCCTCTGTGTAAGGCCAGTGAGCTCCCACAGAGGACAAGTAGAAATCTTAAACCTGCACAGACATTTTGCAGTGACTGTCTCACCTTAGCATGAGAGAGGGTCAGGCTTTCTCTGGGAAATCCTACTGCTGCAGAAGTTTATGTTGCTACTGTCCTCATCTGGTTACCTCCCTCGCTGTGCATCATTTACTCCCCCAGGAAGTTACCTCCACAGCAGATTAGCCAGAAGGGAACACACTCAGGTACTTCAGCCACTGCAGCTCCTGCCTCAGCCTCATGTGCTGCTGCAGGAAGCTGAACTCACTAGTACAAAAATCTGCACAGAGGCAGCTTGGCACCCAGCACCTGCTTCCCTCTGCAATTCCTGCTGCTGGGACTGTGGCTTCAAGAAGAACACATGAGCACAGAAAGTAAAGCTTTATGCTGCTACGGACAGACGAACTAGAGGGACTTTTAACAGAGCCTCGAATGAAATGAACCACACAGCCATAAGTGCGATTTTGCCAGTTCATAAGCACTGTTCATATCAGCAGTTTCTGCAAACGTTATACCAGGCAGTGGCCAAATCTCTCAGTAGCATTAATCTGCTGACAAAGGTCTGTGGCATAGTGGTGTTACAGAACAGAGATCAAGACCAACACATCTTGCAAGTTTTCTTGATTTTAAAATCACAGACTGAAAGAAAAAGGTGTACCTTATGACTCATGGACATGTGCTTTCCATACCGAAATGCCATGTCCTGAATCTCAGCGCTATGCTTTGCTAGTTCCATTGCAGCCTGGCAGCTCTTCGCCAGCAAGGCACTATGTGACAGGAAAACCTGTTCCTTCCATGTAGATATTCCGATGTCATCTGTAAGACAGTTCTGCAAATGAAAGAAAGGTGAAAATGAAAACACCAAAACTGCAACTGTGTCAGCTCATGGAAGTTAGCATTGTGGCAGAGGAAAATGCAACATGTGGTAAGTAACAAAACTCTGGATGCCAAGGTGCTAAAGAGAAGTGCTTCTGCGGATAGGTAGAGAAAAATACCACAATAAATATGCCAGAAACTTCAACAAACAACATTTTTGTTTTCTGCTCAAAAAGAACAACAAACAAAATATGTGGAGTTGTCAACAGATTCCACATAGATCCTTTTCTAAACGACTTTATTATTAGCCAGAACATTAACAGTCAATTATACTCCTTCTGCGGTACCGGGGAGAAAAAAGAAAACAGAAAGCAAACTATGTCTGTATTTCAGCCTCTTGCCAGTAACTAAGAACCAGCAATCCCAAACAAACAGGATGCCAGCTGAGAAGTCACTATCATTTCTTCTTTGCAGTTAAGAAAAAGAAAAAAACACCACAACACTGGAGAAAGTATTAGAAATGCATATAGAACTGCAATAGAAAGATGAAGGGGAGTGATGAAGGACTCGTACCTCTCCCTTCCCGGAAAGACTGAAAGTATTTCTAAATAAATAAAGCCATGTTTTAGAGAAGCCAGGTATTAACTTCCCCAGAGGCCTGACAGAGATCTCAGTGATGTCTCTAGTGAACTTTATCACCTTGACTCTAAGGTCAAAGATGCTTAACATTTCCCTACATCCTCTATATCTAAAACATTAATTTGAATTATTTTCTACAAAATGGAGATGTGTTTTAGTTAGCACGAATCCCATCTTCTCTTCCCAAACATAAATTCATTTGTGTTGGTATCTCACTATTTTACTAATAAGTCTTCAAAGGTAGATGCAACACGTAAACTTTCTCACGTATACCCATCGCTGTTACACCTGTAGGTATTCTCTGAATAGGAAAAAAATAAATAAATAGAAAAGACCAGATTGTTTTGCTCATAAAAACCTACAATCAGTAAAGAGAAGCTCCAGAAAAAAAAAAAATCAGGCGTATCATGTTAAAAAGTTGGTAATTTCTCAGTTCAGTCAAACCCATAGCATACACTAAACCAAAACATTCTTCAAAACAGTACTATAAAAATCTCCAACATAACAAGCGTTTTCCTTCAAAGTGACGTCAATTAAATTAGCAATAAGCACGTAGTAATTCTGCGTGACCCTATAGTTTTCTCACAAGGTATTATCTGTCATGGAATTGGTAACAAATGAAATAGAATCCATCCATTGAGCTCTAATTTTCCTCCCTTATGGATATTGCCCAGAAGTGCTGTGTTACAAGGGAGAGGATAATTTGAGACTAATGGAAAAAGTAGGAGAATTCTGCAATGCCAAGTAACACAGTGCTGTATCAAAATTCCATTGCTTTCAGACATACTATTAACTTATACAAGGAACGTGAAGAACAGAGAAACCACATGTTTGCTATTATGTATTTGATAACTTACAAAGTCAAGCCTGAATTTTCCTCGTGTTTCATTTTACTGTTGTAATTTTGTTTTAATATCTTGACTCAGCCCAGAGCATGTGCAAATTCCCATGACTGGCAAAACGTCAAAATGAGCATTTAATTCAAGTAGTTTCCTATGTATCAAGTTTTAGGTTCCCTCCCCCAATCCCCCTCCCAACTCAGATACAGATCCATTTATTTTAAATTTAAAATCAGGAGCTCTTGGAAGACGCAACACAATCTTTTGCTTAACAGCCAATCTGCTCAGAGAAAGAACAGTATTTACTAAAATTTGTTGGATGATACTGGAAATTGGCAGTGATTTTTATAATTATTTGTTTTAAATCCAACCAAGACAAAAATATTCTTAAGGTATCCTTAAACAGTTTATGAAGTTAAAACATCTTTCAGAACATCCACAGGTTGAACATTTTAGCTTCCCTGAGCCCTTGAACAGTAAGAGAAACGCAGACTTAATCGAATAATGCAGAAACTGAAGCAGCTTAAACAGTCCTTCCAACATAATGCACATGAGGAAATTGATTCTATGATGTTTGGAAGCGATTGCACAAGAAGCTCCTGTCCACTAGATGAGAACAACGTAAAGCTTCATGCATCTAAAATGGACATATAACTTCCAAAAAATGATAAGAATCTGAGACATTAAAAAATATAGTATTGAAGTCTTAAGTATTGAGAATCCCTGGGTTACAGAAAGAAGCAAGGTCTAAAAATGAGTTACGCTCATATGGATGTGACTTAGCATATAAGTTTGCAAGCCAAAATATAGCTGATTTTAGCCACAGAAAATCTTGTGACCACATACTTCTAAAGCTTCTGCTTGTTAAGAAAATAGAGGCAAACACAACCGTTCTTCAGCAAAATTTTCCTACAAACGAAATGGCATTTTTTCCCAAAGATAACTTTCATGCTATAGAACTGTCTGCCAGCGACACTGTAGTCCTACACAGCTACCTATGTTAAGAGGTAAACATGACTATAAAACATCAAGGAAGAAATGAAACTGGTTCTGGTTTCAAGATGCTGTGAAATCTGAAGTAATGGTGATGTTTATTATCTTTATTAATTCTAGCTGTAGTGGACACTTAGCGCTCAGACATTTGATGCCTACAGGGGGACCTCATTACGAAGTTCTGCCCTCAAGAAATGGGTCCAGATCCCCATCAACTCTCATGCTGTTTGTGCAGCAGAGGCTGGGTGAAGACAGCTGAATCCCTCACCATCCCTGAAAAAAGCAGTCAATTCCAGGTCCAGATTACACTTTGAGGAGTGCTGGCATGGGAGTGCAATGAAAATATCTGAAGCACCTTTGTCAATCGCCACTTCTACTCCAGTTATGCTCAAGAAAAATGGTCCTCAAGGGTCTAACAGCAGGTTTGCTTTTCTTGCGAACATGTTTTGATCATTCACACTCGCAATTTGAAAACTTCAAGAATCAGTGTTTTAAAAACTAATTTTTCAAAGCAGTAACTGGAAGAGGGAAATTAAGAACAGCTGAGGGTGCTCCCATTTTTATTAACGTCAAGGTCAGTTATTGTCTTGTGAGAAAGAAATCGGATAGTTGAGAGATTTTTTCTGTTAAACTATTTCTGTAATTTAAATTCAGCCTGAAACAATCATCCCAGGCAACAGGAAAGGTAGAACACTCAGAAAATGAACGTGCAGGACAAAATATGCAGTCATAGAGGGGCAGGTCTTCGTAGTTACGGTAACAAGTATCCCCAGTGCAAAAGTGGTTTGATTTGTCACACCAGAGAAAACGGTAATATGCAGTTCAGCTGAAAACATATTCAGAGAAACATGAATGAAAATTGGTTCTTAGAAGTGCACAAAATCATATGCAAAAACAGGAAAGAGTAGAAGTCAGATATAGATCACGTAAAGGGAAACTTTATTTTAATCAATACGATGGCAGCTCTTTCTTAGCCATCTGCCGTCGCACAAAACGATCAAGATGTCTGAACCACTTTTACACCAAGCTTTATAGCTCAATTCTCAACAGGCAAATAACCCACGCAAACACAGAGAAATATTCTGAAATAGTTCTACCATTTAAAAGTTTTACATTAGATAGTTCAAGTTTATTTTACATAAGTAAAATCCAATACAGTTATGAATCTCTCTAACTACAGCAAGACCTTGCAAAACATCTTGCATATGGTTCATACAAGCTTTAAACAGATGTATTCCTGCTTGCTGGACATGACAAGGCATCTTTTACTGGTCTGTTAGCATATGTCTTCAGTGTTTTTGGAGAGAGTCTGCAAATGGGTCAATAGAGCATGCCACTGACTACCTAACGCTTCTTACTGTGACACAGTGTGAAAAAAAAGTTGAAAAATTATAGTAAATTAAAATCTCTCTTCACATCTGTTACTTTTAAATCTCTCTGGAAAAGCCTAGTATTTAAAGAACAAAAGGAATAAACAAGTAGCATTGGCCTTCTTTCCAGCTATGCTTTCCCCCACTCTGACACATTCACCTATTCTTTTCACAGATGCTTTTTACTCAGATTCCATATTTTATCATTCCCTTTCGTCTTGCAAAAGAAACATATTAAAAAAAAAAAAAGAGCTCTGACTCCTGCCCTACTAAAAGGCGGTTAACATTACTCATAATTCATTTGATTTACCTTCTGTGGTAACATTTATAAGCAAATCCATTACTTGCAACATATACTCGTAGCATTCCAGTTGATGAACACGTGCAGAACCCCAAAACACAACTCCTCAAAGCAGGACTGGTGACCAAACATCAACGAAGAACAGGTACAGCCCACTGCATATAGCCTATGCTTTGCAGGAAGATAATTTCTGTTCATTTTTAAAACTGTATCAGTCTAAGTCTGTTAATACTGATTAATTCACTATTTGGTACAATGAGTACTTGCTACAAAGAGATTTATTTTTCAAAACTGTTTTGCGTACTAATTCTACCCAATTTTCAAACAATTCAATTGAAAATTTCAAAAATACTTAACGGCCACCAAAAGAATATCTTTGAAATAGTAATATCTTATGTAACAGTCTCATTCTGATACTAAAAATGAGGTTTGGTAACGCACATCTAGCATCAGCTGGATAATTTGGAGGCGAGAAAAAAAAGAACATTACAGTTTCCCATGGAAATCCAGAATACTTTAAAAAACAGTCTGCCAAGTAACATACAAGATCCAACACAGTCAAGTATTTGTTAAATGATCTGGGATATTAAGACAGAAGATTTCTGAAAGTGCAGAAGTATTCTGTGAGCTAGCAAACATTTCAGAAGCCTTCAGTCTTCTAAAAGTAGGAATTAGAGATCCAGCACAGTGTTTTCTTCTGTTAAAAACAGACACAGTGATTATGAATGAGGGCCATGTTAGGCAAACATAATCATTGCACCCACTAAGGGCATACACTTTTACTTCCAAATTAGAACTAGATGTATCGGAGAGGCAGATGGGAAGCAGGAACGGTGTCCTTTAGTCACAGAATTTTGGGTTCTGACATGGGATTTAGCACAAAGCTGCAAAAATTTATTGCACTGCCCCTTCCTGCTCCAGTTTACAGTCCAGAACATTAACTTAAGCCATTAATGCAATGTCTTCAACCACAACATCTATATACTACTTGCAACAAAAGTGGCAGCCCTGATCTTTAGGTTGTGCTCACAACCAAGGCCTACACTTCATAGGTAGCACTGCCACTGCAAATAAAGATGAAAAGTTAAAACACTTAATCTTTATTTTCCCCCATTTTACACAGATCTAATGACCCACTGCGAAGACCCAATCAAGAACAACCAAGCAGAACATACTACAATGGGAGGGCTGCAGGACTGCATGCAGTTTTACAGTGAGGGAAGTGGTAATGAGAGCTGTTGAATCATTATATCCGTTATACATTGTCAGTAGTAAATAAGGTCAGCCTTGTCAGGTCAAAAGATCCTTTTAATTTTCCCATAGGGCCATCCAAATGAAGCAAGCTGAAAATACATTCTTGGATAAACACGAACTTAGGATCTCAAAGGGGAAAGGTGAATTTTGCTAAGTTATTTTTATCTGAAGTAAAAGATAAAAAATATCTAGCAAAGCTCAAACAACTCAGTGCCGAACAAGAAATGAGTCCATTTTATGCTACTGAGAAGTCTTATAACAATTGTATTAAAGGCACACTTAACATAAGAACCACAACCTTCCTGCCTCAAAAAAAAAAAAAAAAAAAAAGTGAGAAGACATCCTTCCACTTTTCTAAACTTAAGACATTCCCAGCAATGAAAATGTCATTACTGACATCCCCATGCCCCACTGTTAAAAAGAAAGTAAGCTTGACATTTGAGGCTTAGTTGAAGAATAGATTAAAGTATTTGTCTTACCTCCAGGAAATGTCATTCAAATTTTGGTTTTGGTCAAATTGCAGTTGGTGATGGAAGGAAGATGCACAAAAGGTACAAATAAGACTAATAACTGACTTAGACCATTTTGCAATCTCTGCTAAAGAGAAGGTCAGCATATGAATGGGACACTGCCACAGCAGAATAGCAAGAAAAACAGCAGGGGTACATCTAAATACACAACAAGAATCTACATTTCATAAAGGACAACATAAAAAAAAAAAGAAAAAAAAAAAGATGCTACACTTCTTTGCTCTCGGTCTCAAGACGTCACATATATTATAAAACTAAACTTCAGACACTGTCATGTAATTTTTCAGTACCTACTACGCCATCAAACAAATTATGTTTTGAATTAACTGGATTTCTCCTAGGAAGGGCATACTGCACTTCCAGCTCTTGCTAGACAGAATAAGTCACTAAAACAAAGTAAGTATTTTCTACTTGTAATTGGGCCAGGGTAGGCAAAAACCATGCAGATGCACCTAGTTTATCTCACACTTCCTCTGTGATCTACACCTGGAGTGCTTCAGTACTGCAATAGAAAACAATTATTTTCATGTTCCTCTAAGATGATGTAATTGTGTCAGAACTGTCAGCTCTACACTTCGCCAAATGAAGAAAAAGAAGAGTTTGATCTTCTGTGATGGCAGAAGCCCAAAAGAGTCCTCAACACCTCTCATTTATACAGTGCCCATTGCTAAAATACAGTCTCATTGATGAGATCAACGAGTAGAGCTTTACTCCTACCAATAAAAGTAGCTGTTGCTCCTCTAAATATAACGTATCTGGGATTTAGTTATATTTAGAAAACTGCCTGAACACAGAAAATACCATTTAACTTCTTTATAAAGATCTCAAAGATACCATCTACTTTACGGTAAAACTCCCAGTGCAGTCCTTGCAAGCAACCCACAGGCTGAAGTGCTGCTTACTCATAGATCTAACCCAGAAGGTGCAGGAGCACTGAAGTGCTCAGTGTTGCTTCCACACCTCCACCGTGGAGAGGTGCCAGGGGATGGCTCCATGCACACTGTCCCTTGCCTGCAGCCGCCAGCACAGCTCTCTTGCTAGAGGCCCTCACCTCCTCAGAGGGAACTGCTCAGTGGAGCAGTGTGAGCACTCCCTGCTAACTGGCTTTAGCCAAAAGAAGATGGATAAGCTGAAGCAAGGTTAGTTGCAGTAACATGCCTTCATTGTATGCGACACCTTCTGTGGCCCAGCTGTAGCACATTCACAACCTGACGCTCTCTGCTTTGCCCACTGTGGTTTTGCCTGGTGTAGAGCTGCCAATGCAGGTGCCTACTGTGGCAGTAACCTGTATGAGCTGATGATTTATTTTGCTGCATACTGCAACATGGCAATAGAAAGCCAGAACAGCAATCTGAATACACAGCACATACAAATGTATTCATAAACTTCTGCCATCTTATACACTGAACATTAAGACACAAGTGTCTGAAGCAAACTAGGCACGTGAGAAAACATCAGAAGAAATAAAACTATATACTGCAGTAGGTTTTAAGATACATATTTACATACACACATTGCTGATCATTGCCATACTGTGAAAACTTGCTATTTAAGACCTGCAGAGGTTATGACAATTTTAAATTATCAATTTTTGCACAGGCTAAGATACAGGCAATACAAAATGGAACTCAGTTTTGCTCCAACATCCTGCTCAAGCCAGCTTAGTTCATGTAAGTTTTTTGTATCTCTACAAATTTCCTTAAATATTCTACTAAAGACAAAAGCACCTGATTTGCTAGATCTTCATTATGGTGCTTGCCACACAAATTAAAACACAGGACAGTGACAGAGGACATCCACAATTGCCCTTGAAGAGAGAAATGATTCTTCGGTGTGAAACACTGACAGCCACTGTCTCTGCTCACACTGACTCTGTAATGCATGCACATGATCTACAGTGGAGAAGAGTGCAGTACCACATTTCTAATTCCTCAGCACAAAACAGATGTTCAAGTTATCAAACTTAAACACTGAAAAAAGAACACACTGAAGCATTTCTGGAAAGGTTCGGTGTTCACAGGTGCCACAGTGACAGTACTGCTGAACCTCACCATGACTGCAGCTCATTCTCTTCCTCCCCCTTCTTCCGTTTCAAACAGATTAAAAAGTTGCAGCATTTACTGTAGTCACATTAATATCACCAAATGTCTCGAGTATGTAAAATTACTGAAATTCTTACCTCAGATGATCTTGAATTTTCATAGTAGATACCTTGAACTAAATCACCAATAGCACTTGATATGAGTTCCACAACCTGTAAAAGAAAAGGAGAAAAAAAAAACAGGCTTACATCTTTACTAGTAAATTTAGTCATAATTAAAGAAAAGCTACTGCCAGATTTCCAGAGAGGCAAATAGTTTACAATTTCCTTTGCAGAAAGCTAGATGTGAAGGACTGCAGGACTTACCAGGATATATTCTGCACAAGCACGATCCTGTCTCCCTGCTAAAGCTTGTACTGCTGTAATTTTTCCATCAAAGTTTTAAGTAATATATAAAATCCATATTAAAAAAAAAATAAAAAGGATAGTAATATATAAACCCCAATATTTTTAAAGAAATATTAAAAAAAAAAGAATAAAAAAATTGAAGTATGAACTTCAATGTTCATACATTGAACACTGAACAGAGTGTATTCACAGGACATTCACAGAGCTACTAAATCCCAGTTCATGAATATAAGACAATGCCTCATCTGGGCTTAGTTTTGTTTTGTTGTTCTTTTTTTCCTGCCAAGTAAATACTTCACAATACCTCTCATTGGGAGCTGTTAAAATTCTAATCTTCGCGGCTAATACAGAAAAGTCAGAATCCATAGAAAGGTAACCTTTCAAATGTGATCATTTGGTATTCGGGTGTCCTGGGAATGCACTGTGGATGTATTTAGCGCATGGCCTGAGGCTCAGCTGTACCACATACTCTGGAAGTCTGCAACACGGGAATGATTAAATCAGATTTATCAATCTGTATTATCTTCAGGGTTCAGACTTTTTATTTTATTCAAGTGAAGCCTAAAAACCTGAACTTGATCCAGAATGTAAAACAAGCATTCCATGGTCTCCCTGGAACTACTGTACAATTTAGAGTTGCGCACATGAACTGTCTTAATTGGAACAAAATACTCAGATTTACTGTAAAATTAAATGCAGGCATTTCGAATAAGCACACCTTAAGGCTACTCCTGTAGTTTTAATTTCTTGAATGCTTCATTTCCTATGCATATGATTCTATATCTGATTCCCCTTTTTGCTTCCTAAATTCAGCCTCATTCTTATTGAATTAAAAGATTTAGTTTCAGTTTTTATCATTCTTGTAACCGAACACAAGAAGTCAAATGATAAAACCCCTAACAGAAAGATATTTTAACATTTAGGCAGACTTTATTTGATAATAAAAACACATTTGCATGCTAGTTTTCAGTACTAGCAGAAAGGTTGTGGTTTTTTTTTTTTAAAGGCTGGTTCGTATACATATTCATACACACAGAGCAAGCGCTAACTTTAGAAATGCTGCTGATTAAAAGTCATGTTTTTTCTTGCAATGCATATGGGTTAATTTGGAAGACCTATAAAAACAGCCGAAAAAAAAATCACATTGCCCTTTAGGAAACTAGATACCTAAGAATTATTGTAGCAATACGAACTGCAGAGGAACTGAAAGGACAATGATCCTACAGTGTTACCAGATGTGTTGAGTTATTTAAGCGGGGAACAGAGAAAATGAGGGCTTTTTTTTTTTCTCTTTTTTCTTTTTTTTTTTTTCCTTTTTCTTTTTTTTTTAAAGGTATCAGATAAGCACTATTCCCAAATCCAGGAGGATTGAGTATCGCCAATAGGTCTATGAAAGTCTGTAACAAAATGCCCAAGATCAGATTGTATTACAGTTTATACAAGCAACATCCCAAGATTCTTCTGATGGCTAGGACACATAATACAGATCAATCACTCGCTAAAAAATGTTATGGTTTGTGAAAGAGTCTGAGCTCAGAGACCTACACTGGTAATACGAAGAGGAATTTACAAAGACACTGAGTCCTACTCTAAATGTCAAAGTGATAGTATGAACTTTTAACAATGCATCTGGCTCTGGATAACTAGACCTTTTCCTCTCTCTCCTGAAACTCTAGACTGAGCAAGACCCTGTTTTGGGGTTTCTTCTTTCCTTCTCTCCTCTCTTTTTAGTGCAACTCTACTCTCAAAGGCAATTTTAACTGACTTTAAAACAATCTCAGTGAAAACATTTGTGAACAATTGTACCTCTTCCTCTCATAGTTTATAAAACATCTTCAGAGAATTACACATTTATTAATTAGAAGATTCTATATATTAAACACCATTAGGTCTTTGGTGACATATTTTCACTAAATGTTAGAGTTTAATAACAGCAATACTTCCTTTCTTTCCAAATCTCTCCTCTTCTCTCACAAATTATTTTTCTAAGGTAAACACAAGGCCATACAGATCATTACCAGGAATGAAGTTCCAGTTTCAAGAGCACAGCAAGATGCTTGCTTGAGTCTCTGTTACTTCATTGCTCCTTAATCTGATCTGTGAAAAGTATCTGCTACATAACATCAGTGGCCTGGGGTCTTGGGTGCTGGAGAATGCAATGAAAAATGTGGAAAACAGGTATTTTTCCTCTGTGTCCCAAACTGACAAAGAGGAAGAAAGATTATTACAGATTCAGTAGTACTCATGTGGTCAATGATACACTGACTTGTTCTTCCTTAGCATTATTCTTCAGAAAATTTGAAAGCAATCAAAATCCACTGTAAAATTTATTGCCTCCTGTTTTGTATAAGAGAAAAAGTACAATAGGGAATTGATTTTCCCCAGAGTCGTGTAACATGCCAGTGGAAGAGCAGAAAACAGTATCCAGGTTGCCTCTGTTCTCATCTGTGCTTTTGTCTGACCAGTGCTCTGCTCAACTCTTCGACATTTCTAAGAAGCAGGTTTGAAGAGTAGGAAAGGTAGATGAAAATCACATGCTCCAAACTGTTCTCCTTCTGTTATCATTTGAAGGTTGAGCTCCATTTTGAAGAAGTTCAAAGACTGGGAAAGAGAAGAAAGAACTGCCAGAACTAGTGCTTCAAAACAGCAGGATCTCTACAGACCAAAGGCAGGCTATTCATAGTCTCTCTCCCCACTACTTTTCACTCCTCTATGCATCTCTGAGAAGCCTAGTCCTTCTTAGGTACTAGAGGTGTGGAGGAGTAGCTTTGTATTGACAGAAAACAAATTTCCACTCCATATTTTGTTTTCCATTCTGCATCAGTGTCACCCAAAGTGGTACCTTCTCTGCCCGTCAAAGAGTGAGGAGGCCTAGTAGCAAACCAGGGGCTGGCCAAGGATTTGCAGGTGACAAGTTAAAGATCTCGTGGATCATTTCACACTCTTTTAACACATTCTGTGCAACAGTTTTGCCAGTTTTTTTCTTTCTTTCTTTTTTTTTCCCCTGAAGTAGAACCTAAGACATTTTGTAGAGATGTCATGGTCATAGTCAGAGGGCTGTAGTCAATGGCTCTATCTCCAGGTGGAGGCTGGTGACAAGTGGTGTCCCCTGGGGACCTGTCTTGGGACCAGTGCTCTTCAATATCTTTATCAACAACATAGACAGATGAATTTAGTGCACACCATCCTGGTTTTATCAGTATTCCATATCATGACATCATGCAGCAAACTGTTTGGTGTTGGAGCAAAGCACAGGGGAACTGCACTTCCTGGGTCTAAGCTCTGGCAGTCTCAGCTATTCTCACGAGGGTTCCAGCTCTGTGAGAGGTGGATACACTGAGAAGAGACAAATTAAAATTTCCCAGAAGTCTCCAGTACTCCCCATGTGATTTCCGAATCTGGGTGATGAGACAGAGCTCTCTGCCGTTCTAGGAGGCCAGTCGTGAGTGCCGGCCGATAAGGACTTGGACCCTCTCTCTTTCCTCCTGTTTTCGGTTCATTTGATTTATTATTCTTAATTACTCTGTATTATCTCACATTCCTTTTAATAAATTAGTTCCGTTATCTCTGACAAGTTGTTTTTTCCCATTTCCCCTCACTTCTCCCATGGGGAGGTAGGGATGTTGTGCAATTAACTCTTCAAGACTTGACAGCACACTCAGCAAGACTGTAGACAAAACTAAGCTCAGTGGTATAGTTGACACAATAGAAGGAAGGGATGCCATCCAAAGGGACCTGGACAAGCCTGAGAAATGGCCCCAAATCAGCCTAATAAGGTTCAACGAGGCCAAGTGCAAGGCGTTGCGCTTGGGTCAGGGCAATGCCAGATATGTATACAGACTGGGAGAAGAACTCTTTGAGAGCAGCCCTGCAGAGAAGGTCTTGGAGAGTACGGCTGATGAAAAGCTTGACACAGGCCATCAGTTCACCATGAACACAGGGAAAAGAAATACATGGATAAAGTTAGAATATTCCCTACTATCTAGACAGAAAATGTATGACATGGTATCAATTCTGGACGTAAGCATGAGATGCCTGATTCCATAGCAAAGTAGAGCTCACGTTCTAACTTCTTTGATGCAAATACAAAGTAGACTAGAAGTCTGTGTTGTGTTTCAAAACCAGAAGAGGTCTGTAGGTTTGAAGATGAGAGGTTTGGTGAAATGTATTTCACCCTTTTTTTGGTACAGTAATTTATTTGTTAAAAAAGCATAGCTTTAGCTCTTCAAAGTTATTTAAATTTACTTTAAGTTCCCTCTCTTGAGCTCAGATGTTGATTGAAAAAATACAACACAGTGGTTGTAATTTTCCTGGTGGTTCAAAAAATGCTTGGGATGTTCAAACAACCGCACGCTGAAACTCCTCTCTCCCTTTCCTGAACTCAGACAAAATCTTTCCGATAGGTCACTTGTGACCAACCTATTAGATAGTTCAGGATCCATAATTCTCAAATACTTCTCTGTACACAATGACAAAGAATAGGGCCAAGTATTCATTGACACAGGAGTAGCAGCCCAGTTCTTGCTTCCAGTGCCCACAAAAAAACAACCATGTATTTTGATTAAAGTGAAATTAAAACAAGAACGAGTGCAGAGAAATCTCAGAACACAAGACATTTTTTGGTAGGACTAGAATGCTTTCTTCAAAAGTTAGAAGATGTGATAAACTCCTTCAAATATAGTAAAAAAAAAATGGATCTTGAGCCACGCTCATTCTTCACAGGAGTTCTGAACACACACTGGATGAAAGGAAGACATTACTGCCATCAGCTTAGCAACTCAAGCACTCATCTTTGAAATATTTTTTTCAAGTTCACTGCAACACAACACTGAATAGATATATTTTTTCCCATTTCCCTAGTTTAAAAACAGAATGAATTTGAGTTCCATTCAATACGTGGTGTTTTTTAATTTTAGTTTTTTAAATTCAGCAACTGAACTGGAATTGATTAAACAGATTATTTAGAAGAAGCAGCACAGTATCTCTTCAGACTCCAGCAGATATTTTCAAGGGGAACGTCAGAGAAAGGATGAAGCTTTTGGGGAGAAATGGGAAACAGCAGTAGGGAGAACACAACAACAGGTATGTCTTTGTTCCTCATCCTTCCCAATTTCTATTTGAAAAAATTCCGTAGCTTTGCCAAATTCCTTTCAAGAAGAGCCACGAGTTATTCTTTTCCTTCTTAGTCTCTCTCTGTCTCTTTGGGCTGCTGATCTTGAAATGATACTCTTTTCCTTAGATATCTGCTGTGACGGACCCTACCCCTTGCTGCTGATGAACAAAATTGAAGATGTTGCAAGACTTCACCATCCAAGTAAATAAGAAAATCGTATAGTCAATAAACATTAAATATAAGAATAAAAGTTCCCTCAACTTACACTTCACTATATTGCTATTTTTTTTCTCTTCTCAAAACAGGTGTTAATTTTTGGAAATATTTCACACACAAAAATTCAATGAAAAGTTCCTAAAATCAAATATTCTCCTGCATTTGACATAGACACACTGCCACACTTAGAAACTACAGATGAAACTCAGTAAGCAGGTGAAATTGGATTTTGATTGTTCAATAATATCTGAAAAAAGGGAGCAAAAACTCTAAGGAATGCCAAGAATACTGAAATTTAATTTTCTTTTCTGGTAATCTCCTGAAACGTCATTAGTCATACATGTAGAGATGCATGCCAGCTAAAAGACTTTATGTTATCTTTATTGTACCCTATTGGATTTACTATTTGAGCTTTTTTCTTTCTTTCTTCCTTCTTTCATTTTTTAAGCAGCCACTCTTCCTGTTGAAGCACATGAAAAGGACTCCTCACAGTGATCTGCTTTCTAAACAAATTTTAAATGCTCTTTGAAAACAAATTTATAGTTTTCTTCACTCTATTAACAATGAAGGAAGAAAAATACATGGTACAAAGTACACACATCACCCACACACACAACTTGATAAAAAAGGTACTTCCTAGCCATATGTATATACATTTATATTCATATTCAAAACAATATAGAGGTATTCAAAATAAATATCAGTAGTCAATTTGAACATTGTTAATATTTTTAATACATAAGGTCAGTTTGTCTTGAGGATTTCCCACAATGTTAAGTGACTCCTTTTTATACTGATGTAACACTATCCACAGAAGGGGTTTACACAAGCACAAAGACTTTCAGTGCATAATTCAGTTATTCTCCTTAATGATAACAAAACTAATAGAAGAAATGTCGCTATCTCTTCCCTACCTTCACTTGGTTTCTTACACAGTATACTAATATCTTCAGAAATCTTTACATATCTTTGCACCGAAGCGCTCAGCCATCTATTATTGAGTGACTCAGGTTAAAGAAGTATGTGATTTCTTCAACTTGACCTTTTTGGAAGGGGTATCTATTTCACTGCGTGTCTTACATATAAAAACAGTGAACAAAGATGGTACGGGGACTACAGGGCTCCGTAACTATAAAACCCTCCTGATCAATAAATGATGCAAGAGAGCATGATTGAAAAAACACTATGCCCAGTCATGCTGGGGCAGACAACCATTACAGCAGAGTGTTTTCACAAATAAACTGTGGATTAAATTGAACACAAAAAAAATTTCTGATCAGCTTCAGGATGAGAAAAACGATAAGCTGCAAGTGGTATTAGCTATTTTGCATAGACTGTGTCTGAATAAATGTGGATGAGAAGCAGTATCACGTAGCATCTGACAGATGGAATCAACTAAACCAAGCTGCAGATGTTTGTTAAACTAGCAAATCAACAGCCTGCTCTGATGTACCAGGAACAGAAATCAGATTCTAAAGTTGAAGTGAAATGCTGCTGAACTTCAGAATGCTATTATTAACCAGCAGTTCCTGTCAATCAAAAAATTAAATCCTCTTGCTAGCCAACAGGAGCATTTTGTTTAAAAATGCAATTAATTCATCTACAAAATTGCTATCATATTATGTACTTAACTGCATTATTGCAGTAAAGCCCCTCCTGATGTAAAGACACTAACCAAAAATTTCTTCACTCTGCAAAGGCCTGCTTCAAAGACTAGCATTCCCGCAGTGCAAGAAGAGGGGAGGATACTTAATCTATCACCCTACTTACAACATACGTTTTTTCCTAGCTGTACACTGTGTAAAAACATCTGCAGGGAGGGAATGAAGAAAACAGAGCCAAATTCTTCTCAGTGGTGCCCACTGAAAGGATGAGGGAACGGGCACAAATTGAAACACATGAAATTCCATCGGGACACATGATAACGCTTTACAGTAAGGGCAGTCAAACACTGGAACAGGCTGCCCAAAAGGGCTATCTCCATGAGGAGACAAAGCTCCAAACCCCAGTTGGACATGGCTCTGCTGGGCGACCCACTCTGGGTGCCCCTGCTTGAGTCCAGGGCTTGGTCTAGATGACCTCCATAGGTCCCTTTCAACCACAACCACCCTGTGATAGTAGCAGCTGTCTGAGAAGGACCATAGCTGATTTTGCGTACGCACATCTGCAGCACAAGTAACAATAAGAATTTTCTCTTTAAAGAAAGAAAACTAGCACTACAAAGCGGATGTTAAATACTCTCTTAGGGAATGGTAAATATTAGTGTACGCCCTGGAAGAGATTTCCCTTCCATGAGTAGCCAGGCTCTTGGGAGATTAAGACAGGCAACCCAGACAAATCTTAGATTTCTATCATTATTGCTCAGTGTTGAATTGCAAATTAATCACCACAAAAATCTAATTTCACTTTTTAAAAGCATATTCTTTACTGAAGTTGTACTTCATGTGGACATCCAACTATATGCTGTCACTTTCAGTTCTGCAAAATCATTTATTTACTGTGTTGTTAGAAAATAATAAAAGTCCACCTCTGGAACAAATATGTCCTAAGATCCCATCCAAACAAAGATGAGTGTCAAAATGCATTAAGTCCTCAGTGAAAAGTTGAGAAAATACTAATACAGTATTTCACCACAAACAGATTCGATTGCTTTTCACCCTACTACATGCTCTCAATATGAATCTTCTATTACGGTTAAGAAACTGGCTTTAAATAAAGCCAAGAAAACAGAACTTGTGATATTCCACTGTTTGAGCTATAAAAAGAATTAAGGTGATATGCAAATATCGCTCACTGAGGACATCACCTCCTGCAATTTTATGAAAAATCTACTTTCATTTCACAATTTCTGTGTGAACTAAAGCTTTTTAGCATTGAACTCGCCCGTGATGATTATTCATGGCAGTAGAGGAAAAGCTGCACTGAACATCCATGCTTTAAGAAACCTGGATGGTGACAATATCATTTTAGTGCCAGTTCTCTTCACTGTTTTTATAAATGATCTGGATGTAGGACTCAAGCGCATACTAAGTCAGTTTGCAGATGATAGTAAACTGGGAGGAGACGTTGGCTTCCCTGAGGGCTGAGAGGCCTTGTAGAGAGAGATCCTGACAAACTGGGGTGCTAGGCAAGCATCAACCACATGAAGTTTAACAAGAGCAAGTGCTGGATTCTGCAGCTGGGATGCAGCAACCCTTGATATATTTTTGGCAAAGATCTTCAATCTGAGGCTTGATGATTCACAGCAATGTCTATGAGAATGTACTTTGCTACCAGTTTCAGTTTCAGCCCTTCCACATTCTGCGGCAGTCGCTCTGCTACAAGGCACTGGTTGTAAGTCATATATATGTCCATAAGGGAAATGGCAGAATTTTCTCTTTTTCTATTTTTTAAACTAATTTTTCATGCAGAAATGAGAGGACAGAAAACAGACTGAAATCTAAACACAAAATTTTCCAGCACTGCCATGGCCAAGAACCACAGGAAAATAAACTCTTTCAATACAGACGTATTTTATAGGAGCAAACCTAATGCCAGTGGAGCCTAGTTTTGGAATAGTTTATTTTAAGTATTAGCTTTAAAAATCAGTGCAGGTGCAAAAGGTTACTAAGGTAAAGAAAAGACCTACGTGTAGAACACACTGATTAGGAAGCAAAACGAAATTATGCAGTTGTAATCCCCGATCCCATGTTCACTACAACGCAGAAGAACTTTTACACATCATCAAAAAGGAGGCTGTTTCTAACCTATTACCACAATTACAGATTAATTCTAATTTTTAGAATTTCAGTTAAATTAATAAGTTAATAAGCTGTGTCACCTAATCCTCCAATTTAACTTCTCCAAAAGATTACTTTTCAAACATATAATCACAGCCATTAAGGTAATGAAATTCTACAAGTATTTTATTACCAGTTACAGATAGCAAAAGTGAGACAGAAAAAAAAATGTAAGAGATTCAGAAAACTGAATGCCTCATTTGCTCATGAGTTATTTTAAGAGGCTATAAATTTACGTCTTGAAAACAAAGGCAAATGACGTGCTTGCTAAGAAAGTATACCACCGACACAGACATGCAAAGGGGCAGTGGGGATGGCACAAAGAACTAATTAAGAGATTCACAAGCATAACTCTACAATTTATCATCATCACCATGAGAACTGTTACCTCTACTGACAGCAGAAATGCTAGACGAAAGTTTTAAGGTATTGCCACGGGAGAAGAAAAAAAATATTATCAAGTATCAATTCAAATAAATGTTAATCTTTTGACTTTAATATAAAGGATTTCAAATTCATTTCTCAGAAGGATGTGAATTACTGGATTCTGGTACACTCTAAGAATATTAAATAACTGTATTCTTAGTTGACATAACAACTCATTTCTCAGCACTGAAAACTTCTCTGCATTCTCCAATAGAATTTATGCTAAGCTGTATACTAATACTGAGATACTTTAAGATACAGAACTACTTTCTTAGGGTTGCCCAAACAAAAGCTTTATTCTATAACACTCAATCATGACAACTGTGTTGTCTTATGTCATCTCGTATTAGGTTAAATGTTCAAAACACTACATTTCTTACTTGGTTTCCTTCTCCTCCACTTCCCCGAGAGAACAGTGCTCCTTAACCGTACCTTTCTGTAAATAATTTCAGAATTCTTCAACCCTTTCTGCAATTTTCAGTAGTGTCTGCCTTTCAGACATGCTTCTGTGGCACTCCTAAATACTAAATTATACTAAAACCACTCAGCAATATAGAAGCTGCCCTACTCCCCATTCAGTGCAGTATGCTGCCCTCAGATAAAGGTACAGTAAGACAGACATGGTAAGTCAGTTATTTCTGAAGCTTGTTTTTCTTCTATTTTTTTTTCCTCTCAAAAATTCATTTCAAAAAGGGGAAACTCTGTATTCTTCACTGGTGCCAAGGAATCAAGGCCCTCAAATTCAAAACCTATGGCCCCCCTTCCCCTCCCCATAGGACCACAAGTGATGCTATGTAAGTATAAACCAGGGCTCAAGACAAGCAGAACTCTTAGGAAGCAAAGTGCACATTCAGACTGTTTCAGTAGAAGGATTTACATGAATAACTTGTTAACATTTATGCTAGCACAAGTCCTGTCTTGTAAACAACACATGCATTTAGGAACCCAAACTTAATATAAGGAAATACATCCACTACGTAAGTACTGCAACTGTGCTACTGTTTATTTATAAACAAATAATGCCTAATAAAATAACGCTCTGTGATGTGGTCTGCTGGCAGAGCTCTGCACTGACAGACAATATCCCTGAACTCAATTCCAAGCTTTCAGGCTGCAGATTTGAAGAGCTTTGGTGCAGCTCAATCATTCCAACAAGAGCTCACTGAATTACAGAGGGAAGAACAGTGCCATTCTGAAAATCTCAGTAAGAAGTACGAAGAACACGACCCTTGCAGGTATTTCAAAGTCTTTTGGATTAAGCTTTTTTTCCTCCTCCTTTTTTTAATTTTTTTTATTTTTTATTTTCTTCTAAGAGATGTGCCTTCCTGTCCGTCTATGGAGTTGCAAGCAATACATTCAGATTCTTTCATCATTTCTTTAGCCATCAATACGTTACAGTAGGCACTGCACTAAAATGACTCATTTTATCCTTTTCGAGTTCTGTGTGTCATTGCCTTCAGACTGTGGGAGCATCAAAACTGGTCACAACTACATCTTTAATGCACTCTACCTATAGTTTCATAAGAGAACTGACATGAGAGATGATCTAACAAGCTCCAGCTTTAAAGCTGCAACAAGTTTCATCCAGCTCATCTCTAATATGCCCTGAAAAAGAAAAATATTTGACAACACCCTGGTCAATATTCACACATTACTTGTGTTAAAAATGTCCATAATGTCCATATGACATTTCTTGCTAACAGATGGCAAAACTGCAATTAATGCCTGCTACGTTTGCTGCATTCACATTTGAACACCACCTTACCATTATTATAAGAGGTTAAGGTTACTTAGGCAGAACTCAAAGACCAAACAAATACCTTTCACTACTAAAGAAGCACTTTCACGCAACAAAATCTTGCTAGCAATTTCAAACCCCCATCCATGGCTAGGCAAAGAAAGACGACATATGTTAAGGTCACGTCACCTTCAGAAGGCAACAAAGAACCAACTGGTTTTTCTTTAAGCACACTGGAGGTACCGTCATTTGTTAGGTAAGCATCAGTTGCTTTTCCATTTCTCCCATAATCTACATGTTTACAATGACTTCTATAAATACTTCATCAAAATTCTAAAATCAAAACACCGCAAAACGAGGAAACCTACCAAACAACCCCCTCCCATCATCCCAAGTAAATACATTCCAGTTCAACAAATCAGCACGTTACCAGATGTTACTGTGTAATTTTTAACTAGCAAAAAACCCCTTCCTCTTCCTTGTTGAAGGGTAATGATTTCTAAAACCACTGCTGATACATCATCTACTAAAAGATCCCACCCAGATGCCCTCTGTGTTCAATTCAGTTATAAAATCCAATGTCCAATCTACTACAGGGTGCAGTTTTGGAATAAGGTTATATCCATATCATCTTCAGTCAGCAACGCAACTTATCACAATAATCAGAAAGCCAAGAAAAGCCACTACCAAAAATACAAGACAAGAAAAAAGGCAGTCAAAAAATTAACATGGAAGAACAGAAAATATGCGATCTGATCAGTGTAAGACTTTACAGCTGAAGAAATCACCATTCATTTGAAACAGATTTTATTATTCAAATCAACTGAGAACTTTGCTGTAATTTACACAAATATAGTACGCAGTTGCCCTTCTGTAGCAAGCTTTAAGACTCAATTAATGCCAACTTTGTAATTATAATTAATGTCTCAATTTCACAGAGTAGAAAATGAGAATGCTTTCTTCCAAATTATTGTGTGTGTTCAAACAACAAATTTTACATGACTTTACCATAGCATAAAAACAGTATTTGTATTATAGGAGGCTGTACTGTTTCTGGCATCCTAATTGACATTTCAAGAAATCCTGAGTCTTTGTACCACACACATTAAAAACAAACAAAAACATCCAACCCTCTTCCCCACCCCCAACCAAAAAAGCAACCCTCCACCCTAAAAATCTCCTTTTGCATAACATTAGCAAATGTATGAATGAGAACTATGAGCATTTGTTTAAAAAAAAAGAAAAGCCCATAAACCCTGAGCCCTGAATGTGCAGTTATATTCTACAGCACTAGCAAGAAGAGGAAAATTACTACAAATTAACAACAACAATTCCTATATTTAATGTTATTTAAAAATCAAAGTGTTACCTAAGGCAATTACCTTGCAGCCTTTTAATATCTACAGGGAAAAGCCTAAGGGAAAATAATTGACTTTGCTAATTTTACCCTTGGCAATTATAAAATAGCTCTGCATTTCATTACGACTACAGAATTTCACATCTAATTGTCAGCCCCGAGAGAAGCACAGAGATAAATGCATCATACGCAAGCTTAGACAAGAGTTTAATGGCACAATAACATTATCTTGGTAGCAGCGGTATCAGGTAATGTTCAAATCCCCTTTAAATTCTAGACGATACAACAATGATGCATGCCTAAATAGAGGTTACAGCCTACCACGGTCAGCGCCATGTACAATGCATGCTGCTCGTTTCACTAGCCAATTTGCTGAGCTACCGAATGAGTGCCAGCAAAAAGCAGCACTGAGATTTTTACTTTTTCCATCAAAGAAAACAAAACATTATGAAGGAAAAAAGTCACAGTTATTTCACACTGCTGAAAAACAGATGCCAGATTTGAAAATTCATCATTTACAAAAGAATAAATACAGTATGTTTAAATCATTGCACCTGTCAAGAAATTTCTATAGCTTGTACTTCAATTTTTCTAACTTTGCTAGTAGGGTTAGACATATGAAAAAGAATAATTTACTAAGTCAATCAGTTTCCATAATGGCATCCCACTTATCGTATGTAGAAGCTATGAAAGTATTTAGATGTCAGAAAAATGAAAAAAGTGCTAAAATGTTTTGGCAGGATTTCTCAGACATACAATATGATTACTTCGTAAAAAATAGTAAGGAAAAAAAGGGGGAAAAAATATTTCTTTGCACTTGTGTTTCATTTCACTGTAGGCTTGTTTCCTGGCAAGCCTTAAGGGAGTTGTTGCCGCAATACTTAATGATGTAATAAATGCAAAGTAATAGGTGCTGCGTTTTATAAAATGTTTCCACAGAAGAGGAAAAAACAACAACAACAAAAAATTATGTAGAGTTAAATGCTTTGCTTTTGTCTTGAGATTCTTATTATGTACTAAAAAAATTAACAGACACAAATCAACAATAATTATTAAAACTAATTACCACCCATTTTTATTATGGGATAACTAAAACTCTTTACCAAACTTCTAAAAAATATTTACTATCAGTTCTCCCTGCAAAAGCTTACCCCAATATTCCAGCAGGTTGACACCTAATCTTCTGTCCCTTCTTCTGAACTTCAGCTCTACACCATGAAATGACACCACGTTTGTGAGACATTGTCACAATGATGATCAAAGCAGTATGGAAATACTCAACTATAACCACCACGAGGAACTTCAGAAGAAGTTAAAAACTATGGACTCCTTAAGCTAAGGATTAAAACTGTGTTGATCATTGACAACCATGCACATGACATATGCTTATTTTCCATTGAGATATGGCGGCAATGTTCACATGAATTAAAAGTTTCCCTGCCAAGAAGAACAGTTTTCAGCCCACAAAATTCCAGCCATACACGTAGCTAGGTGTTACACAAGACTGCACAGGGATGCTCATGAATCTCTCTCCACCTTGACAAGTTTTAAGAAGAAGCCAGACAAACACATCAAGAATGATGTAGCGTAGCTTATTCTGTCTGGGGACAGGCAAACCAACCAGAAAGATGATTTCTCAAGCTTTCCATGAGATTCATTTTGTAAGATCACACATATACACAACTTGTTCATCATGAAAAGCATTGCCTTGTTAGGTTTGGTGGAGTATTTGAGTTGCAGCTGCCTTTTGGAAGCCAGTACATCCATGTTAATTGGGCAATCCAATACTCAAGGGTGACCAAGTGCCTACCAAAATGATTTTATTACCCGAGAGCTGTGTAGACAAGAGATTAAGTGTCTTCCCTTATGAATTCTCTAAGACAGTCAAACTTTTCACAAAGCTGAAGGTAAAATAACAAACCGAAAGTGCTTCAGATGGCAGTCTGCCAGAGGGGCTCTACTTCAAGGTGTCACAAGGATGCCACAGCACATAGCTAAAATCCACCAAACTAACCACTCATTCATCACTACCTATAGCTACATTGCTTCAGAACATCCACTGAAGTTGTCAACACAGCAATCCTACAGGACAGTGGTAGGTGTTCACAGCAGTAGCATCCTATTAATCTACCCACAGATATAATATAAGCATGCTGATTTTTAAAGGATGTTCCATACATAAACAACACATCATAACTAAGCTGATTTTTTAATGGACTTCTGTTTTGGAAGATTTACAAATAGTTACTTGCTTTGGCAGTAAAAGAATTTTTTAATTTTTTTTACCTTGGTATTCTGTAACTGAGCAAGGCTTGTGCAAGCATTTGCTAGCAGAAAATCTCCACTCAGAACAGCCATTTTATTCCCAAATTGCATATCCTTCAGCGGGCCATCACAGGACTTGAGCTCACCAATGTTCACTATGCCACGATGCACCAGAAAGGCAGTGTGGATCAGTTCTGTAATTTCTGCAAGACTTCTTTGACTGAAAGTAAAGAAAAAGTACAATTACTTTTGAAGCCATGAATAAAATAAAGACTTTCCGGGAAAAAACAAAGGCCATGCTATATGCTAAGCAGTCATTTTGTGAATTATCATTCACAAAATGTTCTTTTATTTATTTCCAGACACAACAGCTGGGATGCATTAAGCGTAGAGAAGAATCACATCACACCACCAAGCATTTCCAGATAAGCTGCTGGTACCATTGGTTCTGTTTGGAGGAACACTGCCCGTTGTTTGAATTCTCCAGAAATATAAAGCTAAGTAATCAATATGGTTCTCATCACGTTGTCTTTTTAGATTTGTCTTCAGAAGCTTGAGGGACAACAGCATGAAGAAATTGCCCAACAGAAAGTGCCAATGGGAATGAACAAAGGATGAGCAAGCTAATGTGAACACTGTAAGAATGCTACAGTAAATGACTGCTCGATTAGAGCTAAATTAATAACAGGATACTTTGCAGTTCCATAACATTGAGGAGGGTGGGAGAAATAGCCAAACATTTCATATGGTGTACTAGTGACACTTCACTAGTCAGAAGACACAGTGATGCTTGTCCGGCACAGGAACAGGTCAGATTTTATTTGGGTAGCTTCACAAATCCATTCTCATTCCAACTCACAGTGTGCTACCCTCTGAATTCTGGAGCTTCACCCCTGTGAGAATCCCTGCACCAGGCACAATATTTTCACTTTTCCGAGATGAGACTTGCCCTCTATTTTCACTTTTTTTTTTTTGGAAAAGGCATGAGAAGAGTCAGGTAACCAGTTCTCTCTCCTCTCCTCAGCCTAATTTGGTGCTGTACCCTAGTGACTGCCCCAGGGGCCCTAGGATCGGTCCCTCCCTTGCTCCCACCCACAGCAGGTGATGAGCTGACAGCAGGCAGAGATGAGGGGAGGGAACAGAGCAGCAGGCAGCAGCACTCTGTCCTGCTGGTTCTGCTCAGCTAGATATGCACAGGGGTGCTCTAATGGAATCATCAGTGTAGTCATGCTTTTTCTGATTCAAGCAGTTCCCTCCGTGTCACAGAGACTTAATGTATGAGCAAAAACATAATGTACATCCTTGATTATAAGGTCTTTAAGTTGAATTGCAACCTAGTACAATGGTACTGGTGAGGCACTGGCATTGGCTGCCCAGGGAGATGGTGGAATCACCATCCCTGGAGGTGTTCAAAATACATGTAATGTGGCGCTGAGGAACGTGGTTAGTGGGCACAGTGGTGATGGGCTGGTGGTTGCACTAGGTGATCTTAGTGGTCTTTTCAACCTTAATGATTCTGTGATTCTATTATGGGCATGCTGTGCTCCCTGTGCTTATTCCAAAGTGACCAAGCCCTGATTTACTGAGTAAATAAACTACCTCCTCACATGTTCACATATCCATATACCTGCACATATGCATATACAGGTAAGGTTCTGGTTCAGCACTTGCAAAGCACTGAGTAAATCAATATTTTTCCTCTGGCTGGTGCAGATGTGTTGCACCCACCTGAATGACCTGAATGTAACTAAACTCCTGCCTCAAATGATGGCAGACACAATGAGCCCCAGCAGCACCTGCTTCGGGCTCACAAGCTGTGGCAGCCAGCAGAGCAAGGAGCCAGCAAAGCCACATGGGCTGCTGCGGCACAGCAGGGTGGGCAAGTGGGGAAAGGGGAAGCTGTAGTCCCCAACGTGTTTTGTCACACAGAAAGCAAAACTGCTGTAAAATTCACCATTTTTGCTTCACGTGAAGAAAATGTGAAAACAAAACAGCTGGCCATTCTCCCTTTAGACAAGAAATCGGAGGTTGATAGTGTTTTTCAAAGAGGAAAAGCAGAAACTACTACAGCCTTCATCCACAGAGCAGTACTATAATCACTGCTGGCTTGTCTCTAACAAAGGGTTAACAGAATTGCCAGCTTGGAGGAAAAGACTAACAAGACATCCCAACGCTCCTGCTGTCACTGTCACAGCAGCCCTTGGAGGAAATGTCCCTATCAATTCGGTTTATCAGATGGACAGCTGATCAACATGAAACAGCCTTGCTCTGGGCAGACTGAGCCGAGCTACCTGGCATGAATAGCAATGAGGGCCCGCTGCCCGCAGCCAGCCCTGCCACCTCAGGCTGCGCAGATCCCGGGACATATGGGGATCCCTGGTGACGAGCACAGTGCTGTCGCCAGCTCCAGTGATGGTTCATTTCCCCCAGCTGAAAGCAGACATTAATATCCTGAGGAGTCTGGGCCCGCCTCTGCGACCTCCAGCCATTGAAGCAAAGGAGCGACTGTCCCATTTCTTCTTTTAATAAGCTTTTAATGAAGGAAATAAAAATCTTCTCTTTGACTTCAGCATTGCTCTTCATGAAAAGGTTACACAAATACATCAGTGTCACACTTTCCAAATGCACAGGATCTAGATGTTTTCATTTCAATTTTTTTTTAATAATCCATTTGTTCTCATAACGATACTCGTATTATTTGTGCTAACAAGAGAACCATATTATGCAGATAATCTGCATCTAATCCTGATCTTACACACTGCTCTGCTACCCTCTTTCTTGAGCCAGCTAAAGACAGAAGAAACAAAGCCACTGTAGAAATCCCAGGCAATGCCTTTCCTAGCATCTTTCTGTGATAACAACACCCACAATACTGAGGCACTACAATGGACTCCACGGTGCTGCTATGGATACAAAGGAGTTCTTGACACGACTTTGGAAAGTACAGCACCCAACAAACAAGCACACACACACGAAAAACAAACTAAAACAAATCAACACACAACACTGTTATGAACTTGCTACTGAATGCCTGAAGCGATACTATATGCAGCTTTCTCAATCTGAGGTACAGTTCAGCAATTCAATAGTTCTGTATTTGAAAGCACATAATCCCCACATACAAAAAGCTAATGGTGGAAGAAATGCTGGACTTATGACAGCAACATCTGATAAGAGTACCAAGGCAGAACAATAGGGCAACCAGATTATGAACTCCTGCTGCTTCCATCCTCACGTTCTCACATAACAAAAAGGGAGCACAGTAGCCACCAGAGTCACTGACTTCACAAGGCAGTACCCAGAAAACAGTCAGCTTTTTAATATTTTTTTTCCAACATGCAAAGCTTGTGTGTTGTTAAAACAGAAGCAGGTGTTTTTTCACCAAATGCCAACACACTTCCATTCATCTTTCATGGCCTTTACCACTAAAGCAAGGACACACTGCAAACCACCACCAACTGCCCCAGAGACCCAAATTCTAGGCATCACATTGAAAGGGATTGTATTATTTCAAGCTCCACAAGTCACTCAGTCTCCTCTTTCTCCCTTTCCAGAAAACGACCCATGTGTAGTGATGTCATTCCAGAAAGGATGGTACAGAGGCGTGACAGAACATGGGGGGCCTTAACAAGAAGTTTTGATGGGTCACAGTCAAACAGGCACAAGTTCCGCTGTTACCTGCATTACCTAAGCAGAGTTAGGTGTGAAAAACAGCCCCCTCCCTCCACCTCGACTAAGAGAATCACAGGATGGCTGAGGCTGGTGGGACTTCTGTGCCCATCCAGCCCAACCCCTGCTCCAGCAGGGACACCCACAACAGGTGCCCAGGCCCACATCCTGTCAGCTTCTGAAGATCTCAGGGAGGAGATCTCATAGCCTCTGGGCAGCCTGCGAGCAGGACAACAGGACACACTGGTTCATTAGCCTTTCAAGCCAATTACTGTCTACAGTTTCAGTGAATATCTATTTCCTCTCTTCCAGTCTTTAATAAGATCCTTGAGTTTGTTTATAGTTCTTTTCTTGCTCTACTCTTCATGAAAATCTCAATTCAGAGCCTTGTATTGCCTGAGGCATATAAAATGGGGCAGCATCAATGTTGCCTCTTATTTTTCTGCTCACTGCTTGTTTATGCGAGTTTAGAGCACCTGTAACTAACCTAAACGTCTGTAAAACACTTGCTATAAAGTATCTGTTAGGTTATAAGCACCTCATGGCTGGAAATACCCTGAAAAGTAGAAAGGAGACGCTGGTATTTGTAAGAGTCAATAACAACACTTTCTCAGCAAGGTACGGAACTATGTTGACTCTGAGACTGTGAAACAGCAGCTTGCAGGAAAATACTAGGAAGATACAAAACTGAGTTACATAGAGTGTTGCATCCCACATCAGAATAAGGAGAGCAACTTCTGTTCTTCTTTGCTCCCTTGCCCCAGTAAATTCAACACAGGCCTTTGGCATTCAAGTATGTTTTGGTGAACTTTGACAAACTGCTGAGCATACTTCAACAAATCCTTTAGATCTGCCCTTATAAACCAACCCAGGAGGTGCAACAGCGTGCTGCTGTGACACCATCAGCCCAGGGAAGGAAGACAGCTTCTGTATGAAACCCACACACAGGTAGGCACCAGACCCACGGAGAAAAATAAGAAAGAGGAGTATCTCATGAAGGCTCCAACAGCAATGTTGAATCCTATACAAAACTGTACAAAATGGAAAGGTTGACTGGTAGAACATTGCAACAAAATTCTGTGAAAATAAAAATATGTTTTTATAACAAATCTCCCATGCAACTTTTAAAAATGAATTTTGTAGTGCTCCTTCCCGAATACCCCGTTTGTTTTCCATGTTATCACAAAATACATGCAGATATGAAACGTTACCGGGCACGATCTCTTCAGAAATTCTTATCAGCAATTTCAGTCCCTGATTTCAAGCCCTCCTCCAAAGAGAAAATGGCATTTTGCAAAATATATAAAATAAAACCATTAAACAGCTCAATTGATCCCCTGCGAACAAAGAAGTATTTCACGTTGAATACTCTGCAGTATTTGTGATGGAAACTCAGACTCTCAGTAACAGCTGTAAAGCGTGAGTCAGTTTACCTTTCCTTATGAACTAACTATCAGAAATATACTGCCCCTCTCAGAGAAAGATAGGTTACGCAAAGCGGCACTTAATAGCTTAGAATTATATTAATATTAGGGATAATATTTCACATAAATAAACAAAGAATAATACTAGCTACTAAAACCCACATTCTGAAGTTCTCAGCAATGAACGCAACTGCTTAGAATGAAGACAATGCAGAAGAGAGACTAAAAATTCTTCAAGATTTGTCATCATAGAACCTTCTATTAAAAGGCTACGAACACTGTACACCCAAGATTTGAATATTTTGTCTGTGATTGTCAGTGCAATAGCTTCCCTTCCATACACAAAGGATTAATTTGAATGAACAATGCTGCATTCAGGATTTTTAAAATAAATACACAGAAAATACCAGTACCTATTCCAGTTGAGTGACAACCATAATAATCTATATATATAATAATACATAATATATATAATAATCTATATATAACTAAGGAACTGAATAACTGAAAAAGCATTTACGAAAGAATTAAAATTATAATATTAACACCAACAAGGTATTTTGGTAGAACCTGATACCTGATGTAATATTTGTGACCAATGAACAGAAAGAATAAAACATTTGTAAGGACAAAACATTGCACAGGCTAAATTTAAATTGATTCTGTTTGCTGTGGTCATGATGCTGCATCAACATAACACACTTATTTACACATTAAAAAGGGGGGGAGGGAATTTTACAGTTCTTTTTTCCCCATTCATCTGTCAAAGCCAACACCACAGTTAATAAAAACATTATTAAAGGCAATGTATGATGAGTAACGAACAGCAACATGTTGATGTAAAGTCTCATTCTCATCTTCTGTGTACAGCTCCTTTTCCAAGCAGTAAAAAAGCTGAGGGAAAAGATGATTAAATTAGCCAACACGTATGGCAGGTGCTGTGGTTTCAATAAAAGGAAAAGACTTCAGGATGAAACAGTAGACTTAAGCACAGCACCAAATATTCTGGCATAGCCACGACTCATGTCCTGCTACCCGCAGAAATCATCTACCCACTGTTATCCTTTGACAAGGTCAAAGACTTAAGACTTCTGTGATTCCCCCTGTCTTGGTCTCTAGGCTATTGCAGATGTCATCTTCCATCTGAGGGACAAATTAAGTTTAAATACATTGGTTCTATGAAGTTTATTAAGCATGCTGATAATTGCATGATATCGCATGAAATTGATGACTCCTGTCTATCAATTTATTTTCAGACTTGCTGCCTTCCTTACCTCACTCTTCTTTTTCCCCTCCTAGCATCACAAAAAATTTTGAAGTAAAACTTCTACCCATACTTGTCCATATATTTTCTTTTATTCTTGTAAAGAGCTTTTTTCCCCCACCACTGAAATGCTGTTTCATTTCTCCCCCCCCCCCCCAGTTTGCCTTAGCAAGCTCTTCCCTCATCCTTTTGTAAAATTTGAAAATGTTTTCTGATTTTTAGGTTGACTTGATGTTGACTTGAATTCAGTACAACTGCTTCCCCAGGTATTGTGCATAGACAGCATCCTGTTCCCATTCTTCATACAGGAATCACATTCTGTAATCCCCATTTTAAAATCAATGTGGGAAGACTGATGTTTCCAAAAAGAATTACAGCTGTCAGATGCAGCATTGTTTTTTTTACTAGGCAATTATCAAGCCTTAAACTTCTAATAAATAAAAGACAAGTTGAAATTCTAGTTGGTGCCTGCTGCAGATCATATCAAAAGTCATGCAGACCGTATCAAATGCAACGATCAAGTCATACCAAGAGCTAAAATGTTTACTTCCTTAAAGAGCTACTTCTCTCCTTTGGTAAATATATTACATGAGAACTTACTGACACTCAGTAATTTATATTGGCAATATAATGTATTGTCAATATCTTGTATTTCTAATAGGAAATTTTCTATCTCAAGAACTGTTAGATTCAACTTGAATTCTCTGTTAAAACTTTAATTTGCTACAAAGAGTTCCTATCAGAACAAATAATTTAGGAACAAGCGAATATGATCTAAACACATTTTTTATACAAAAGCAATACAATCATAGCCAAAGCAGTATACAAGCATTTCTTATAAATATGATATGTAATATTCAGATGTATATAATATTGTAAGTAAGTGTTATTTTCAAAGATAAAGCAAGCTGAAACCAACAGATAAATTAAACAGTAAAACACAAACAGTTTTTGGATACTGTTCAAGAATATTTTGCTATATAACCAAAAGGCCACAATTCCCTAGTCAGGAAGACTAAGCTGATTAAAAGCAAAACAGAAAGCCAAAAAACTGTTGCCTAGACAAAGCCAAACCAGCTATAATTCCCTTCCTCTCTCTCTGAAACAAACTAAAAAATGGATGCAACAAATGCAAATCAGAGAAACTAGGCAAGGAAGGAAATTGACAAAAGGAACAAGAAGGTGTAAAGACGTGAATGAAACTATGCAAAGGCAATTTAAAAATGATATACTAAAACCCCCTCAAAGTCAAGAGTTTTAAGAGCTGTATTGGTCCATTAGGTTGGGTTGGGCAGAAACATAACAGAAAGGTACAGGATTTTAGGAAGTCTATTATATTTCTACGTGTTACATTTACACAGCCAGGTACGAATATCTTCTAGACCAGTAGTGAATAATAACGCTCATAAACAGCAGTGGTTACGACTTTATAGTCAGTAGGTCCAGAGAAATTGCACTCTGGAGAGAAGACAACAGCGAAGGAATGATATAGTGGATAAACAGCAAGGAGAATGAATTGACCTCCATACAAAGTAAGCCGAGCTGGTTCAATATGCTTTTCTCAAGTCAAAAACACATTAGGAAAAAAGTAAATGAAACAAACAAATGGCCACAGTCAAAAGATCTTAGGTAGAATTACGGAAGGCAGACTATACACTTGCAGGACAAGGGACTGTTTTTGGAAGAAAACACTCCCAGTCTGTATATGCTTAACGGTTGGAAGTGTGGGAGGGAGGGAGAGGAAGAGATCACCTTAAATAATCAGCCAGATCTAACAGGATCACACAAGATACCACAGTGGTCAAAACAGGCTAATACAATACACAATGAATTAAGGTAAAAATGCCAGCAGAAGCAGTGTTTCTGCCAACTCTTGGTTTCTGATGCCAGTCAAATAATTACTCGGAAACTGCACCTCATTGAGGAGGAATTTGGGAAAGCCAAAAATAAGATTTTGGGGAAGAGTTCCACTAACAATCAGAGTAACATAAAACACATATTCCAGTAAGAAACTCCATCATTTAACATAAAGGAAAGGCAAGGCTGGTATTGAATCTGTAGAGTGATCTGTTCACAGCTATTTAAAGAAAATGTATGTACCTAGACTTTAGAAACAAATCTAAGAGAAGAAAATACCTGGATTATACTAAGATTGTAGAATCATAGAATGGCTTAGGTTGGAAGGGACCTCAAGGATCATCAAGTTCCAACGCCTGCTGTGGGCAGGGCTGCCAACCACTAGATGAAGTACTAGATCAGGTTGTCCAGGGTCCCATTCAGCCTGGCCTTAAACCCCATATTGTGGGGCATCCATAACCTCTCCAGGCAACCTATTCCAGTACCTCATCATACTCAGTAAAAAACTTCCCCGATATCTAATCTAAATCTTCTTTCCTTTAGTTTAAAACCATTGTCCTATCACTATCTACCCATGTAAAAGGTTGATTTCCCTCATATTTATAATCTCCCTTTAAGTACTGGAAGGCTGTAATGAGGTCTCCCTGGAGCCTTCAGTTCTCCAGACTGAACAAGCCCAGCTCCTTCAACTTGTCTTCACAGGAGAGGCGCTCCAGCCCTCTGGTCATCTTCATAGCCCTCCTCTGAACCCTTTCCAAAAGCTCAACATCTTTCCAATGCAGTACTGCAGATGGGGCTTCATGAGGACAGAGTAGAGAGGGACAATCACCTTCCTTGCCCTTTTGGCCACCCCTCTTCTGATGCAGCCCAGGATACCACTGGCCTTCTAGGCTGCAAGCATGCATCGCAGGCTCATGTTATGTTTTTTATCTACTAGGACCCCCAAGTCCTTCTCAGCAGGACTACTCTTAAGGAATTCTTCTTCCAGTCTGCATGCATATCTGGGATTACCCTGACCCAAGTACAAAACCTAGCACTTTGCTTTGTTGAACCTCATTATGTTCACATGGGGTCACTTTTTGAGTTTATCAAGTTCTCTCTGGGTGGCATCCCTTTCTTCTGCCGTATCAACTGCAGCACTCAGCTGGGTGTAATCAGCAAACTTGCTGAGGGTACACTCAATCCCATCATCTGCGTCATTGATTAAGGTGTTAAAGAATATCAGACTCAAGATTGAGCCCTGGGGGACGCCGCGTATCACCTGCCTCCAGCTGGGTGTAGAGCCATTGACCATAACCCTCTGGCTGTGACCTTCCCACCAATTCCTTATTCACCACTTAGTCTACCCTTCAGATCCATCTCTCTCCAATTTAGAGATAAGGATGTGGTGGGGAGATCATGTCAAAGGCCTTGCAGAAGTCCAGATGCATGACATTGGTTACCTTCCCTTTGTCCACCAATGCCATCACTCCATCACAGAAGGCCAGACTAGTCAGGCCCGACCTTCCCTTGGTGAAGCCATGCTGGCTGTTTTGTTCCATGATCTTCCCAGGCACAGGAGTGAGGCTCACTGGCCTATAGTTCCCTGGATCCTCTTTCCTCCCTTTCTTAAAATGGGAGTGGGAGTGATGTTTTGCTTTTTCCAGCCACAAGGGACTTCACCTGGCAGTCACTACTTTTCAAATATGATGCAGAGTGGCTCCTTTAGGACCCAGGGATGCATGTCATCCAGCCCCATAGACTTGTACGTATTCAGTTCCATGAGGCACTTGCTCTGCCCTTGTGGTGGGGGGGAGTTTGCTCCCCCAGTTTCCACTGAGATTATCAGGCAAAGATAAAACACAATCCAGTTGTTTGAAACTAAGCAAATTTAGAAAAGAATAAGGTGAAGGTACTTTCCAAAATCTATTACAAGGAGTAATGATGGACTCTCCAACACTGGCAAAACTGAAGATGATGCTTCATGAAATCCCACTGAAGTATAAGGATTGGAGCTGATTAAAGTTGGGGAAATCCTATGACCTGTTTTGTATTGCAAGCTGATCTATCAAAATGATGTCTGTTATTCAGGTACTTCTGAACCATAAAGCCAAGGGAGGAAAACTTCAGAAAACAAACAAACTACAACTGAGATTTGGCACCGCTTAGCATTGGTCCCTGTGTTTAAAAATTTACTGTTGGTGAGTAGCCTATTTTCTTTTAAGGATGCACAGATATTTTCAGGATTGGGATTTCTGAATGCATTTCAGCCACCTTATTCAGCAGACACCAAAACCAGGACTGCTTTGCTCAGTAGAGTTACCCTGCATCCACAGTACAGGATCATCCAAAGCCACCAGCAGGCTGGGAACCTGTCCTGCTGATATAGCTTACACCTTACTGTATCTTACTGTACTACCTTACTGTATCTTACTGTATGCAGACAATAAATGTTTCAGGAAAAAAAAAAAAGAGAAATGTTCTGCAAGAGGAAAGAACCTTTGTCCAGAATTCATGTTCATCTTCACACATTGAGGCACTCGCATTGGTAACACGATGTATTTGGCATTGTCCTCTCACAAAAAAAAAAAAGCCAAACAAGAGATAAAGCAAAACTGAGACCATCCACAAAATTTTATGCATATAAGGGTGTATATTTTATCTGAGTATATATACTTTCTTTAATCACAGTTTTTCATATAACCATTTGGGGGTTCTAGCCATGCAAGTCACATTTATTAAAGGCAGCATGTCAAATAAGAGTTGACAATTACAGGCTATATCAATACACATTATGCCAGATGGTAATGAGCCATACACAAAGGGCCAGCCATCCAAAATAATCACACCATTTTCCACAGAAATGTTGAAGAGGTTATGGTTTATTACACAGTGCTCATTAGATATACAGTGGCAGCATTAGCAATTTTTCCTTCATTTGTGTCTCATTTAAGACTCTGCCCCCACAAGCCCATTCAGATTAGTACACAAGGTTAAAATCATTACGGTCAGAGGGAAAAAAAATAAACTGCATTTTTATTTTATAGTAATGGTGGATCAAAAGTCCCTGGAATCTATTCTTCTCTGAACTATTATCTAACATAGGATTCTAAAAAGAGTAAAATCCACTGTAAGCAGAGACTTGACATGAAGATAGACTACTTTAACTGAGCAAGCTCCACATCACTTAATAACACTTAGTGAAACAACAGTTAAGTTGTGACACCACGTGAAAAAAGTCAGAAAACTAAAAAGGTGAAACTGAACTTTCAGTTTTGAACATTCCTATCTGCATTTCAATTTGTTGCTTTGACAGCACAGGAAATACAAGCATCCAGAAGGCCACTCTCACAGTGAGTTAGAAGCACAGCTGCCTGAAATAACAAGAGTGCCACCTTTGAGAAAAAACTTACAAGGTATGATTTAAAGCACCTTTCCACCCAGCTGCACGTGCTGATTCATGGCTAAAATTGTCTGCTGGAGACATTTTCCTGCCTGTCCAGTTTATAGAAGTACGTGCGTGAAAAGGTGTATTGAGGTCAATGTGAATATTTGCCAGCACTGAAAAGGATGAGTCTTACCAATTAAAAACATGCAGGTGTTTCCCAGCCTCCAAGCGACAGCAAGTATTCAGAAGTCAAAAAAAAAACCAACAAAACAAAACTGTAGAAGAGATGAAGGAATTGAGCACTGCAAGCATCAGCTGACAACAGGAGTGAAGAGAATGGGCATTTTGGTCCATGTTCCTTGAAGAACGTCTTATTTAGCAAGGTCTTACAAATAAATAAAAAAAAAAAAAAAAAAAAAATCCATCTAAAACTGGTTTTAAACTTTCTTCCTGTTCTTATCTACATCTGCCTTCCAACCTGGTGCCTACTGCCAGCCAGCTCCTATGCCAGCACACAGATTACCTCTTCAGACAGCCAGAGCACCCAAGCACGAAAGCCAGAGTTGTCTTCTGATATCCTCTGGACTAAGGGGATTGATGTTCTATTTTGCATGCCAACCCTCAGCCTTTCCAGAGAGAACTTTTCCTCTCCTGCCAATTAATCCACTTCTTCATTGCCAAAGGGATGTTAACTTCTGCAGAGATCGTTCTAGACCATCTAGTGAAGCCAACAACCAAATTTCAGCACTGGACAAAAAACTTTTCCATTGACTCTGCAGAGGAAATTTGTCTGTCAGAAGTCATAGCTTATGTATGCTATGCAAATGCATTGGATATACCTGCAGGTTCACCACTGGCCTCAGTGAATTCTATTTATTTATTTATTTGCATTTTTTACTCCTATGATAGAAACACGCCTCTAATATGAAATGGGCATTTTATGAAAACCACCAAACGAGGGACAGAGGGTGATGTTTCTGAAGCTGAAGACCTCTGCTCAACAATCAATGCTGTTGCTAATCTTGAAGAAAAAGAAGTACTGCTCTTCCCTTAAAACAGCTGTACAAAACTTGGAAAAAACACGAAGGTAAAATAAGATGTTTAAACTTGATCAGATGCATGAAGATCAAACCAAAAGGAGAATTTCAAAGGTGAGCTAGTATAAGGATCTTCCTTCTGGCTTACTGAAGGGAGTGAGTTGCAGGTTTTATAACTAGTAGTCGAAAAAAAGGGGAAGACAGGAGGAGAACAAAAGCTTCAGCAACAGTCGTGGTAACATGATCTTGGAAAAAAATTAGATGTTAGGATACTTAATGCAAGGAAAGAGAGTAAGACACAGAACTGAAAAAAGTATATTGAAGAAAACACTCAGAAGGTGAGGCATAAACTAAAGAATTTGTAAACTGTATGACTGCGCTACCACCAAAACAGAAGTCGAACGGAACATGGCAACGAAGAAAATCAGGAATTTTGTTATGGAAATTCCCTTGTAACAGCAGCATGGTCAGTCAGACTGCCCACGGAACGACTAGGCATCATCCAGTGTGCCTATCCATCCAAGACTGACTCAGATGTACTCTATAGACCCTCCACAAGTAGCCTTCAGTTACATTCCATGCAACATCTATAACAAATTTCACATCACAGATAAAAAAATACTACTTTATTTAGCCAAAACATTTAAATACACTATAATTAAAGGGAAATAAGGTTGCATTTGGAAGAAATAGGTTACTAACAACACGAGCCAGCAGTGTGCATTGGCAGTTAAGGCATCAAACCACATTTTGGGGTCCATAGCCAGCCAGCCAAAGGAAGTGATTCTCCCACTGTCTTTAGTGGTGGTGCAGGCTCATACTGAATGTTGTATGCTGTTCTGGATTCCAAAACATTAAAAGGGCGTTAAGGTCCTCAAATGTGTCTGGTGGAGGGCAACAAAGCTGATAAATGGACTGGAAGGCATATCCTGTGAGGAGAGGCTGTGGATGCTTGGGAACAGCACAAAGCTGTATGAGAAGAGGCTCAGATTGGGCATTAGGAAAATTTATTTACTGTGAGGATGATCAGACACTGAAACAGGCTTCCTAGAGATGTGGCTGACACCCTGTGCCTGTCAGTGCTCAAGAGAGACATTTGGACAATGCCCTCAATAACATACTGTAACTTTTGGTTAGCCCTGAAGCACTCAGGAAGGTCCCTTCCAACTAAACTATTCCAGTTCTAATTTTATGACTGTATTTTCTCTTACTATACATTAGTTACTTCTCAATCCCCCAAGACTTCAAAGCATGAATAAAATTTTATTTGCAATGAGTACAGGGGACAGTTTGAACCAACGTAACAGAAATTCCCATTACCATGTACTGTCAACTATGCAGATACAACCAGCAAATGCCATCATGACTTATCACTCTAAGTGTCTCTCTGAAATATCGCTGAAGAGTTTGTCTATAATTGCATTCAATGTAGCTAGAAGTTAAGGTGCAGTAACCTTGACATTAAAGCTCTGCTACTAATGACACTTGAAATACATCGAACCTTTTTATGCAAGAGAAAAGAAGGTAACCTTTTTTATGCAGTGAAGAAAACCAGATAAATGAGCAGTCCTGTTAAGAGAATGGATGGTTCATATGTCTAAATGCATAAGAAAAAGGCACTGGGGAAAAAAACAAAATCACGTGAATTACCCGAATGTAGTTTACAAGGTAATTACAATTTTTTATCATGCTTATATAAAATCATAACGTATATTCTGAAATGTCAACAAATATCCAGCTCACAGAGGAAGAAAAACCACAAAAATTTACACTGCACAATCACAGACACCTCATATAAACAAGGAAAGCTGTCCTATTCCGAGCATTTGTAACTGTGTTTTTATTACTTGGGAATTAAACCTGTGGTTTGCACACCTGCTCTCCTCTCCATTCCTGAACTTTCCAATTTTATTGGACAGGGACACTAATACCATACATTTAAATTGTTTACTATAGGAATGCTTTCACTTTTCACAGAGCAGAAGTATGCAGCAGATGGGTATTGCCTGCAATGAACAAAAGAGTGAGAACAGATAGCCAAAGGGAGACAGGAGACTTCTCAGAGACCTTGCCTCTTGGAGCAGGTGTGTTGACAGAATCACCAGCAGGGAAATGATAATAAACCTTTAGGAGTAAGGCAATGACTGCTGCTTCTGGGACCACCCCAATATAGCACAAGCATTTGGCACTGCTGATGTCTGCAAAGTTTTAGTAGTAGCAGTATATATTTTATGCAAACGAAGTATAATGCAAGACTATGGAAATAATGTCTTTTAATGAACAAAACTACTTCCCATTATCCCATTGGCACAATTTCCATCTATTTTTACCTTATTTACATCAGTTCATTATAAATCTGAAAAACTCATTCTTTGGTCCTTTCATCCCAGAACAATTCAATCTACACATTTTAATAAGTGGTATTCAAAAATTATCAACTAATTCAAAGAACATTAACCCCAAGTAAGTACTGGTGGAGAGAAAGCTATATGTTAATGAAACACCTCCAAGAGCAAATCTTCTGTAGAATTCCTCTCTGAGTCCACAAAACAGGGCCTATTATTGATAGCAGCTACTACTACATTCCTGATAACATTCAGGTAGTTGACTGAAACAGCACATGAAATTACATGAACTTTTTATATTGGTTTTGGTGCATAGTTTCAGAAGCCAGAATGAAATTTCAGCCACAAGTCTGAAGTAAGCTTTCCACAGAACACTGTTTTGATGAAACACGGTAATTATGTACAATATTGTACAATATCTGAAACTCAAGTTTTCCTCCTTTTCTGGAAATACTAGATGCATAATTTCCTTGGCTACATCTTCTCTTTCCACAAAAATTTACCAAAGTTTCGTCAGTCTTTAGAAAAATTAGAAACTCCAGCTGCCAATACTATAATACACTTCCAGGTTTTGGCAGTCAAGCTCTCCCAGAATCTAATTGCACTGAATATGCTCCATAATCATACCATCAGTGCCAATCAGAACTTTTCAACTGCTGCAAGCCTTAGGAAAAAACATCATCTGCCTTTCTGATTTCTTTTTTGACTGCCTAACCACCTTCTCATACAACACGATTAAAATACAGTCGTGAAATCTCTATCCTTATTTTTCTAACTCCTTATTTCTCTTCTCAAATCACTAATTGCTGTCATCAATCATATTTCTAGCAACTTAAACTCAGAATGCAACCACTACCTTCTAATTCCGGCTTGCTAGTCTTGCCATCCTTCCCATTCCTAAAATCTTTAATAAGTAACAATTTAACTTTCCTCTTATTCTAATAAAGAAGGTACAACACAACAAGGATTAATATTTTCCATTTTGATCTACTGAAGTAGCATCTCAGGCTCATCAAAAAAGTTTCTGCAAAGACGACGGTTCATTTTTTATTAATGAGTCTTTTCCAACACATTACTCTTTGCTACCACTCCTTGGTATTTTCTCTTATCGAATATATCTTACATTAAATACAAACCACTTTGCTTGTGAAGATGAAGATCTACCAAATGACAATGTCAAGATGCACTGAAACAGTGCACTGAAATAAACATGACCAATGTCTACTTAAGAGGGAGTCAGCCAAACAAGTTGTTTCTGCCTACCCATCTGTCACCCGCTGAAGAAAAAAATAAGTCTCTGAATTAAGGACGTTCTTCTTTCACACTCCCTTCAAGAATTTAACTTAAAATCCTTTCTTCCCATCTTCAAAAAGAAAAAACAAAACAAAACACAAAACAAACAAAACCAAACACAAAATCCACCCACACTTAGGCAGACACTCTGCTCTAGCCTCTCTTCTTGTTTTTTTTTCTGGCGACATGGCCAGACAGAGAAAATCTTTTAAGGCCTTAAACAACCTGGGCTACAGTGCTACAAGAACCGGTAACTTCTCTCTTTTTCCTTGAGTTTTCTTTACATTCCTGCTCTCCGAATGTACTCAAAGATCTGCTTTTATATTGGAATGCAATACAAGCAACCAAGCTTTGTCCAGCAAAACAACGCCCTGTTTATACTGGCCTTAGCAGTCATTCAGTAAAGTAACTTACAGTGCAAATAAACTTTGTATTTTAGATAAATTGTTAATTTCTAGTCAAAAGATAGAACATTCAGATGTATCTTCCCCTACAAAACAGAATTGACATCCACCACAATATACTTTGATTTAGAAGCATCTGAGAGCTGTCAAACTCCACATGAAAACCTACCACAAGTTTAAAACCAGATAACATTAAAGGATCAGAAAGATTCATTTACTTAATACACAACATAACCAGATTCTAAAACAACCCATTATTTCAAGTAGAAGGAAATGAAGTAGAAAAGGCTACCTTTTCTGAGAGAGCATCATTTGTTAATAATCAGGCTCACTTGTACTTATACTCCATCCCAAAACAACCTGTTACCACTAGAGAAACAGCACATTCCTCATACATAGCCAAGTGCAGCAAAGACCCCTGCACACTTTTAGATTAAACTTGTGGGGTACGAGCACCATCCCCTCAATTCCACACCATCAGTTGGAAAGTTTTGCAATATCTTCAGTTATGTTATATCAGTGTACTGATTGAGACACATAAGAAAACAAATTAATTGGTACAGCAACCTTTGTAATATTTAACTTCCCAATTTTCTGAGTGCTGTGGAAATTAGTATGGAAACTTTGCAATTGAACTGTAAAATTAGAGAAGGGGGAAGTTAATGGCTTGGGAAAAGGAGAGCTGTTATTTTAGCATATGGGAAAGCATAAGAGACATTTTGGGATTGCAGGACAAATTAATTATAAACATACAGTTACTTCAGAACTTTGCTGCGATACAACTGATCGTATTGGCATCACACTAGTAGTTGGGAGCGACAAGCAGCTGCCATCTTAGGGCAGTTTTGCGGTGCTTTCATCATAGCATGGAGTTGCACTCAGATGACAGAAGTTTCTCTTGACATAACTTATTTATTAAGAAAGCATAAAAGTTCTTAAATAGAATTATGAAATGCTCTGGTACATGGGGGTGCTGTTCCCCAGGAAGGCTGTGCTAGGTCCTCCTATCAACAGGTAACCTATGCTTTCTTTGAAGACCTCCCAGTAGGATGAAGCAGAACTTGTTGTTCCCATAGGTGCTACTGACCCACTGCACAATTTCATCAGTGCAGTATGCTATGCTGCAAACTCTTGTAGTCCAGTACTCACTTCACAAGCAGTAGGAGGAGGAAGATTCAGAAATAGAGTGGACTGGAAAGACAGACAGCAGGCAGCACTATATTTTCTCCAAGGTAAGCCCTCTCTACTGTGAATATGAAAATCGTTCGTAGTGTTCATATTGAGTTTACCTTGCTCCGTTATCTGGTGCTAGACAGACTTATTTTGAACAAGTTTCAAGTCCGTATTCCTCCACAGTCTTGGATTAGCCTTACTGCAGCGTATTCTGATTTATTCTACGCTGTGCAGAGAGGACCTTTTCTTATTCAACACAAAATTGCTGTATTTGCACATGCTGTGCATGCTGAAAACAATAAAAAGTTAATGAAGAAAAGTACTGCTTGTAATGAATTAGTAATATTGTTAAATTTGTATTTGGAGTTGATTCTTATTGTTGTGTGTAGAAGATGATCAATAGGAATATGTAATCAAGTTGTATGTGCTTTTCATCTCCTGAGACTCGTCTTGTAAATGAGATGAAGAATCTCAGAGGGTTCATCCTGTAGAGCAAAAACTAAACAGAATAATTTAAAATAATCACTTAGATTTCCTCTAACTAAAAGCTAAGAGAAAGCCACCAAGGTTTGGGAAACAAAACTGTACATTTCCTAAAGATTATAAAAGACATCACTACTTATATTTTGAGATGCTTTTCTCCTTTATCTTTCAAAGAAGTAATTTTGTCAAGAGCCTCACATTCCTTAAATACTTAGATATTGAATATTTCAGGACCGTGCATTTTCCCTTCCAGCTAATTAGCTAACCTTCAGAAACATGACAGTCAGGATATTGCACCTTCACTGGGAGCCAGCCTTGCAGAAGATAGGAATAAGACGAGTAAGACCCAAAGGAAATATTTTTTATGATAAGGAGTCCTAATGTGTCCCAGTAAAGGTGAGGATTGATTGTTATGGCCTATTGTTACTATAATTAGAAGTCAAACACCAATTAGCAGTTCCATTAATAAGATTAATCTCTGCAATATCTGCAGCTGAGACCCAGGGCTTGTACGCAATAAGGCAGTATGAATTTAAAGTGCAACAGCTATTCTGCAATAAAACTCTGAGTCTGCATACCTAGACCAGACAAAAAAAAAAAAACTCTACCTTTTTAGAGTTTTGGGTCCCTACATACACAATTCATGGGACAGATGCAATGCAGTATGAGGTCTTCCAAATTCTGGTTCTTGGCCACTCCTACTGCATTGCACCAGGTCAGGGTAAATCTAATTTTGTTTTCCACTACTGATAAACAAGCAGCAATGAAAAAAACCAAAACCTTCTTGCAATTCTGTACGTACTCTCCAGGTGAAAGAAGTCTGAAATACAACTAAGCATCATTTATTTACTCCCAAAGACAGAGGTAAGAAACAGTGAAATGCAATCCTCCATATTAATATACAGTATAGTTCAGAAAAACTGAGAGAAGCAAAAAGTCTGAAGGAGAGGTGAAGAGTCATGCTCTTATGCTCTGCATTTTTGTAGGTACTGAGGTCATCATTTTTATGGTGATTCTTTGATTTTATTTCATCTAAGTTTTGTCCTTTACAATAAATCTCAAACAGAATTTGTTCACAGATATATCTTCCATTTTGACTATGAAGATAAAAGCTCATCTGTAGATCAAGGTAGAAAGAAGTCTTCTTCAAAACCTTGTAGCAAACAGATCAAGGAAACCTCTAAATGATACTTATATTGTAACAATACAACTGATCTCGTCTTCACCAAAATTTACTAATGCTTGCCATAGCTTATTAATGAATAGCTTTTGTAACAGACTTGCACTTTCCTCCTTTTAAAGTGAGTCCATCTGATTTCTTTGTATAGGACTACTGATAAAGTCATCATAGATTTACGTATAGGCATCCATATTTCAGGTGGAACGCATTTAAATAACTATTTAAAAATAAACAAATAATAAAAAAACCAATGTGACTTTTAAACTCATCTACAGTAGAAAGAATTTGCAGGCAAAAATCTATTTGGGAGTGGTAAAAGCTTAAAAACAGCAGAAGATGTCCTTCAGCCAGAGTAATCGTTACCTTTTCCTAAACCAGAAGTAGCCCTTTGCTATTGTAGTCATCTACTTCACTTGAGAGATGCGACAGCCCTTTGAGTCACAGGTCTCATCTGTTTGGTTGCACTCAGAAGGACAGGACAGTGGCTATTTGTCAATAATTAAAGCTCCCAGGGAATGCAGAGCCCAAGGTGCATATCCAGGCATAACAGTTACTCTGTTTATCACTCGAAGTGGAACACATTTTATTTTCCTCAGTCTTCAGAGAATATGTGCTCACACCCCAAATGCTATGATGCTAATTACCCAAAGAGGAGTATTGCCATTTTGGTTTTCCCTCCACCATAAAATCCCAATTCAGCAGCAGTCCAGGACAGAGGAAGAAGTCAACAAACCAAAGTCCATCCGTGTAAATCTGTGCAGAACATAGCTCTCAGAAATAAACAGTAGTAAGCCTACAACCACTACATCTTGGATTACACTAGTTCTTATTTACCTCTGTAGTCTGAAGGAGTCCAAGTAACATCATCATTTACGTAGCTTCAATTCCCTAGAAGCAGCTTGATTGCCTTTCATGCACACAGCTGTTAAAGACTGCTCCAATAAGCACAGCATCACCTCTTACATCTGCCATGGCATTGGTTTTAGAGAAAAAACAGACAAAGCTGCACATGGTGAATATGAGAAACAAGATTCCTAATATCTCTACTAACACTCGGGGATATCCCATCAGAAGTCACTAAGACTGATAAGAGCTTTTCACTTGTGTTCTCATAATCAGCCTGGGAACAGCCCATACCACTAATCTGGAAAAATATTGGTATGGAAAGTTTTCCTGTTTCATATCTAGCAAAGAAAAGCTGGGAGTAAACTTCATGGAACTGCAAAGGGACAGAGCAGTAGAGTCCATAACTTCATGAAACTGGAGAAACTTCCAGAGAAAGAGCAACCAATGGATGAACATTCTGATCAAGACTTGGTAATTCCCAGAGACCTTTACGTTGCAAATCAACATTCCTTTAGAGATGGTGAGGACAAGATGACTTGAGATATTTGTGATGACAAAGCGTATGTGAAATCAGACTGTGTGATGTGTGTGTATGCATTGTGTCCAAAAAAAAAAAANAAAAAAAAAGCCAGCCTGTAGAAGGGCATCAGCCTTATCATGCCACATGTTCTGAGCATAGTTATCACAGAATGGCTCGGGTTGGAAGAGACCTTAGAGCCTACCCAGTCCCACCCCCTGCTGCGGGCAGGGCTGCCACCCCCCAGCTCAGCTGCCCAGGGCCCCATCCAACCTGGCCTTGAGTGCCTCCAGGGATGGGGCACCCACAGCTTCTCTGGGCAGCCTGGTCACAGATGGGGGGACTGACTAAAGAACATTCAACATACATTAAAATTACAGCTTACAGGAAATGTAGGTGTTAAAGCTGGAGTTGGACTCAATGATCTGTGTTGGTCCCTTCCAGCTCAGGATATTCTATAATTCTTTCTGGAGCTGTTACTTACACCTATTTCTTCTGGCTTCAGCATATATCCCATATACTGTAGTACTTTCAAAAATACAATTCCAACACCTTTTTAAACACAGCAATGATCACAAATGATGGAATCTTCTAGAAAACTTTAGAAATCAAAAGTTTAAATACATTTGTGGAGATTCAAATGGGCAGGGCCTCCCAAAAATCAAATGCCATCAAAACCAAATTAATTTTAAAAGCTACAAGTTTGGGGGGCAAGTGCAAAGCAAATACTGATACTCGATGATGGCTAATCGGCAGTTTGCTGTCTTTGAACATTTACGGCTCCTACAAATTGATACAGCACTTGAATAGTTTAAAGATTTCTTTTTCTTGGATCCTTTAGAAGCTCATTCAAACATAAGTATCAGTCTGCCATCCACCGCTACTGACTTAGTGGGCTTCCCAAAGGCGGAAGCCACGCGAATCATTACCACGATGACATACTTGTGTACATTTTTTTTGTTTGTTTGTTTACAGTTTCTGATATACTGACTTCATTTACAATAGGTTACCCCTAAAGATCAATGGGAAGAATTCTTGTTAAAAACAAACAAACAAAACCAAATAGTTCCGGGCTCCTAATTTTTCACAAAATTTATTAGCAGCTGAGTACCAAGAGGACAGAGCTTTGCTAGGTAAGAAGAAGAGGACAACTAGATTTTTTCATTAGTTGAAAAAACACAGCACTAGGTTAACTAAAGTTTCAGTAGAACTGGCTGCAGGCTGCACGGTCATTTAAGATCAGAAAACAACTTACACTGAAAAAAAAAAAAGATCCTACAATAAAAATATCAGGCAGCTATAACCACACATTATCTCAAAGATATCGATTACTCAGAAAAAGTTTTAATTACAGATTTGTTATAATAATACTACCTTCCCCCCATCAGATGAGTGTTCGAGGTGGGCAAAAGGACTACCTTAAGGTTGACATTAAGACAACACAGGGAGAAAAAAAAAAAAAAAAAAAAAAGTATTTTTAAGCCAACTGCCAACCTTTGCTGGTTTTCCTGGTCAGTGTTTGGCTTGATCTTGGAACGTGATATGGATAACAGGCAAGCTAATACCAAAAAAAGCAGTCAGTGTCTGAGTGCAATTACTCTGACCAGCAGTTGCTTGCAGGTCTGGCACCCCTATTTTTCTAACCACAAATACTTAGACAGAAGCCTAATTTTTGTGTGTCTGATTTCTCTGTCAAGATTGATTTTATTTAAACTCGGTGGGAGGTATAGAATAGCAGCCCACTGCCAACCAGGATCAACAAGTCTACTCAAGCACAAGGCTACCTTTTTGAAAAGATGCAAGAATATTCTGCTAAGTGAAAGGAATATAAATACTTTGGAAGAGTTCTCTGAATGACAGAAATATCATTAACTTCACAAGTCTAATGATTTCAGACACCTCTGAAGGCCCAGTGTCACTTAGGCAATATTGTAACAGTAAAGCCTGTCATAAAGATGTATTTTGTATTAAATAAACTCTACTAGGGAAACTCAACTATGAAATAGGTCAGCTCCTGGCCATTATCTCACAATGAAAATGCTCATAATGTGTTTTACCAATGTATGAAATAGAAAAAGACAAAAATGTTGGGACACGCATCGTCATGATAGAATGATCTAAGAAGTTCTTATAACCTTTTGTACTCAGCAATATTTCTAAACAACTTAACTGATCTTCAGCGCTATTTAGATGGATTACAGATACGTAATCTCCAAAACCACTGACAGCTCTTCAGCAGCAGTTCAAGCTCTGTGCTTCAAAAGATTTTTTTCACTTAGACCAAGTAGCTTAATCCAAATTCACCAAGAACCTGTAAATACAGATCTTCCTTTTAAATAAAAAGAGACAGAAGTTGTTTTAAGTGGTTGAAAACCAACTGGCACCAATAATCGGACTGCAGCACCTTCTCTAAAGGCTTTACATTTGTCACTACCTACTGAAGTTAAGTGCTTATACACAGTAAAAGCCTTTCATAAGCTTGAAAGGAAGCAGAACAACAACAAAAACAACTTAAACCACAGCGGAGAGCTAGGACAGAATGCAAGGCAGCAACGTGTACACACAGTTAGAAAAGGGAAGAAATATAAATATTCTGAGATACCATAGTAAATGTATATTCTTCCAAATACCACATATTGAGGGCTTCTCAGTGGCTTCCTTCGTAATTTTAACTGAAAAACTATTTTAAGCCAACAGAGGAGAACACAACTCCAGACCATAACTCTTACTAGTATTATCTTAATTATTTTTCTCTAGATTACTCATTCTAGAGGGTCACTTTTCAGTGAGACCCAAGTGGGCAACCGTGATCATTGATCAACCTTTCTTTTTTTGTAATCCAGTAATAAAAATTCTTCATTTGACCTTTATCCAAATTCTGTAGGATCACTCCACGTTGTCAATACCACAATGAGGATTGTTCACGTGAACAGGAAAAACTCATCTGACAAAGACAAACACGACACATGACAAATATCTGCCTCCTTTTCCTGGATCATTGCTAAGCATCAAATGAAGTCATTAAGTTACAAATGCACTCCTTAAATTTATGAAGTAATGAAACTAGATACAGTGCAAAAATGCTGAAAGCATATTACAGCAAAGCAATTCTTAGGAAAAAAAGCATCACTGGAGAACTTTAGAGATTTCCCATTCTTTCTCCTTCAGAAAAGACAAGACGTTAGAAAGCTTGAGAATTTAAGCAAACACTTGTGGTTTTGGAAATGCTGGTTTCCATGGAAACCAGTAAGGTCTTCTTTATATAGCATTATAAACAGATGGTAAAGACTGGTCATGTTTGCTTCTTTGCCAGCATATCAATAGCACTGCTGTGCTACTCGATCTAACGTATTAGAGTTATTAAGTAACTTGGGTATTTGAGCAACAAAATCTACAAATCAGACATGCTTAACTAGTGCCTTTTTTTTCCATAAACACATGAAGAGCCCCAACAGTAAAGTCACTGTAGTCTATACAGTCAGACTTCTTTGGCAAAGCTTTCTATAAATGTTTTCTCAGCACTTGCCATGCAGGGTACGTTACTACCACAAACATGTATCTGACAGGGATTAAAATAATGAATTTGAACAGGAAATAAAAGTGTTGTTGTATTTACACCTACTGGTAGGAAAGTGTGCTTTAGAATTATGTTCTTGTTATATTACGTTTGGAATTGTTCAGAGAAGACATAGCAAACTGTAAACTCACCTTCCTTATGTCTCAATAAGCAGAGGTTATTCTGGCAGGTGATTTGTAAAATCACAAGAACCACATTTCTTTACATTTTAATCCTTCGATCGTAGCTACAGTATACAATGTGCAAGTGTTTTTGTTTTACAGATGGCTGGAAGTATCAAGAGAATTTGACTGGGTACTGAATCTGATTTGCTACCTCTCTGGGAAAGTCTGAAGCAGTAGCTACCAGCAGTGCATGCTAACAGAGATTGTTGCCATTGCATTCAGCTTATTCCTCCTGTGTTTTGGCTGTGTAACATGTCTCGTGCCATAACTCGGAAAGAAAAAAAAAGGAAAACAGGAAAAAAGAGAGATGTAGAACTCCTATGGTGCACTGACCCTTTCAGGAGTCCAACTCAGACATTTTAGATCAAAGTATTACCTGTAACCAGATTAAAAAACACTTTATAAACACATTATTAAAGAAATGGATCCAGCTCCCACTGAAATAAAGCAGACTCATGCCATTTTCCAATTTCGATCAGTGCTTGCACAGGAAGTTCCCAAAAACAGTTAAAAATAAATAGAATTTTTAAAGTCTGATTTTTTTTGGTTGTTGTTTTGTTTTTTTTTTTGTTTTTTTTCTCTCCAAGCAGCAGTGGTTAATGAAAGGACAAGAAGCAATGGGCAGAAGCTGAAAGAGAAGAAACGTCATTTGCATATAAGGACTTTTATTTGCTAATTCTGAGTGTGGTCTTACACCGGAACAAGCTGCCCCAACTCAAAATCCTATGGGTCACAACCATGAGCAACCTGTTCTAGGGGACTGTGCTTCGAGCCTAGGGTGCATGCTGAACTAGCTGATCTACAGAGGGCTCTTCTAAAGCCAGTGACTTCGTGCTTTTATTTACAGTGCAAACATTTACTACTTGACCCACTTATGTGCATTAACCATAAAGTTGAATAACAAGGGCGTACGTGTTTTGAAAGTCTGGTGAGAATGCAAAAGAGTGCGCAACTGTTGGAAAGAAGAAACAGGCCTACTGGGATGACAGTCAGCATCTACTGGAAAAAAATATTAAGTGCTAGAGCATCGCTCTCCTATTCAATAGCCATACAATTTAAAATTTTAATGAGTGCTATGCTTATGAAGGAAAAAAATGGAATTTTTAATCCCATTCTTCCTTGAGTGAAGACAAAAAAAGGTACGTGCATTAAAATGCATCTGAATAGCAGTTTCAGAGTGAAAAGGTACACTGATCCTAGATAGAAAGACTATTGAAATCGAGCACAAGCTTTTACATTCATTCTATATTTTACTGCCTACTACTTAGCTATTTTTTTTTTTCTAAATGCTTTAAGGCCCATTTTTGAAAAATCTAAAATTTCTATAGCTGACACAGACTAGAAGAAGAAATTATTTTGACTTTATTATCAACAGAACTGCATTTATTGCGACCCCACCTGCATTCAGCTCCTGGGCTCACAGCATAAGAAACACTTGGACTTGTTGGAGTGAGTCCAGAGATAAAGAGGATGTTTAGAGGGCTGGAGACATCAGATAGATGGCCTACAAGAATGACAAGTAAAGACTTTTGACAAGGTCATGTAGTAACAGGTCAAGGGGGAATAGCTTCAAACTAGAAGAGGGGAGATTTAGGTTAGTTGTTAGTAGGAAATTCTTTACTCAGACGGTGGTGAGGCACTGGCACAGCTGCCCAGAGAAGCTGTGGTGCCCCATCCCTGGAGGCACTCAAGGCCAGGTTGGATGGGGCTCTGGGTAGCCTGAGCTGGTGGGGGGCAGCCCTGCCCACAGCAGAGGGTGGGACTGGGTGGGCTTTAAGGTCCCTTCCAGTCCAAACCATTCTATGACTTTAAGTGTCGCCTCTTGCTGTACGTGAAAACATACATTTAAGAAAAAAACAATAAAAAAAAAAAAAGCTGGAGGTACAAAGGTAAAACCTTTAAGAATTCCAAATCAATGAGATTTCAATTTAGCAAATTAAAATTTAAAAACTTTAAAAAACCCAAACAGTCAGTTGGCTGAGTTTTAAAAAGCAAAATAAAATTTGGAGCAGAATATGGAGTGAAGGGCAAAAACATGGCTTGTGTCATTCAGAAGGATTCTAGGCTTCACATGCAAGAGATGAGACATCCTAACCCTCACACTGACTGCTTTATTTACAGAAGACATGACACAAAAAGATAAACCACAACTTAAAAACAGTATACTGACACAAAGAGATGGAGTTTCTGAAATAGAGCTATGCAGTTATTCTGGAAAGGCACTAGTGGTACTGATCACCTCAATTTTTCCTGGACTGCCTGGTGCCAGTCTGAAGGACAAAGTTAAGGATCGTAGTCTGGAGGAATTACTGGAGTCCATGAGAAAAAAAAATGGCAAGAGAAAACACGGCAGGAATGTGAAGCAGGAACCTCATTTCTCTCCACTGGAGTGACCTCGGCTGCATGGCAAACGTGGAAAGCAGCACTGCTAACAGTGAAAAGAGCCACAGCAGAGCTGCCAAAAAAGGAGTGCACCTTACTAAAATGTTATTCTTGGAGCAGAATCAAGAAAAATGAAAAAAAATGAATGACATGCTAGACTTGTCACTTTGCTTTAAAGAAGCCTATTTACTGCTTCAGGTGCCTACAGTACAAGGAAAACTGTTATTCACCTCATAGCCAGGCAACCTTGGAAAAACTTCCAAGACAAATATCCTAAGATAAAAGGTAAAAATAGAGGAGTCTTCTTCAGGCTTCTTCTGAAAAATCAAGATCTTCCAAGGTCCATCACCTCGAGGAAACTTCAGATCTAGAGAGCTACAGGTGAAGCTGCCAGAAGCAAAATTACTCCATAATTAAAAGTCTCAAGGAAAGAAATTGGAAGTTGCTGATTTGATCCTGTCTCCAAGACACGCAAGGGTAAACAAAAAACAAAGGTTCTGACAAAGGAATACAGCACTGATGTTAAATCTTTCCGGAGACAAAAGATGAAATGGGAATGAGAAATTTCTGGCTGTGATTTCCAAGGAAGATAACCAACATTTTTACACAAGAGAAAGGTTTTATTGCAAGGGAAAGGTTGTCGTCTTCTCTGGCCTGACTCTGGAAGCTCAAGCATTCAGATTAGTCATTAGTTGTGATGCAGTGGTCAGAGTTGGTTTGTCCTGGTTCCAGGAAATCCAGAAGGATCACTCCCTTCCTATCCCAAAAGACAGTGCACTTCACCTTACCTGCTGAGGACTGGCTCTTGAACTTCTTCGATGGGGAATTCACACATTGCCACTCTATGGACTGCTGTTTTGACTCTGGCTCATAGTGGTGACACCACATCTCATCACCAGTAATGATGCAATCCAAGAAACTGTCACTTTCAGCCTCATATTGATTCAACAGCCCCTGACAAACTCGCAGTGTTCTTTCAATTCCTGTGTGAACATTCATAGGACCCACCTGGTGCAAACTTCACGACATTCCAATGTTGCCACCATCACTTCCAATGCACTGAAGCTGATATTCAGTTCTACACACAGTTCTCTGACTGTAATCTGTGGATGAGCTGATTGAGATGCTCTAGATGCTCTTTATTTTGTGGTGTGACATCTGCGTACAGTTGCCTTTCATGTTGTTGTTGCCACTGCTGAAACACAACACCCACCGCCTCACTGTGCTCATATCCACTGTTTGGTCTCCATCAACGTTCAGCATGTCATTGTCAGTGGGTGTCATTTTTTCTGCATGGAGGAATTCAATGACACACCTTTGCTGTACATACACTTCCATGTCAGACACCATTTTGTCAGACTGCCCCTCTGCTGCCATCAGTCACACAGCAACAACACATGATGGGATGTTGGCAGGAAGGTTCAACCCCTACTGCCGTACAACCACCATCCACCCCTGACATAATGGAACAACATAATAAAATAGGGCATATTACTTTCAGAGCAGCCCTCATAGATATGAAATTTTCTTTTAGAAGACTAAGGCAAACCTTTCAGACAAAAATGCCTACAAGGTACCTGACCTAGAAAAACAAAACTACATATATATATGAAAAAATTAAGAGAGAGAACATGACAAAGGGGCACAGTTTAAAGAAGTTTGGTGTTTTTTTCCTCCTACATTATCCTACATTTGAAGGATAGAATCTAACTTTGGATCACAGTCAAAGTGCTTTGGCAAACTTGCTAACCTTCCACCAAAAAACCAACAGTCCACTTATACTTTAACTGTAGTATGCTGGCAAGTTCTGTAGTATAACAAAACGTGTTCTCTACCATGCCAACAGCGGGATACATTTTAATACTTCAAGGAACCATATGCACTTCCCTTGGGATTTGTTAGCACAAGAAAAAAAAGAAAAAGGTCGTTCTCATAAGTGAGCCTAATTTGCACATATGCATTTGCAGCCAAGGAATATGTTTGTGTGCTACAAACTTTTTCCCCATCCCACTAAACATTTTTTCTTCCTTACTCAAGTTAAGCGCACTTCATCTGTGATTTCAATTTGCCATTGAAAAAAGTATGCGAAATGAGCTGCAAAATTACAGGATCATAAAACGATGTCGATTTAAATGTCAAAATGTAAATGAAAAACGTACAGATATCTTAAAAGCATGTCACTAGAATTATATATTAGAGCTTTTTTTAAAAAAAAAAAAAAGTATCACTACAATTATAATACAGCATTTTCAACAATTTTCTTTACCTATGAACTATGCTCCTGCTAGTTGGCAAATACTGCTTTTAGCATTGTCAGATGCCAGTCCAAAAAAAATTCTGAGATTTTGTTCACTCTCCTCGTTAGACTACGAAGCAGCCAGTTAGAATGCTACAGCTTTCTAGCGCCTCTGTGTTTGTGCTCACATGTCTCCTTTCTGCTGATGAGGTCAGCCACAGCGGATCTTGAGGTTTCTAAAATGAAACACGATTAGTATTTTGTGGTGAAATGTCAGTGATCAGAAATAAAGTAAAGGCAGAAAATACAGAAACTGGATTCTCCCTGACAAAAACAGTATCAGATTCTGTGCCTTCTTGTTGTTGACTTTTCCCCTCTATTCTAGCTATTCATTCCCCAAATATAACAATAAAAAATAAAAATAAAAATCATAAGGGTCTTCCTCCTTACTACAAATCTTAGCAGAGGCCTGAAACCCCGCAATCAGGAAACTGAAAATACTTACTCTACTGAAAAATATGAAGTAGAAACTATACAAAAATCTCCAGATATAATGCAGTCTGACCCAGAGGCAAGAAATAATGCAGATAAATGGTCTATATGTACACTTCCGCCCATCTACGCTTATTCTTAGCAGCCAAACTTCAGAAGGGGTCTCCTGCCACAAACATTACTCAGTCACACAAAAGAAAACCAAACCAAACAAATAAGAGAAATAAACAAAGAAAACCACCAAGAACACACATACTGTATTTTATAACCAATATAATCTTTTAGATAAGCCTGCAGAAGCAAGTGATAAGAAAGGCCATTAATACCCACTGGGGCTTAGCCCAACTCTTCTGCCCAATCCTGATGGGCTTTCAGTTTACCCCCCAAATAAAAAAAGTATCAAAGTACAACCTCAATTACAGGCTGATAGCACTATAACTGTTAGCAGCAAACTGCTAACAGTATTTCTAGTTGCCTTACACAAAGTGTTGCCAGCAGGTCAAGAGAGATTATTCTTCCCCTCTACTCTTGAGTTCACAAGGCCCCACCTGGAGTACTGTTCAATTCTTGGCTCCCCACACAAGAGAGACATGGACATACTGGAAAGAGTCCAAGAGAGGGCCACTAAGACGCTGAAGGGACTGGAGCACCTCTGCTGTGAGGAGAGGCNGAAAGAGAGCTCTGCTGTGCTGGGTCCAGCAGCTTTGGAAATAAGCAATACGACCAAACCTCGCATCTGTAAATTATTTCGGCTATCATACACAAAACCCCTGCAAAAAAAAAAAAAATAAAAATAAAAATAATTTTAAAAAGCACATTATTTACAATCCATTTTCACTGCTTATAACAAAAACAGAAAGACTCAGATCTTGAGCTCCCCTCATTTCTCTAAGTCTTTAATATTCACATTTGCATGAAAATAAGCTGTAATTATTAATCACAAACTTTTGTCACCCTTCACCTATAACTTACTATGAAATATTACTACTGCAGAGCAAAGCGAGTATTCAGGATTAAATGCTGTTTATTTCCAAAGAGTAAAACACGTCCTGCACTTCATATGATGTCACAAAATGAGTATATCAAAGTAACATCCAAGTATTTCAGGGATAGACTTTGTAGACACTGATGAAACAGTAAAATAAAAGTCAAAGTAATAGAAGGTAAATGAAGTAGAGGCAGGCTGTTCTAAACAAAGGAACTGCTTCAGATGCTGCACCCTTAAATTGGGGTTTGAAGGAAGCCTGTACTGTTTGCTCCCAAAAACATATGTTGAAAGCAATTCTAAATGACCCCTTACATGCATCATTTCAGAATTTCATTTATTTTGAAACAAGCTTTGCTTTCCTATTTGACCACAGTATCCAGTGTTTCAAATTATATTCTTTCTGTCTGTCAAAGTTGCTTTCTACTTCCTATGATCATCAATAAGGCTAAATAGCTACAAAAAAGGGATAATATTTCCCACATGCTATTAAATCTGTAAACTGCTTTCCAGAAAGAGCCCTTATCTCCAATATGATTTAAATATTTGCTAACTAGATAAGAATTACATCACAGATTACTAAGAGGTCCACGTCACTTTGTCCCATTATGTAATTTTAGCCCTAATCACTGAAGGAAATCAATCCAGACCAGTCTTTAAAGCAGCTAACTGAAAGGTTAGGATGTCTATCTTGGAAGTGCACTTGAATAAGTAAAACATCGCATGCAAGCAATGTCCATTAGGATTTTTTTTTCATTACATTTACACCACTTCACAACATAATAATATCTTCAGTATACTATTTCACTTATGCAGACACATTTTTTTTTTAAAGTAATTTAAATATCCTTCCACATGAAAGTTCATGCGTTACTGCAGATAACCGCTCTACTTCTTTTGTCAAGTTTTCCTAACTATTCCCACAGTGACAGAGCAGACCACATGCCTCCAAAAGCTAAGTAGCGAACAAGCTGGCTCAGGTGGCTGGTACTGGGTGAGCCCGGCCCTACGCAGCCATGCACAGCTGTGGTGTGAGGGAAGGCTTCCAAGAGGAATGCACATGGTTATGGCTTGAGACAGCTACAGAGTTTGGTTCAGCTGAGTTTTAAGAACCAAGAGGACGCCAAACATTTGCAGTCACAGCTGAAACTTGGCCCAGTGCAAGCATCAGCCACCAGTCTTAATCTGCAACAATGCAATTCCGTGTTAGCCTCTTAAGAGAGCAATAAAATGAAAATAGCAATTCACACAACTGTAAAGATGGTGAAAAGTCTAGCAGGTAAGATGCGTGAGGGGCGGCTGCAGTCCCTGGATGTGCTCAGCCCAGAGCAGAGGAGCTGAGGGGAGCCCTCATGGCGGCTGCAGCTCCTCACAGGGAGCGGAGGGGCAGCGCTGAGCTCTGCTCTCTGTGACAGCGACAAGGCCCAAGGGAATGGCATGGAGCTGTGTCACGGGAGAGGCAGTGGGGGGTTAAGAAGTTCTTCACCAGAGGGTGGGAGGCATGGCCCTGAGTGCAAGGAACACTGGACAGTGCTCTTAGACATAGGGTTTGATTTTGGGTGGTGCTGTGTGGAGCCAACGGTTGGACTTGGTGGTGCTTGTGGGTCCCTTCCAACTTGGGACATTCTGTGATTCTATAAACACATTACCTTGCTACCTTATGATAGCAAATCACAAACTAATCAAAATGTTTCTGTAAATTAGGAGAAAACAGGTAATCAGTATTTCTGTGGAAGACTAAATTCAGCACAGACGTCAGTATTTAACTGAAGACTCAATTTCCTGAGGAAAAGCCACGTCACAGCCATCAGCTCTCGCTTCTTCCATCCACAAAGATCCTTTAAAAAGAAACTGAATACAGGAGCGTAACAACTGCTGAAAGGAAGATGCTGTACAGCTTCCCAGAGCAGACAATGATTTCTCTTTGTAAACCACTCACGCAGTGCTTCCCAACCACTGAAAGCCAGGAAAGCTTACACGTCTCAGATCAGTTCTTAAGACACGGAGCGGTACTGCCATGTACAACTTTGCTTTGCTCACCAAGTATGTGTGGGGAGGGTTTTAAAGAGGAGGAGAAAGCTGCTTACTATTAGCATCCTGTGAATTTTCACCTTGCGTACCTTCATTTCCCTTAAGCACGCAAAGGAACGGCTATTCTTACCATACTCAAATATATAGCTAACAGAATACAGCCAAAACAGTTAATCTTCTAAAATTCTATAGATTTCCAAAGTCACAGCCATAACAAACATTAAGTGACTCAGGAGAAAAAAACCCAGAAAATACATATAATGAATAATATATATTACACATATATCCTGTAGACAAAATTCACGACTGTTTGTGGTGCTGTAAGTACTTCTCTGGCTTGAGCTTCAGCTGACCACATTACTTACAAGCAAACAAGTTACACAGCTGATGCAACTAAGTACAAATAGAGTCCTCCATTTCCTCAACACTTATTACAATTCCATCATTAAAAAAAAAAAGTGGTTTCAGGAAAACAAAATTACCTGTACTGAAAATACTTGAACGGATTCATAGCAATAAGGAAAACAGTTGTTTTAGAGCTGTTCTGGGGGGGTTGCTCAAAAGAATGCCTTGCATTTTTAGCAGAATGTTATTAATGAGAACTGCAGATGCGGGTGGGGGAAGAACAGGACATAAAAATTACATAGCGTAATAGCAAGGAGCAACATGTCTGTCATTTCTACACCTAGTCATATAGACTAAATCCAAATCCATATGGTTTGGATGCAATTTTAGACAGAATTTTCTATGAATTACCAGACCCACATTCAAAGTCTAATTCCCTTCAAAACATGACTGAAGCTGTGTTACTGACATGTAACATATGCGTACTAAAGCAAACCGCATGAGACTTGAAACAAATAAAGCCTACGGTGATCATCCTTTAGAGGCTGGAAACTACTGCAGCTACTTGACATGGCTTCAGGGGTCACATTCACATTCAGAATTAAGCTCCCAAGAGATATTCTGCACAAGTAACAGCTACACAAAAGTCTTCCAGATGGTGCAATTAGTCTTGATGGGTATGTGGCAGGAGACAGGTGCCTCTAGGGAAAAAAGTGAACTAAAAGCAACCCAAGTGAAATTGTGCACACACAAAAAAAGATGCTTCAAGCTCAGACTCTTTTAGAAAACCTCTGCTGAACACAAGTGTTCATGTACATGCACAGTGTAGCCTCCCCCCAGAAAAAAAAAAGAAAAAAGGAACAGGAGCGTAATTTCGCTTGCTGTGGTGTTACAGGCTGGGTATCTTGCAAACAACATATTACATCTTCAGGGGACCTCATGTCAAAAAAAGTAGGTAAGTCAAACACTGCAACAATCCAGTTTTGCAAAACATTAAGAATTTCAGGGGAGGTGTGGAGTGAGCATTTACTCGAGATATTATCCATGTGACAGAATAACCCATCTGAAAACGCAGATTCACGGTTTTAAACAGAGCATTGTTCACAAAAACTTAATCTGAAAGCACAGGGGAGAAGAGCCAGCTCTGAAACATGCGCAGTGTGACACCATACAGACACAAGAGACTCACACCACCCACTCAAGCAATGACACTGGCTAATAGCTAATGTGCTGCAAATTACACCTCCTACTACCAGAGTCCGTCTGCTGCAGAGAATAAATCAAGCAAACATGAGCATTTCCCTTAATGCTTTGTGTATTTTTCCACATGTGCAGCCATTTCAGTACATTCTGCAGTTAAAATACTAACCTCCAGTAAGTGTCAGGCTTAACTCCTGCATTAATTTACGTTTCTATAAATAAAGAAATAAGTAATAAACAGAGTACTGATTGCAAGCACCACTCCTACTTCTGAGCAATGTTGATTAAATATCGTGAAGATTTCAAGTTATTTGCATTATAGCAGGTCCTCAGACAAATACAGCTGATGTTCTTACCATTTTTTTCATTACACTATACCCAGAATTTAAACTATAAAAAACATGGAAAATAGAGTGGTGACTGTAAAGAAGAGGTGGATGTGGGTGAAATACGGGAGGGGAAAAAAGCCACAGCCAACTGTGAAGTCAACTGAATGAATGTGGATGTATAAGAGATCAAATCTATATGTGGGAGGGCTAGTTCCAATTTGATCACTAAGAACGCAGGAAAAAAGACCTAGTTAAAACAGATACGACAAGGTATTTTACAGTGGTCAAAAGAGTTGTTAAATGTTCAGTCACACATTTTTTCTGTTTCTCAAATGTTCTGCTCATTGCCAATGCAAAAAGGCAAGGCTCGGTCTGCAGCCCTCCCATTAGTTACCCAGCAGGCCCCCAGGATGACCTTCTCTCACAGCCCAGGTGGGTGCTCCAATCACTGCTCTGATGGCCAGGGGCTAAGTGAACAAATGGCTGTTCTTCTCTTCTCTTTTGGTGATTCTGCCCTTTCCACACATTTTATTGATGGTGTCCTACTGACAGAATCGTTCATTTTGGTTTGGGTCATACACAAGATCTGTTTATCTACATGGGGATGAAAACCAGAGAAAGATACTGGGTGCTGAGCAGCCATTCCTCAGCCTCCCCCACACAGATGTTGAACAAAAGGAGGGGAAAAAAATCACCTGTTTACACAGCACTAATAAAAAGCAACTGGAAAAGGACTGTAACAACCAAAATCAATTATGCTGATGAAAAAGATTTATAAACCTGGGATAATGTCTTTGAAAAACACAGGCTAGTATTAGGCTGAAATAAAAACTGTTCTGAAAAAGAAACATCTCAGTTCTACCTGCCAATCTCAGACGTGAGAATATAAACACAGTTTAAATCTGTAACACCTAGGGAAAGTAACACCTATTTTGTTCAAGACAGAAAGATTATCAGAATGTACACATGGTTACAGGTGTAACTACATTTAAAAAAACATTTCAAAATTAATTATAACCGATGATTCTATATCTAGTGCTAGAAGTAAATGACAGGGCTATTTGGTGAGAATATTGGCTACTTTATTAGAAATGTAAGAGTTCTACTAGCCTCAGGGCTTTTATCCAATTTGCTTTATTAATGACTCATCAGAAGTAAATAAGAGAAAACTCTCCTGACATATTCATTTTCTTAACAGATGCTAAAAACCACTCTATTACAGATGCACTTATTTGAATCACGATTGACCATGAGACCACACTCAAACAGGCATACGCTATTTAATTATATATTTTGTTTATGTTAACAGTGGTCTGTAGTGACTTATTTTCACCTACTGAAGTTTCAAGTATATATTAAATAACCCTCTAGACAACATATCTTCAAACACATTAAAAATACTCATCAATTGAAAAAAAAAAAAAAAAATCTNAGTAGAAAAGGCTACCTTTTCTGAGAGAGCATCATTTGTTAATAATCAGGCTCACTTGTACTTATACTCCATCCCAAAACAACCTGTTACCACTAGAGAAACAGCACATTCCTCATACATAGCCAAGTGCAGCAAAGACCCCTGCACACTTTTAGATTAAACTTGTGGGGTACGAGCACCATCCCCTCAATTCCACACCATCAGTTGGAAAGTTTTGCAATATCTTCAGTTATGTTATATCAGTGTACTGATTGAGACACATAAGAAAACAAATTAATTGGTACAGCAACCTTTGTAATATTTAACTTCCCAATTTTCTGAGTGCTGTGGAAATTAGTATGGAAACTTTGCAATTGAACTGTAAAATTAGAGAAGGGGGAAGTTAATGGCTTGGGAAAAGGAGAGCTGTTATTTTAGCATATGGGAAAGCATAAGAGACATTTTGGGATTGCAGGACAAATTAATTATAAACATACAGTTACTTCAGAACTTTGCTGCGATACAACTGATCGTATTGGCATCACACTAGTAGTTGGGAGCGACAAGCAGCTGCCATCTTAGGGCAGTTTTGCGGTGCTTTCATCATAGCATGGAGTTGCACTCAGATGACAGAAGTTTCTCTTGACATAACTTATTTATTAAGAAAGCATAAAAGTTCTTAAATAGAATTATGAAATGCTCTGGTACATGGGGGTGCTGTTCCCCAGGAAGGCTGTGCTAGGTCCTCCTATCAACAGGTAACCTATGCTTTCTTTGAAGACCTCCCAGTAGGATGAAGCAGAACTTGTTGTTCCCATAGGTGCTACTGACCCACTGCACAATTTCATCAGTGCAGTATGCTATGCTGCAAACTCTTGTAGTCCAGTACTCACTTCACAAGCAGTAGGAGGAGGAAGATTCAGAAATAGAGTGGACTGGAAAGACAGACAGCAGGCAGCACTATATTTTCTCCAAGGTAAGCCCTCTCTACTGTGAATATGAAAATCGTTCGTAGTGTTCATATTGAGTTTACCTTGCTCCGTTATCTGGTGCTAGACAGACTTATTTTGAACAAGTTTCAAGTCCGTATTCCTCCACAGTCTTGGATTAGCCTTACTGCAGCGTATTCTGATTTATTCTACGCTGTGCAGAGAGGACCTTTTCTTATTCAACACAAAATTGCTGTATTTGCACATGCTGTGCATGCTGAAAACAATAAAAAGTTAATGAAGAAAAGTACTGCTTGTAATGAATTAGTAATATTGTTAAATTTGTATTTGGAGTTGATTCTTATTGTTGTGTGTAGAAGATGATCAATAGGAATATGTAATCAAGTTGTATGTGCTTTTCATCTCCTGAGACTCGTCTTGTAAATGAGATGAAGAATCTCAGAGGGTTCATCCTGTAGAGCAAAAACTAAACAGAATAATTTAAAATAATCACTTAGATTTCCTCTAACTAAAAGCTAAGAGAAAGCCACCAAGGTTTGGGAAACAAAACTGTACATTTCCTAAAGATTATAAAAGACATCACTACTTATATTTTGAGATGCTTTTCTCCTTTATCTTTCAAAGAAGTAATTTTGTCAAGAGCCTCACATTCCTTAAATACTTAGATATTGAATATTTCAGGACCGTGCATTTTCCCTTCCAGCTAATTAGCTAACCTTCAGAAACATGACAGTCAGGATATTGCACCTTCACTGGGAGCCAGCCTTGCAGAAGATAGGAATAAGACGAGTAAGACCCAAAGGAAATATTTTTTATGATAAGGAGTCCTAATGTGTCCCAGTAAAGGTGAGGATTGATTGTTATGGCCTATTGTTACTATAATTAGAAGTCAAACACCAATTAGCAGTTCCATTAATAAGATTAATCTCTGCAATATCTGCAGCTGAGACCCAGGGCTTGTACGCAATAAGGCAGTATGAATTTAAAGTGCAACAGCTATTCTGCAATAAAACTCTGAGTCTGCATACCTAGACCAGACAAAAAAAAAAAAACTCTACCTTTTTAGAGTTTTGGGTCCCTACATACACAATTCATGGGACAGATGCAATGCAGTATGAGGTCTTCCAAATTCTGGTTCTTGGCCACTCCTACTGCATTGCACCAGGTCAGGGTAAATCTAATTTTGTTTTCCACTACTGATAAACAAGCAGCAATGAAAAAAACCAAAACCTTCTTGCAATTCTGTACGTACTCTCCAGGTGAAAGAAGTCTGAAATACAACTAAGCATCATTTATTTACTCCCAAAGACAGAGGTAAGAAACAGTGAAATGCAATCCTCCATATTAATATACAGTATAGTTCAGAAAAACTGAGAGAAGCAAAAAGTCTGAAGGAGAGGTGAAGAGTCATGCTCTTATGCTCTGCATTTTTGTAGGTACTGAGGTCATCATTTTTATGGTGATTCTTTGATTTTATTTCATCTAAGTTTTGTCCTTTACAATAAATCTCAAACAGAATTTGTTCACAGATATATCTTCCATTTTGACTATGAAGATAAAAGCTCATCTGTAGATCAAGGTAGAAAGAAGTCTTCTTCAAAACCTTGTAGCAAACAGATCAAGGAAACCTCTAAATGATACTTATATTGTAACAATACAACTGATCTCGTCTTCACCAAAATTTACTAATGCTTGCCATAGCTTATTAATGAATAGCTTTTGTAACAGACTTGCACTTTCCTCCTTTTAAAGTGAGTCCATCTGATTTCTTTGTATAGGACTACTGATAAAGTCATCATAGATTTACGTATAGGCATCCATATTTCAGGTGGAACGCATTTAAATAACTATTTAAAAATAAACAAATAATAAAAAAACCAATGTGACTTTTAAACTCATCTACAGTAGAAAGAATTTGCAGGCAAAAATCTATTTGGGAGTGGTAAAAGCTTAAAAACAGCAGAAGATGTCCTTCAGCCAGAGTAATCGTTACCTTTTCCTAAACCAGAAGTAGCCCTTTGCTATTGTAGTCATCTACTTCACTTGAGAGATGCGACAGCCCTTTGAGTCACAGGTCTCATCTGTTTGGTTGCACTCAGAAGGACAGGACAGTGGCTATTTGTCAATAATTAAAGCTCCCAGGGAATGCAGAGCCCAAGGTGCATATCCAGGCATAACAGTTACTCTGTTTATCACTCGAAGTGGAACACATTTTATTTTCCTCAGTCTTCAGAGAATATGTGCTCACACCCCAAATGCTATGATGCTAATTACCCAAAGAGGAGTATTGCCATTTTGGTTTTCCCTCCACCATAAAATCCCAATTCAGCAGCAGTCCAGGACAGAGGAAGAAGTCAACAAACCAAAGTCCATCCGTGTAAATCTGTGCAGAACATAGCTCTCAGAAATAAACAGTAGTAAGCCTACAACCACTACATCTTGGATTACACTAGTTCTTATTTACCTCTGTAGTCTGAAGGAGTCCAAGTAACATCATCATTTACGTAGCTTCAATTCCCTAGAAGCAGCTTGATTGCCTTTCATGCACACAGCTGTTAAAGACTGCTCCAATAAGCACAGCATCACCTCTTACATCTGCCATGGCATTGGTTTTAGAGAAAAAACAGACAAAGCTGCACATGGTGAATATGAGAAACAAGATTCCTAATATCTCTACTAACACTCGGGGATATCCCATCAGAAGTCACTAAGACTGATAAGAGCTTTTCACTTGTGTTCTCATAATCAGCCTGGGAACAGCCCATACCACTAATCTGGAAAAATATTGGTATGGAAAGTTTTCCTGTTTCATATCTAGCAAAGAAAAGCTGGGAGTAAACTTCATGGAACTGCAAAGGGACAGAGCAGTAGAGTCCATAACTTCATGAAACTGGAGAAACTTCCAGAGAAAGAGCAACCAATGGATGAACATTCTGATCAAGACTTGGTAATTCCCAGAGACCTTTACGTTGCAAATCAACATTCCTTTAGAGATGGTGAGGACAAGATGACTTGAGATATTTGTGATGACAAAGCGTATGTGAAATCAGACTGTGTGATGTGTGTGTATGCATTGTGTCCAAAAAAAAAAAAAAAGAAAAATGGTATCTAGGGCACTTAGTAAGAATTTCTACAGGAACCTGGTGAGTGAAGGACTCAATATCATAACAAGAATTAGTATCTGCTGTTAACTGCCACTTTATAGGTTTTTGTTGGAAGCAGCATCAGTGCTGGTTCCAAAAATCATTGCTGAAACACTCAGGAAAAGGAGTACATGTTCACACGCTGACTGTCACTCCAGTTTCACTGCCACTATTTCAAGCAGCAGAAAGGATTCAGAGAAAAGTTTAGGCAGTGAAAGCATGTAAGAGAGCACGCTTGCCTTGCAAGAAATGAATTCTTGGAGCTTTTAAAGGCCAGAAGCATAATTCTGAGGGAGAACAGGCAGGGGCAGAGCCTAGTACTGAAAGCACTAATCCAGCAACCTGTAGTGCTTCACTTACTAGTTCTTTGATAAAATAGTACTTTCTGTGATCCATTCTACACACGCACTTGCTGAGTTTGACAACAAAAGATCTTTTCACTTTCTCATTGTCCACAGGATCTGACCTTGTGAATGCGCAGACAGACTAGGCTTAAAACAAACAAAAAAACCCAACAACAACAAAGAACCTCAGACAAGTGTCCAAAGGAACCTGCAGAGCTGAGGCAATGGGTATCAGTGCTGGAGGGTATTCCTGAAACTGGCACTAAAGGAAGAAGAAAAAAAGAAAGATTGAAAACATTTAAGAGAAAAGAAAATAGCCTGCTGTAGCACAGCCAAGGATATTGATGCCTGAAGAAATGGCATAAGTTTGTTCTTTGGCATCACTTACACTTTCAGCTGCAATATAGAAGCTACGTGAGGAATTTGTTACTCAGTATAAAGCCAAGGAGATTCCTCAGTCCCCAGCCAATGGTGTCTGCCAGTGCCGGACATCAACAGCAGAAGATACCCCTTTGGATATGTAGTGAGAGAGCCCAAGCCCATCTTGGTATCTTCAGTTGTAATTTAGTTGTTGAATCTTGCTCCAGTTATGAAGCAGAAAGCTATAGGTGTTCAGAAACCATATGACCCTGATACTTCTATTAAAAACCTCCAGCAGCAAAGACCAGCAAGCTGCTTACACGACTATCCAGGCAAGATCTGCTCAGAAAGAAAGCAACAGAGAGCAGTATCTGTCTCTAACATAATTGCAAGTTTGGAAATGGGTGTTATAGAGCTCTAGGCTGCAGCATCACATCTAAGGTATTCTCTGATACTATTAGCACGATAAATTATAATTAGCTAGATTCTGTCTATATGTAAATGCGTGTTCTGCGTTCTCTTCAGCAGAGAAAGAGCACAAACAAGGTTCAAGTGAATGATGCTTTGCTTGAGTATGGGCAATGACATCAATCCTTACACGACAGGGCTTGCATAACTTCTTGTGAACACTGCTCTTCATCATAGCATTTGCCATGGTTCTGTAGCCAAGGAAATATTTACCTAAAGGGTAAGAGACCAACAGAAAGTTTTAATTTTAGGAAATCTGTCCAGCAGGTGAAATAGGGCTGTTTATCATGTTGCCACTTCTTTTCTACATCCTCTTTTGGGAGCACTGGTGCTGAGCTGGAAGTAATGTCAGGTTCCTTTCCCCGCCAATAGCAATGAAATTAGGTTGCTGGCAGCCTGACAGGGAGGTGGCAGTACAGAGAAAAGCATGCCAAGCAGTCACTTACAACACTTTCCTGTTTATCTTCTGCATGACTCGTAAGGTAACCAGCAGTTACTATGATATTCCTGTGCACAATGGCTTGCAATTCCCCCCCCAGCTGAACGTGGACAGTTCACATCTGCAAATTACAAAGTGCCAAGCTGGAAGCAGTGCCGGCCACAGGCAGCATCATATCACTACACCAGCTCTGCTCCTTTAACTACCTAAATTGTAATCCTCATTATTCCGGAAAAAAGATTGCTTTCCAGTAGCAGTCACCAGTTTTGTTCCATTGTGTACCAGTAAAAACAGATGCAAGCTAAGCAGCTAGCTAATCTATTTTTATGCATTTGGGTCATTGACACATCTAAGGATTGGGAGAATAGGATAAAGAAAATGTTGGCAGTTCCAAATTCAGTGTCCTTAAATTTTAATTATGGATACCACATTCCTCGCTTATATTGTGATTCAAGATACCAAATAGGGAAACGTGGTTATGCAGAACATGCCTCGTCACAAAATGAAACATCTTTTTTTTGCAATACGACAGATGTGATACAACCAGATACAACAGACCGATGTAACCTGGCTACCCACTGTGGGACGGAAGATTTCAAGAGAGCACAAGAGCTGACTCCAACATAAGCAGTGGGAAATAAAAAGATTGGACTGCTGCAATCACCGGCAAGTACTAGAACTTAACTCATGCTCAGATTTCAGAAATGTAATTAACCCCTACTAAGTACCCTAAAATCAAGCAAACCATATCCCAGCTAATAGTCCACAATGCGACGTTCACAACATGTAAGTATCAGGCAATGAAGATGCTGGTTACAGTGCCAGAAATAATATTTCCAGCAAAACGTTATATGTAAAGATGAAGTAATTATATGGCATGGTAACAGAAAGAGCTGTATAGTTTACAGCTGAGATGAAACTCTGTAAGAATCAATTTCCAAAAAATACTTTCAAAGCTGGAGCAGTATATAAGCATTAAAGGACCAAGCACATTTCTTCACTGCGTATCACTGAGGAATATACTTTGCCTTTGCTATACAACTCTAACACATGCACCATATATAACTACACTGTAACCAAGACAGCAAACAAAAATGTACTAAGGGAAAAAGTCCTTCGGTACTTATTCAAGAGAAAGCAGTTTGTAAAACATTATTTGTAATACATAAAACAATTGCAAAAGCCCTTTAAGTTCATGATTTTACAAGCTGCCACTTCTCTTTGCTTTATACAGTACAGAAATCAAAATGAGAAACAAGACAGGCATTGAAGAGTGCATTTGGAAAAGCACACAGCCACAAAATCATTAAAAAGAGGAGAAAAAAAAAAAAAAAAAGAGTTCCAAGTCAAAGACAAAGCCCAGAGTGACTTCAGTGGAAGGCAAGACCTGGCTCACTATGGCACAGAACGAAATAAAGCACCGCCATTCTGCTAGTATGCATCAGTTTGCTCGTATCTGCTCCACAATACAGATTTAAATTGCCACTGAAAATTCATTTAAATTAATGACTCCATAGTTATCACTCTCACAGACAGTAATGAACCTTAAGTGAACCAGTGCGGATGTATTCAAAGCTGCTTCATTTCTGGAATACCTTGGTAACTCTAAACTAGGTATTATAATGGCTATTGACTTGCTCAAACTTAGATTATTAGGCTAGATTTTCAGCTGGTTGAACTGGCTTAGCTCCAACAATGTCCATTTACACCAACTGGCTCATTATTAATTCAAGGTCTTATTTGCTCCTCACTGAATACTTCCAATAGTCACCTTCCCAGTGGCAGCTTTAAATGCTCACAAGTTACCTCCACAGTCAGAATCATCATACTCAAAAAGTTGGTTATGAAAACATAATGCTTTTTCTCTCCTTTTATGAGACACACTTAATGAAAACTTTCAAAATCATTTACAAAATCAGCTACAATACTTTCTGTACCATAATTAACTAAATAGAAATATGCTCTCATACAGCATCATTTGCATACAAATATAAAAACATTACAACCCTAAGGGGACATTAAGGACAAAACCAAACAAGAATGGAATTAAATAGCTAGAGGGGCATCACAGCCCCTCCTTAACAAGCCTCCTGTATCTGTCTTTTTTCTTACTTAATGTCATTTCTGTCCTTCCCTATTTGTATTTATTTTCCTTCTCTATTCTGTTGCTTTAAGATTTTATATGTATTTTAAGGACGTTATTTGTTTTGGTCTTTTCAGTTTTGAAATGCTATCTGTGCACTTATATAAAGAATTAGGATACAAACCTGTCACTAAGTTCGGGTATCTTCCTTTAATACTCTACAGAGGCCAGAAGCAGAATTAGCTGAAAATACAAGAGAGTTCCCTCACCCGTTGGCACTCAGGTCTTCAAAAGGACTTCTAACATTTTAATTTTTCAGTTTTCCAACCAGAACCTTTTAACATCACTTATTATTTCAGAGGAACGGTTAACTGTCAAATACACACACAAAAAAACAACCACTATTTCTAATTACTGTTGTTACCAGTATTAAATAATTTACTTTAAATACTTAAAAAGATACTTAAGAACTGGATGAAGCCAGATTATATCAGTGAGACCCTGAGGTACCTTGGTGACAGACTCGGTAATTCAGCTCACATGTGGGAGGTAAGGAACTTTATTCTACACTATAGTGTCAGGGGAAAATATCCTTCAAAGTAGCTGTAATAAAAATGATTTGCTCAGTGAAACAAACTGGTACTCCACACGACTGTCAATCTGACTCTGACACTTCTAGTAAGTAGGTGCACCTGAATTACATCTGAGTAACTCTGAAAAATCCCATTCAATTAATGTATGTACAGATTTGATTCTGAGTACCCCCTTAACATAAACTTTCAAATACCTAACTTGATTTAAATCTTTTTGATTTAACTGTACCCAGAAACGCCAATTAAGACTTAGGCATGGATATTATATGAGCTACACAACTGGTAGGAAATAGTTTTCACCATGGAAAGCTTATAATAATCCTGTGAAATAAGGATCTGTAATTAGGAAACTATTGATTTTTCCTTAACAGCTGAGCAGGCCACTAGGATGCTCTGAAATCACCATGACATTGCTAATCGAATACATCTGTGCATATCTTGCTAAAGAAAGTTACCACGTACCTGGAATAAATCCCACTGACCATGTTGTGCTGGAAAGAGAGCTCTGCTGTGCTGGGTCCAGCAGCTTTGGAAATAAGCAATACGACCAAACCTCGCATCTGTAAATTATTTCGGCTATCATACACAAAACCCCTNTCAATTTAGCAAATTAAAATTTAAAAACTTTAAAAAACCCAAACAGTCAGTTGGCTGAGTTTTAAAAAGCAAAATAAAATTTGGAGCAGAATATGGAGTGAAGGGCAAAAACATGGCTTGTGTCATTCAGAAGGATTCTAGGCTTCACATGCAAGAGATGAGACATCCTAACCCTCACACTGACTGCTTTATTTACAGAAGACATGACACAAAAAGATAAACCACAACTTAAAAACAGTATACTGACACAAAGAGATGGAGTTTCTGAAATAGAGCTATGCAGTTATTCTGGAAAGGCACTAGTGGTACTGATCACCTCAATTTTTCCTGGACTGCCTGGTGCCAGTCTGAAGGACAAAGTTAAGGATCGTAGTCTGGAGGAATTACTGGAGTCCATGAGAAAAAAAAATGGCAAGAGAAAACACGGCAGGAATGTGAAGCAGGAACCTCATTTCTCTCCACTGGAGTGACCTCGGCTGCATGGCAAACGTGGAAAGCAGCACTGCTAACAGTGAAAAGAGCCACAGCAGAGCTGCCAAAAAAGGAGTGCACCTTACTAAAATGTTATTCTTGGAGCAGAATCAAGAAAAATGAAAAAAAATGAATGACATGCTAGACTTGTCACTTTGCTTTAAAGAAGCCTATTTACTGCTTCAGGTGCCTACAGTACAAGGAAAACTGTTATTCACCTCATAGCCAGGCAACCTTGGAAAAACTTCCAAGACAAATATCCTAAGATAAAAGGTAAAAATAGAGGAGTCTTCTTCAGGCTTCTTCTGAAAAATCAAGATCTTCCAAGGTCCATCACCTCGAGGAAACTTCAGATCTAGAGAGCTACAGGTGAAGCTGCCAGAAGCAAAATTACTCCATAATTAAAAGTCTCAAGGAAAGAAATTGGAAGTTGCTGATTTGATCCTGTCTCCAAGACACGCAAGGGTAAACAAAAAACAAAGGTTCTGACAAAGGAATACAGCACTGATGTTAAATCTTTCCGGAGACAAAAGATGAAATGGGAATGAGAAATTTCTGGCTGTGATTTCCAAGGAAGATAACCAACATTTTTACACAAGAGAAAGGTTTTATTGCAAGGGAAAGGTTGTCGTCTTCTCTGGCCTGACTCTGGAAGCTCAAGCATTCAGATTAGTCATTAGTTGTGATGCAGTGGTCAGAGTTGGTTTGTCCTGGTTCCAGGAAATCCAGAAGGATCACTCCCTTCCTATCCCAAAAGACAGTGCACTTCACCTTACCTGCTGAGGACTGGCTCTTGAACTTCTTCGATGGGGAATTCACACATTGCCACTCTATGGACTGCTGTTTTGACTCTGGCTCATAGTGGTGACACCACATCTCATCACCAGTAATGATGCAATCCAAGAAACTGTCACTTTCAGCCTCATATTGATTCAACAGCCCCTGACAAACTCGCAGTGTTCTTTCAATTCCTGTGTGAACATTCATAGGACCCACCTGGTGCAAACTTCACGACATTCCAATGTTGCCACCATCACTTCCAATGCACTGAAGCTGATATTCAGTTCTACACACAGTTCTCTGACTGTAATCTGTGGATGAGCTGATTGAGATGCTCTAGATGCTCTTTATTTTGTGGTGTGACATCTGCGTACAGTTGCCTTTCATGTTGTTGTTGCCACTGCTGAAACACAACACCCACCGCCTCACTGTGCTCATATCCACTGTTTGGTCTCCATCAACGTTCAGCATGTCATTGTCAGTGGGTGTCATTTTTTCTGCATGGAGGAATTCAATGACACACCTTTGCTGTACATACACTTCCATGTCAGACACCATTTTGTCAGACTGCCCCTCTGCTGCCATCAGTCACACAGCAACAACACATGATGGGATGTTGGCAGGAAGGTTCAACCCCTACTGCCGTACAACCACCATCCACCCCTGACATAATGGAACAACATAATAAAATAGGGCATATTACTTTCAGAGCAGCCCTCATAGATATGAAATTTTCTTTTAGAAGACTAAGGCAAACCTTTCAGACAAAAATGCCTACAAGGTACCTGACCTAGAAAAACAAAACTACATATATATATGAAAAAATTAAGAGAGAGAACATGACAAAGGGGCACAGTTTAAAGAAGTTTGGTGTTTTTTTCCTCCTACATTATCCTACATTTGAAGGATAGAATCTAACTTTGGATCACAGTCAAAGTGCTTTGGCAAACTTGCTAACCTTCCACCAAAAAACCAACAGTCCACTTATACTTTAACTGTAGTATGCTGGCAAGTTCTGTAGTATAACAAAACGTGTTCTCTACCATGCCAACAGCGGGATACATTTTAATACTTCAAGGAACCATATGCACTTCCCTTGGGATTTGTTAGCACAAGAAAAAAAAGAAAAAGGTCGTTCTCATAAGTGAGCCTAATTTGCACATATGCATTTGCAGCCAAGGAATATGTTTGTGTGCTACAAACTTTTTCCCCATCCCACTAAACATTTTTTCTTCCTTACTCAAGTTAAGCGCACTTCATCTGTGATTTCAATTTGCCATTGAAAAAAGTATGCGAAATGAGCTGCAAAATTACAGGATCATAAAACGATGTCGATTTAAATGTCAAAATGTAAATGAAAAACGTACAGATATCTTAAAAGCATGTCACTAGAATTATATATTAGAGCTTTTTTTAAAAAAAAAAAAAAGTATCACTACAATTATAATACAGCATTTTCAACAATTTTCTTTACCTATGAACTATGCTCCTGCTAGTTGGCAAATACTGCTTTTAGCATTGTCAGATGCCAGTCCAAAAAAAATTCTGAGATTTTGTTCACTCTCCTCGTTAGACTACGAAGCAGCCAGTTAGAATGCTACAGCTTTCTAGCGCCTCTGTGTTTGTGCTCACATGTCTCCTTTCTGCTGATGAGGTCAGCCACAGCGGATCTTGAGGTTTCTAAAATGAAACACGATTAGTATTTTGTGGTGAAATGTCAGTGATCAGAAATAAAGTAAAGGCAGAAAATACAGAAACTGGATTCTCCCTGACAAAAACAGTATCAGATTCTGTGCCTTCTTGTTGTTGACTTTTCCCCTCTATTCTAGCTATTCATTCCCCAAATATAACAATAAAAAATAAAAATAAAAATCATAAGGGTCTTCCTCCTTACTACAAATCTTAGCAGAGGCCTGAAACCCCGCAATCAGGAAACTGAAAATACTTACTCTACTGAAAAATATGAAGTAGAAACTATACAAAAATCTCCAGATATAATGCAGTCTGACCCAGAGGCAAGAAATAATGCAGATAAATGGTCTATATGTACACTTCCGCCCATCTACGCTTATTCTTAGCAGCCAAACTTCAGAAGGGGTCTCCTGCCACAAACATTACTCAGTCACACAAAAGAAAACCAAACCAAACAAATAAGAGAAATAAACAAAGAAAACCACCAAGAACACACATACTGTATTTTATAACCAATATAATCTTTTAGATAAGCCTGCAGAAGCAAGTGATAAGAAAGGCCATTAATACCCACTGGGGCTTAGCCCAACTCTTCTGCCCAATCCTGATGGGCTTTCAGTTTACCCCCCAAATAAAAAAAGTATCAAAGTACAACCTCAATTACAGGCTGATAGCACTATAACTGTTAGCAGCAAACTGCTAACAGTATTTCTAGTTGCCTTACACAAAGTGTTGCCAGCAGGTCAAGAGAGATTATTCTTCCCCTCTACTCTTGAGTTCACAAGGCCCCACCTGGAGTACTGTTCAATTCTTGGCTCCCCACACAAGAGAGACATGGACATACTGGAAAGAGTCCAAGAGAGGGCCACTAAGACGCTGAAGGGACTGGAGCACCTCTGCTGTGAGGAGAGGCTGAGAGAGCTGGGCCTGCTCAGCCTGGAGAAGAGGAGGCTCAGGGGGATCTCATTAATGTGTAGAAATACTCAGAGAGGGTGCAACACAGACAGAGCCAGGCTCTTCTCAGTGGTACCCAGCACCAGGGAAAGAGACAATGGGCACAAACTGGAACACAGGAGGCTCCCTCTGAGCACCAGGCAGCACTGCTGTGCGGGTGACAGCACTGGCACCAGTTGCCCAGAAGCTGTGGGATCTCCTCCATGGAGATCTTCAAAAGCTGCCTGGAAGTGGGCCTGGGTATTCTGCTCTGGGTGTTCCTGCTGAAACAGGGGTTGGGCCCTGTCAACCTCAGTCATTCTGTGATTCTGTGAAACTTTCTTCCACATCTTATGCTTACTATTCTCCTTAACTTGTCCAAATTTCACCAAAATCGACTCTTCACAGACATCTTCACTCTAAATGGATTCCATTTCCAAAGCAAACTTACAAGAGCTTTGCCATGTAGGCAGAGCAGGCACAAGCTCAGTCTCATCAAGCTACCCAGCACACTTCCTCTTTCACCACATTATTAACTAGAGAAGGACAGACTTATGTAGCAAGGCACAAGAAAAAAAGAAAGAAAGAATAAAAGAAAGAAAGAAAAAAAAATCCAAACCCCACACACTAAACCTCAAAAATAAGTTATGAGTCAAGTTTCCTATTTCTTCCAGGACTAACAGTACGAGAATGAAACAGATAAAAATCAAACATTATCCTTCAGGTCCACATTGAGATTCACCTGCTTTTGGAAGACCATCATCCTCTTTGCAGACATACAATTCTACAGAACAGAGTGTGACATTTCTCAACAAGCAGAAAACCTCTCCAAAGCAACAACTTTAGAGAAATTCTCAGTTTTCTCCATCTTGGACAGACAATAAACTTCAAATTACTAACAGCCTATTATCTCTCAGATAAGACTGTATGGTTTCATCAGCACGCACAGAGCAAAAATACAGAGAATGATGAAGCAAAAGAATTTCACATCCTCAACCAACGCAAATACATACAGTAGTACCCATTCATGAGAAGTCTTCATGAGAAGTACATCTTCATGTACTGAAATCACTGCTTTGAAAACACAGCAACTTCTGAGGGTGCTTTAACTCTTTCCCTATGGCAAGATTTAGAATGTTTCATGTAACTAAGTTTACTTACAACAGTAACAACTAGTTCTATTCACTATACAGAACTTAGACAGACTACAAACTTCGGTTTGATCTGGAGTAATCAGATTCTTGTTCTCCAGTTTTAATAACTGAAACTGATAATTCAGCTTCCAGGGGTGCACCGGAAAGTTATAGATAAGTCAGAAATCTAAAAATAAGAACTCCTAAGTGTTAGTAGACTGTATACAGAAAAATGTCAATCCTGGTGCAAACTCTCAACAAGTAAAGTTTAATTAGCTCCCCTTACTGACCTTTTTAGAATTGAATCCACGGAGGCCATCGTGATAAAAAACAGTCTATTCTGTCTTAGTACTGGTGACTTTGTCAGAGGACACTGTTAATGCCATCTAGAGACTTGAATGACAATGTCATGAGTTAATGGAAACGCTTCTTTCAGGCAATAAAAAACATGCTAATTCTTGGGCTGCTTCATCAAGTAACTAATATTAAATTTACTTCAGCATGCTGCCCTTGATGAGTGTCCCAGTGCATAGACAATCCCTCTTTCAAAGACTGTGTATTAAGATAACCCCAATACCCTACTGTCCCTAACTTATACTTGCAAGTTCTTCATAACATGTGTGACAATGATTTTGTAGTACTGATGCTCTAGTCTTATCTGACCTATTATGCCTGCAGCAGTAGTAAAATACAAAATGTCAACACATTCTTGCTGTAAAATAATACAACACCAGAGCTGTATGACAGCACTTAAACGAGGTAACACCTGAACATGGAACATCAAACCACTTTTTTGTAAGTCAATAATGCTGCTTCAGATTATACAACCATCTTTAAAATCCGCAAAACTAAGACTTAAGAATTTATTATGCTTCAATTTAGCTCTGAAGCAGAGCAGCATCTCAGTGCATCAAGCAGGGAAATTCCAAAGTTAGCAGGTATAAATGACAACTAACATACGTATTGTGTAATTCTAGGTATATAGAAGGTTATTTACACGTCAGATTCTGATGACTTCCAACAATCTATAACACAGCCCAAAGCCTTTCCCTTTTCATCATCTGGGAATTACACAGTACTTTTATGTTTACAGAGGTCACGCTCATAATATTCAAATATAATGGTCCTATGAACACAGATGCTCAGAACAGAGCTCTACCCCTGTATCATATTCTGATATTAAAATCACTGTAGTCAACATACAATGCACCGAGGCAGTAAGAACTTACCTTGAGACAATTATTTGAGTCAAGATCTTCCATCAATTTCACGTGGAAAAAAATAGTTTGTATTGAATACTAACGACTCCATTTTAGGATTTTGTATCTGAAGTTCTTCTGACAATCGCTTACAATTATTTCCTCTTAGGGAAGTTTTCAAAATAACTCATGAGATGGGCAGACAGGAACAAATGCTCCCCTGCTACTTTTGTAATTCCTTCCAATTCTGCAGGAAGAATAGCTGCATCCTGTAGCTCTAACAGAGTGATGAAGTCTGGACAATTGTACTTCTTTGCAGGACTGATTTAATGAAAGGATAAAGTACTATTTATAAAAAATGACCTCTTATTTCAGATAGCATAGACATGGTGTTTCTAGTATGCTCACTCATCCTTGGGGCTCTGCTATAATCCTACTATTAAACTGCAGCTAAAAAAAAACAACCACAAATGTCTTTTGCTTTTTAGTCTTTTACCTAATAGTGTACCAGGACTTCTCAAAGCATACATACAAGACTACAAACACATCAGCACTTCCTGAATTTTGAATGTCTGGCCATACATCTTACTGCTTGCTCCTTTCTAAACAACGTTCTCACAGAATTTTATTGAAGGACAAGACGGTGGGGAAAGGAGACAAATGACTTGTCAAGTAGGCACACCAGCAGGATCTCTGTTCTTGTAAGTGACACACAGCGAAACACACAGCCACTCAAATGAGAGATCTCTTAATAAAATCTACGACTAATAAAAGAACCTTATTTTTTTTTAATCCAGAAAATTAAAATAAAAAGCATATCCAGTGCAAGAGTACATATACGGTGACACAATGTAGCATGACTGAGCTATTGAAAAGAGGCTGGGGAACGCAAGTCAGTGTCTAACCAAGGTGAGATTCGGTTTGTTATTTCTTTGGTGGTTTTTGTTTTGAACTTGGAATTTAACTTAGCTTTAAACTTCAGTTGGAATTATTTTCTGTCATCACTATCCTCCACCCCCGTAAAAAGATACAACATAGTTTGAAGTTAACTTCTTAGCCTAGATTACAAGGACTTTTTGGAGGCTCCTGGAAAACACAGCTTGTTGTGGTCCGATCTTGGCAGTTTCTATGGTTGGAAAGCTCTGGGCTATGCCCATGCTCTTTTCTCCAGCACATCCTACAGTGGTGCTGGCTCCTGACCACCTTTCCTGCCCTACACGATGCTACCCCTCCTCCCTCTCCTACACATCCAAAAGCTCCTACCCTGCTCTTAATGCCCGCCCAAGGAGAAGGGGAAGAACTGAAAGGAAAGCAGAAAAAAGGGACAGAGCTAGGTTGTGTCACAGCTCACAGCTCTGTGGCAGCTGCTCCTCCTGTGGCTGAGGTTACTTGCAGGTGGATTCATAACAACCAGCTTCTTCTTCAGGAAAAGCCCACTGGGGGAATGGAGGAGGAGCAGAAGGACTGCTGAAGCAGCCCTGAATAAGCTGTCTCATCTAGAAGCGCCAGTTGCACCAGCCTGCATTAATCCAATTCAATTTTATGGTCCTAGGGATTCTATCAAGCATATATGGAAGTGAAAAGCATTGCACATGGGAAAAAGTAAAAGAAAAATTTTCGTTAACTCTTAAATCTGTGTTATTCTCTTCTAATAATCCTAGGATATATTTGACAACTTCTTGTCTCTTGTCACAAAAAAACAACACAATTTTGTATTGGAATATATTTGGTCTCTGGCATCTGATACATTTTAGGGTAAAACTCAGCCTGAAAAAGCTTTATTTTCCTCCTCCAGTTACTATAACTTGCTTTCAACTGATTTAGAGGCAAGATATCCTCATTAGCTGCTGGAAGATCATTGTTATTAATATCCTTTCATGGAAGGATCTGTCTAAGAAAGGTTTCAGTATTATCGAGGGCCAATGAAATTTCAAAATTTGCATAAATCTCTTCTGGTATTCAAGTCCCAGAAGATCAGAGCAAGAGGACTCTGGCTAACAATAGTTGGTTTCTATTTTCACACATCTATCCAAGAACCACATTATCCCAGAAGAGCTCAGAAGCTGTCATTGGAGTGCCCACAGCAGCGGAGTAACAGTTATTCCATTATGCTCTGTTCTGCTGAAGGAGGAGGATCAGAGCCATGAGAAGAAGAGTGGGAGATCTCCTCCTCATATACCACCACAGGCAAGCTGTTGTCATAAGGTTACGGACAGATACAAGCACAATCAGCACTGAGTTCTTGCATGATTTCACAGCCATTCAATCATTAAACGAGTCCTTAAGAGTGCTTAAGCTCCAGTGGTGGCAAGTGGAAAGAGATGATCTATTGCACTGCTCAAGGAGTCAGCAAACAGATTTCTTTTAGAGGAAGATCAAAACATCCATTACCAGAGGGCACAGCCGTTGCTCAGTAGCTTTCCTTGCTTTCTTCCTCAAGAAGAGGCCTGAGCACTTCTCAGACTCCACCACTCCAGGCTTCCTATATGATAGCATGCGCAATGAGGATAAATTCAATGAAGTGTAGTGCTCTATTCAGCACACGCTGAACATCACCGGACATCAGCTGAAAAGATGACAACTGTTTTCTCTCTTATAAGAAAACTAAGCAAAATTAAGAACGAAGTTTATGAGCAAGAGCTAAGGAACAGTGATACAAAACATGTGCTAACCCAGGGAAAATGTTCTGCAAGCTGGCCTACAGTGTTATCACAGCAACTTGCTCTCCACATCAACATATCAATGGCAGTGGCAGTTCCGACTTTTCCTTTCCTAGATCTACCAAGAGTAGCAGAAGCAAGACGTTCACTAGATGCAGCTTGGGGACCCCTGTTACAGGTCTTTATACTGCTCGTGTTAGCAACTAGAGGTGAACACCACATCATAAAGTGATTTTAAATAACACTGTCCAGAAGAGGCAACTATTGTTTTGGAATAAAGCCATTTCCATTCTGTAAGAGACTCTACATGGGGAGCTACTCCAGAAAAGCTTCTTGCACGATAGTTGTGCCCATCAACTTCTTTGCAAAGACAGCAAAGCATCTTTGGTGGGTAGGTTCCTATCAAAAAACAGAAATCCACCGCCAACAAAACACATACATGGACTATGCTGTGTTCATTTTATGTCCTAAAAATAACATTTCTTTTCTTATTCAACTTAAAGAGAGACGTTTTCACAGAAGTTTTGGGGGTGGGCTTTGTGAGCGTGTTGGTTATTAACTTCAGAGATGAATAGGAAAATCCTTCTTTTTCCTGAATGAACAGCAAACTATTGCATACTAGTAGACGCACAGCTCAGTGTTACGGCAATTGCAAAACACAGCACACATCTTTCCCCGTGTCAAAAACAATGAGCAGAATTCAGCTCAAAATTATACATATACCCTACTGAAGAAACTCTGAGAATACTTTCAAGTAAACCCATTTCAGATGGAAACAGAGAGAGAGCTGGGTTTTGAGTTAAAAGGAAAAACAATGCAACGATGTTGCAAACATGCCATAATTGAGTCTCCGTCCTTCTCTCTAGATCTACAGAGACATTTTTTACAGGGTAAAAGTGGTCGTTTCCCAGACCAAAACTATTTTTTCAAAGCAGAGACTAAAAACAGGATGAAATGGAGGAGAGCCGTAATCTCGACCAGAAAGAAAAGAGCGCTGTTTCTTTAAAATAAAGCCAGAATATTTTCCCAAGACTTCTCAACAATTCATCGGGGACAACGTAGCTGCTGCATGAATGGTAAGTGTAGCACTAAATTGTTCATATCCTGTCACGAAAAGACTTGTACATCTCGAGAAACACAACATTCCCAAATGCCTTATGGCAAAGCTGCTAACATAGTTAGTTAGCAGCGCAATTCATTAGTCAAGACTTCCCCATCTCACTTCTCATTTTGCTATGGCCACATTAAAAGCTATGGCATAAATCCATTCCCTTTTGAAAGCTGCTTGTTTGGTATATTTTTTCCTAGCTACAAAAGCTAGACTGAAGCAATTGAGATTTTAAACTACGTTCAAAATAAAGGCATAAACACATTGAGAATACCTGGCACATACCATCACAAACTTAGTTCGTTTCTAAGTGTGAGTTTTTAAAGCTTTACGCAGTGACTTTTATATCTATATATCTCCTGTGAAATAGAATGTCAATGCTGAGCTATACGGCACTTAACAAATCCAGAATGCAGCAGTACCTTCCTCATTTTCAATACCTTACACATTAATTGCAGTGAGGTAGTGAAATTTCTGGGGTTTCTCATTATACTATATGATTTTAGCGGAGGGTTGTTAGGGTAGTATGGTTAGCTTGTGGTTGGACTTGATGATCTTTAAGGTCTTTTCCAACCTAAACAATTCTATGATTCTACCGGCATGAATACAAACTTCAAAAATTTGCATCAAACTCTGGCAGTGACTTGATAGTAAAAGCTATACATTTTCCAACTGGTATCTCAAGCTGCGATGACCAAGACCTTACAAAGAGCAATGGAAGTATTCGACATTCAAAAAACAAACAAAAGAGCTCCCACTGGTGTTTTGGGAGGGAAAGCTCTGATAACCGTGGTAGCAATGCACCAGCTCAGCCAGCCCATAGCCAATAGTTTACCTCATTAACACCATATAGGGTATTTTCAAAGCAAGATAGAAAAAACGGAACTTACTGGAGCACAAGAGATGGTTCAGATATCACATTTGGAGTCTGAGGTGAAAATACATCTTTGAAATGAAACTACCTTCATAACCGTTAATAGAAATGACACAAGCTTAACGATATAAATGCGATACTTAAAGTGTATCTCCTCCAATACTGCAAGTCCCTCCACTCCAAATTACATTCGAGAACTTTGCCTGAGACATTTATATAAATTTCAACCCTGCGCATTTACAATTCAGCTGCATTTTGTGAATTATGTCAAAAAGGAATATACATACATATACATATATACATACATACATTATATATATATATATATATATATATATATATATATTTTTTTTTTTTAAATAAGTACTGCTGCAATTTTGAGGATTGGTCCCAATACTCTCCGGATTGTAAGCTGCTGAAACATCTACCACAGCACCCATGAGGCAGGGACCCGAACTTCAGTTAACACTTCCAGCAAGCTCCTGGAACCGCTGCTACAAGCACTTTCGGTTTGTCCCTCTTTGTTCTGCCCCAAATTCCTCGCCTCACCCCTAGCAGCATAGGATGTAAACACAAAAGCAAGTTAGGAAGAGTTAAACAGTTACTACTCAGCCAAGCTGTGATTCCTGTCCACTCCTAGCCTGAGGCAAATCCGAGATAATTAGACTCAGGTTAACCCGCCATGAGAAAAGGTCAAGCTACATTGCATTATTTTGCATTTGCTTTGGGCTAGGTGAATACACATTATTCAGTGTTTACAGCTCATTTTATGAGCAGTGACCTGACTGCACATCCATTATAAACAAGTATCTTTTAAAGATCAGTGTCGAGATACAGTTGCAGCATGCTACTACTAGCAACACAAAAGACTGAGCCTGAAAATTCAGCACACTGCTGGGGGGGGGAGGGGGGGGGGAAGTCACTGATGCGCAGCTGGATGCACCACAAAGCCAAGAAAGGAATATACAGAATTTTCATTGTAAGGGCTACTACAGGTCTGTGTTTAATATTTACTCAACTCTTCTCCTGTAGGATTTTGAATCCTTTTTATAAACGGAACAGAAACACGACGCCACTTTCAGAAGTGTCGATTATCCCTTGAAGTGGTATTCTTACAACCCACACCCAAATGAACACCAAAATTAATTTTGTGAGAGCTCGGAATGTTCCAGTTTAAGACAGAGAACAGAAACGTTCCCCTAAAAGCATCCTTCAGCTGCTCATTTTCTAAGTGTCTTAACGGACCCATAAATGCCTTCAGAGTTCCCAAGATAAGCACAGTAGTCCGCAGTCTGGAAAATCTCTGTTCCTGGTCAGAGCTCCTCACTTTTCCCCTTACAGAAGATTCCTCAGAAACCATTTGAACAACATGCAACTGTTTAATAGTGGGCTGTACAAAAGAAAATGGTGAGGAGAGAGCAAAGGTCTCCTGCAAGAATCGAGTCTTCCTCTCCAGACGGCACTTGACTTCATATGGATCTTCCCAGTACTGCAGTAAAACATCCTACCACCAGGTCACAGCTCTGAGATACAGGGAATGGGAGTGCCTTAATTTACATCTGAACTGGAAAACCACACCACTGAAATTCCCTCTTTCCTCCGGCTCGAGATCTCTTCCCTAGTTAGCTCTTTCTTTAGCAAGGACAAATAGGAGAGAAGATCTCCACGAAGCTAGGAGATGAAATCGAAATCCTGGACTCAAGGTTTTCATGGTCCAGGCTCATTCATTGCCACGAAAGGGAGAAGAATAATTGTTTTCATCCAATTACCTTGGAAGATTTTCTCTTTAACCCTTCTATCTTCCTCTACGCTCTTCCTTTCGAAAAAAAATACCCAAACGGTGACTGGCCAAGTTGCAAGGACATAAACACTCTATTGGATGGACTTTTTAAATGTTGCCTCGTTCACTGAAATCCAGGCACGGCGCAGAACAAGAAATTATCATAAATGGACAGTCAGCTTAATAATTTTTGGTCCTAATAACTTCAGACTTCACACACCAAGGGCTGAATATTCAGTTCTCACATACAAAGGGTCCTAGAAAGTAAAACATTCACACGTATACTTTAAGATAAACTTGGTGCCCCGCTAATATCAAAGTTCCCCACATCTGTAAAAACACTGTCCTGCGAACTGCTTTAAGCGTTGCCTTTGCTGGGCCCGGCAGGTTCATAGCTTAATAACAGCCGCGATGTGACAGCCATTCAGCGCCATGCGTGAGGATTTGGCGAAGCAGCTCCCTTTGTTAGCAGCAACTCTTTGTTACAGGGCCGCACTGCGCTGAAAACGCTCCCCACAGTGCCATTGTGAGGGACTTAAAACCGAGAGGAAATCTCTTCTAATCGAGGATCAACTCTGGCATCTGCTTTTACTCTTTCATGCTAATGGTAACCTTCCCTTTTCTGTGCGTGCATTCAGAGGCAAATTCTTTGTGAAGAAAATCATTCAAATCCCAAATTAGAGCAGAACTTGGGCCCAAAGCCACCCGTGTTCTTTGCAAGAAATTGTGGGCGAATTATTCTTATCCACAGCCCCTTGGAAATCAGTCACTGAGAGAAAGTTACATCCACGTAAGTTCGGCTAAACAAGGGAGCACAACGCTTCTTTCGGCATCCATAATGAAACACCTTCCGCTCTGCCCAAACTGCTCCGCTGAGCTCCTGCTCATGACTCCTACTTATAAGCAACAGCAAACAAGTACTGATTTATTTAAGATTAAAAAAGATTAAAAGATAAAAGGTCAGGGTTTTTTGAATGAAAAATTGCTGTCACATACTACAAACCACTATTCGAGAATTTACTTCTGAATGCCTTCTTAACACCAGTAATATTCTATCCTAAGATGTAATCAAAATAACACAAATAACAGTGAAAACCAGTATCCTACAGGTTAAAAGTACTACTGTCAAAAGAAATCCTTCTGTATCCAAATGTCTCAATCTAGGTACTCCCTTATGAGCAGATACTTGCCTTTCAAATTTGCAGAATGAGTAAGTGCCCAATGGCAACTTTCCCATAATTTATTCATTTACTATCAGCATCATTTCCATACTTTGCTTTTTCATAATATCTGATCTACATCTGAGGTTCGCTTTCATGTTTTATTTCTCATCAAAAAGGACAGAGTAAAAAAGACAGAACTCCCAGAACTCAAAGCGAGGAGCCGACCTGTTTAATGTGCACTTTGACAAAAACTGTGTACTTAAAATTGCAGCTAAGGGGTTTTCTACTTGTTTTCTTTCCTCCGAGGGCTTATAGGAACAATAATTTACTTCAAAATTTTGCTTTTTGTCAGGTCTGAGGGAAGAACTGGTTCAGAAATTGCAAACTTCTTACAATCCTGAAACATAATGCCAGGTAAACCCAGCCAGAGAAGTACAGTCTTTCAACCATGTGCACAAATACTTATTACAGTTTTTCTGGGGTGGGGGGGGGGGGGAAACTTACTTGCAGGGTCCTCTAACAGTGAGGAACCAAAGTGCTTCTTTCTTACTTTCAGAAGATCAGGAGAACAGCCTTGTGAGTAAAGATATCGCACAGTACTGAGGTGGCTTTACTAAGCCAATTTCTGTTATGACATCCTGGAGCCCTTTGTGGTACTGTATGTATTTGGGACAAAGTTGACTTCCTGGGATTAAAAGAACCTCTCGATTCAGGACTTAACAAGATGAAAGTACAGGATCAACTGTACATCTGACACCACCAGTACATGGTCTGATCTCCAGTTCTGCAGCAGCAAAATCCTCAGTGGATCTCTGATCTCACTCGGGAATCTTTTCTCCCCACATCCACATCCCTACACTGATTCAAGGTCTCCTTCAAATAAAATGGCCGGTGAGTTTCACATATTCGTATAGTTTTAGCTGAAGTAGGAATGTCTGTAATCCTGAGGCGCTGCCAGCACGCATCGCTCACTCCATTTTGCACACTCCCTCGGAAAAGAAATCCAACAAACTTACTTTAGGAACACAGCACAGGATGCTTTTTGAAACATTCATTTCCCTACACTCATTATGAAAAGCAATACATAACCTCAGATACAGACACCGATACAGTAAAAATTAACTCCTAACAGACATGTAAGCTCACAAGCATGAAATGTGGATGCCAAGTCAAGATGCTCCAACGACCTACACCACTAACTTGCTGTATACAGCAGACATCCATCAGGAAACTACCCAACACAGGTTGAAGAGGTCCCTAGTCCCAGGGGGGGAATTACTTCTTTGGCAACAAATTGGTTGCATAAAAAGTTCTGCCAAGCAGGATTTTCAGCTTCCCCTTGGACCTTCCTGCAGCTTTTCATGCATCCTGAACCCTATCTCTGAAGATTAAGGACCAATAACTAAACCTGCACTTCTGCAGGAAGTCAACATGGAAAGACATGTCAGGTTCAACTCACAGCCACTGCAGCTGAGCCGACGCACAACAAGGCTTACACCCTCTCCCCTCCCATTCTAAAGCCACAGCTTTTGGTTATTAACCTTTCACGTAGGCATCATTTGCCTACTGCTAGCAACTTGCACCTGTGCTCTGCCTGCCTACTGGTCTGTGGTAATTCTTTTCTAATATCACAAAAAAAAAAAAAAAAAAAAAAAAAAAAAGACCTAGCAGGCAAGCCACACATTTAATTCATTATTTCCAAGAGATGCCATTACAGGAATGACGATGAGAAGAATATCAGGAAATATATGTAAGATCTGTTACTTCTGTCAGAGAAAACAGCTTTCTAAAAAGGAAGCAGAGCTAAAGGACCACATCCCAAATATGGCTCGTAATGGAAGTACAATTTTAAATAACTGATATTTCTCTCAAGAAACCTAAAGAAGCAGCCACCTGCTATTGCAGAAGTAGAAAACAAGATACGCACAGAAACTTTACAAGGTGGTGTCCGTCCTACCTAGCAAACCCACAAACTGAAAATGAGTTGATATAAAGGCTATGAAGCCCTTCTTCAGGCTTTCTTGGAGGTGACACTCTTTCTTTATCAGTCACTGTAAACTGCCGTTCAAATCCCTGTTCCTCCATGTTCCCAGTCTGTTCCAAGGACATCCTGCAGATGGCAATAGTGGATTAGATATTTTCTTTCACATTTTTCCTGTCGGAGGTTTTTTAATTTTCATTCACTTCACGTTAATTGATGGTACTGTAGAAACCATCGTTTAAACTGCTTGATTGTTTCAAATTGATCACATTTGCCCTGTCCTCCCGCCACGCTTTTCAGATCTCTTCAGAAGTTTTATAAATCTCTATTCATCAAATTCAAGGCATTTAATATCTAATAAGAAATAACGAGTGGCATGTATTGTTGGTTTCAAGAAAATGATGCATTTTACACAGGAGAAAACACCAATTACCGACATGCAAGGCTGAGGAACAATGAATTAATGTAGCGATCAAAAACTACATTAAATTCAGGATGGTACGATTCTGCTCCTTTGAGGTACCCAGAAGCTGAATCCAGTCAAACTTCAGCTTTCTATGTCTTTTATGAAGCTACCGCTATAAAATTTAAAATTCACTGCTCCCATAATTATCTGTGACTTGATTATCTCTCAGGATGCCGTAGACTCATCCGAATTGGAAACACGCTTTTCTTCTTGCTCAGTGTACCTTTTTCAGTTAGCCAGATGGTAAAGCAGTTTCAGAGCAGAGTTAAATATCCGACAAACAGCTGGAAGATTTTAAGCATCCCACTTACCCTATCAGGGAGGGCAGCCATTCTCATCTCAGCTTATCTGTGATTTCTTCCGATAAGGCTTTTAGGAAATAACATGTCAATGCAGTTACTTCCTGAGGCAAATTAAATTTCACAAAATGCATAAAGGTGCCTGGGCACGACCTTGGCTATCCTTAAGAGGGAAACAAATATATACATTTTTTATCGCTCGGGCAAAACTAGTAGTTAAAACATTCAAGGCATATTTGACACCTACTCACCTCAGAAGGCTAGACAGCGCATGAAAGACAAACATCCTTTCCTACACTGCATTCCTGTATTAAAATGAAATTATCATGAAATAGGGAAGGATCACTCCTGGTAGATGGGAACAAGGAACGCCAGCAGTTGTGCTCTGTACCACTACTACATAGATCCTGCAGCGAAGGTGTAAAAAGAAAATCTACACATGCCCCTGAGTTCATGCCTTGATACAACTCTTTGTTGTCAGTTAGTAGAACTAAGCTAGGTAATGAAACTAACTTTAGTAGCAGCAGTAAAAGACACCTACAATATTCGAGGTCATTCTTCTATATTTTGGAATCAAGGAGAGAAACTGAGAATTGTTAAAGCTTTTTTTTTGTTTCAACTAAAGGAGGAGTTGGTACAGAACCAGATGTGCCACAGAGTTCAGAAGCTCATCTGCTACTTCAGACAGCGGGGGCAAAAGTGTCCATAAGGACTGCTAACAAAAACAGAAGCAGCAGAGCCATGCTAAAGGACTAACCACGCACACTGCAAGAGAATGAACGTTGTGCTACTTCTACCAGTGAACCAGATCAGCCCAAGAGAAAACGAACCCAAACTGAAGAAAGCCACCTGCCTTTCTTTTTTTCCCAAATTAACGAATTAGACCAGCTCACAGAAAGACCAGAAAAGCACCAAAGCCAACGCACGGGGGTGGTAAACCTGCACAGCAAGGGCAGGGAGAGCGTGCCACACCTCCTTCCGGCTGCAATAGCCCTCAGACCTGCTCAGCTGCTCGTGAAACCACAGTCCAAGGCTCCTCCAGCCAATTCTGCTTCCTTTCAAGCACTTCTTCCACTCAACGCAACTGCCTCAGGCCACTTGTTACAGTTCTCCTAACTGCATCACTTAGCAGCCAAGCCAGGCAAAAAGATTTCTCGCGTGCTTTCTAAACTAAACTATTCAGTAAATACAGAAAGACGATTTTCAATTAGAATAATAAAACCACTTTATCTGCAAGTAGTTTTCCCTGAATGGTTACCAAGTCAAATACCTCAAAGTTCACAGAAATATTTCTTGTTTTCTCGTGGATGCAAAGTTCCCTCAACTCATAAAAACCTTCCTTTCCAAAACAGGCAATTAAAACTCAAATAGCAACAACATAGCAAAAAGAAATATACCTTAGGTACTAATCTTATGCTGAACAAACGCTCTGGACACTAAACTGAGAAAAGGGAAAAAAGATACAGCTTCATTTATTTCTGAACTCAGTGACTGTATGGGTTTACAGTTTCTGACAAAGTACTCAGATACAGCCAAACCTCATTTCCTCCAATAGTCCTGAATTTCAATGCAACTTTTATTTGTCCTCCAGAAAAAAAAGGAGATTCTCATTTCTTAGGGATTTTTTTGCACTCTTCCATTGTTACCCTTTCTTTTTTTCTGCTATACAAGTCTTTTAAACCAAAAGGTAGAGAAGCAAGAATGCAATGACTAAGGCAATAGGAATAAACTTTTCAGTCTACTGTACCTGAATAAAGGACACACTTCAGAGTTGTAATACCCTGACCCACGACTGTTGCATAGATTCAAATTGCAAGAGCTGTTCACATTCATACAAGACTTCAGATGAACTAATAAATCCTTCAGCAGATCATGAAACTAAAATTGAAGTTACTTCACTACGTAATTGAAAGCTCTCATACTTAATATTTGTAAGTCCCAGCTGAATAGGAAAGCATTTCCTACTCTTCAGCATCCAAATGCATTTGCAATAAGGCAATGCTTTGTCACTTGTGTTCTCAAACGTCGTTACTTCTGCATTATGTCAAAGTTCTAATTAGTAAGGATTATTCTTCCTCACAGTTCTTCTAGAATATTATTCACACACCTCTTCAATTAAGAAAAGCCACAATCCATTCCTCTGCATATCATAATCTTCTCTGAAGATTAGAATGAAAAATGCTACATATTTCTACTTTTACATGACAGGTACACACCGAGGCTGAAAAAGACTGTCAGACTGTATGTGAACAATACAGACACACAATGCAAGATAAATAAAGTTCATGAACTGCTGTCCATAAGGGGAGCTGTTAGTCTGCTGAACTGTATCTTTCCATTGTTTTCAATTTGAAGTGATGAAAAGGGCATACACAGTAGTTCCCTTTTAAAAGCACTACGCAGACAAAAACATCTGGAAACCACAGGAATGCCTTGGATGCAAACCGGAACTGTTTTGTACATATCTCAGACAACCTCCCCACGATGAGCCCTGAGCACACACACTCCAGCTACCTCCTCCTTAACCTGACCGCCGTAATGTACTTCCCATACTTTTTCTTAGCCTTCTTCACTTCTTTCTGTCTCATTAGGTGTTTCTCCAATAATTTACTGGCAACACTTCTCCGCCCCACTTGCTAGGAAGCCTGTGAGGATCCTCATTCCTTTCCCTGAAAAGCTACCTTGCCCCTGGCTTGGCACATATCACCCAAAACGCCTGGCCTTCTTCTTGCCACTATCAGGTAATCAACTGCATCTTAGTTTTGCCAAAATCAAGCTTCAAACTTCCTTCCCAGAAGTACTCATACCTCTCTTCATATTCTTCAAAAGATTTCAGATGTTAATTGACTGCAGCTTAATTAAAAGCAAATTAAAAAAAAAAAAAAAGGAAGACTTTCACAAAACAAAACGAAAGGAAGCAGTGAAATCCTGCTCCTTTTCAACACTTTCATCAGCAAACAGAAGTGTTTGCACCTAGCGCATTCAGACCACTAGCCTCAGGCAAGCAAGACCTCTGCATGGTATGTCATCATTATTTTGTGCTTTAAAAATCATCAGCAGGGCATATACACTTAAAATAGCACTGAATATTGTTACTCGGAGATTACTTTCTGCCTCAGTCTAAAAACGTGTTAGGACTAGCTGTGCATGAAGCCAAAATAAATAAATCAGGTTTCAGATAACCTTTAAGTATAAAATAACCAAAGAATTACAGAATCATAGAATGGTTTGGGTTGGAAGGGATCTTTAAATGACCTGGTTCCAACCACCCTGCTATAGGCAGGGACACCTCCCTCTAGACCAGGTTGCTCACAGCCCCATCCAGCCTGACCTTGAGTGCTTCCAAAGAGGTTGCTCAGTGAGGTTGTGGATGCGCCCTTTTCCAGTCTCACTACCACCACAGTAAAGAATCTAGTCTAAATCAACACTCTTTCATTTAGTTAGTATCATGGATTGCAATGTTTTCTGTAAATATTGTTTTAGCTATTCATCATCACAAATTATTGCCATATTTTAACAGTAATAACTTAGTTATGTTAAATTCATAACAAGCAAATCAATCTCGCATCATCTGCAGTAAAAAATGGAGTGTTTTCCAAGTTAACTTCAAGTGCTATTTGAATGAAATACTCTCCAATACATTTTTGAAAAAAGATAAAAGAAAAAAGAAAAAGGAAAAAAGAACTGTTTGTAGTATCTCAGTTGCACAACCTAATGGGTGAGTTTAAGCCTTTCAACTACTTGTTTCCTAAGGTTTTCATCTACACAAACACATTAAAATAATAATAATAATAAAAATAAATCCCACAAATCTTACAAAATGCAATCATGCAATTACACATGAACCTCATGGCCAAGCACAAGGTCCTGCACCTGGGTAGGGGCAATCCTAACCACAAGTAGCAGTTGGGCAGAGAATGGGTTGAGAGCAGCCCTATGGAAGAGGACTTGGGAGTTCTAGTGGAGAAGCTTGATATATGGCCAAATATATCCTGGGCTGCATCAAAAGAGGAGGCAGCAGGGCAAGGGAGGTGACTGTTCCTCTCTACTGTGCCCTCATGAGGCCCCATCTGAGTACTGTGTCTAGGCATGGAGTACCCAGCACAAGAAGGATGTGGAGCAGTTGGGGCAGGACCAGAGGAGGAACATGCAGGTGATCACAAGGATGGATCATCTCTTCTACGAAGAAAGGTTGAGGGAGCTGGGCTTGTTCAGCCTGGAATAGAGGTCTCTGGGGAGACCTCACTGCAGCCTTCCAGCACGTTAAAGGACCTATGGTGCCCCATCCCTGGAGGTGCTCAAGGCCGGGTTGGATGGGGCCCCGGGCAGCTTGAGCTCCTTGCCCATGGCTGGGAGTTGGAACTGAATGGGCTTTAAGGTCCCTTCCAACCCAAACTGTTCTGTGAGTCTACCCACAATTCAATTCTTCACAAACTTCTGTTTATGCTCCAGCTCTTGCATCCTGGGAAGCCACAGCCACCAGACAGGGCACCCTTTATCTCCTCAGAGAGATCTCCACCATACGTGGGAGTGCATGGGAAGCAGAACATACACACGTGATCTGACCTCAAGGTGTCCCAGCGTGCCTTCTCCAGACTGTCTCCGCTTCTTTTCCCATTTTTTGGGATACCAGGCTAGCTCAGGAAAATAAGGAACTAATATAACGTTTGTAGACTGAGAGGCAGTGATGGTAGTATGCTTCCGAGCCCAGATCCAAACACTGACATACACATACAGTTGCCATAATTTGCCCAGAAAAAAGACTCACTGGCAGTCATATAGGCAGTATAAAGGACCCAATCTGGGCCTCTTAAGTGAGAAGAATGAAAAAAAAAAAAAAAAAAGAAGAAAGAAACACCCACAGAAGGCAACAGAACAACCAAACCCACCTAGCTTAGGATCTTCTCCTCCTCAACATACACAAAAAAATTGAAAATAGATGAGAAAACCGTAACTTTAGGACAAGCACTTTGCCCTCTAACATTAGCTGCAGGCATGGCAGTATAGTATTCTGGAATATTAAAAAAAACAAAAATATTAAGATACTAAAAAAAATAAAGGTGTGAAGCAGGGGAATTTTAAAAGGGACTCAGTGATCTCTATCCTACAAGTTACTGTAAGAACGTTCTCATAAAAGAAGAAAAAGACTCTGCTTAAGGCTATTTCCCCTCCTCTTTGATTCCGCTCTTCAACTAGCCTCTAAGATAATCCTTTGAAGTAATTAACACAACTAAAGGTGCAACGATGAAAGCTAACTTAAAAGAAAAGAAAAAGGTTTAATGACTGAACTCTTTATCCTACTTTATTTCATGCACGTATCTTTTATTGTAACTTAACATAGTACAAAATAAATTGCAGTTTGGCTGCAATACTCACGCAAGGGAAAATATAATTTAGGTTTGTTACCCCTTTTTCATAAATCAGTCTCAGGCTAAATTTAAACGCATGCCAAATATGACCTAAATTTGTCACATCTTCAACAAGTAATCATACTCCAGAACAGGAAAATAAGCATCGTTTCAGTCCCCACAGCCCACAAGTAACAGATAAAGTTACCATTTTATGATTGTATACAGTTATAAACACATAAGAGAAATAGTTTAAAAGCAAGGGGAATATTTCCTGAAATAAGGATAGGAAATTAACACCAATAAACCTGTCCCTATATTTTGTCCATCTTCTACAGAGACTTCATATATTTGGTTACCTGTACCTCATTCAGTTTTACATTACATTTCTGCAATCTTTAACAATTTCCCAAAGCAACAGATATCAATGGGTCTCAATCTTCTGTTTTACAGTTAAAAGGGAAATATATTTCTGGTGATATCTTCTAACCATCCAAGTTGTTCCCTGAAAAGCTGGACACAGACCAGAAGTCAAAAGCAAAGCAGCAGTCTTGTTCAATTGAGCAACACACACCAGCCCATTAGAGAATCACGCAGCAAGAATTATCCTTTTCCACTGCTAACATAGTAAAAGCTCCTCAGGGAAGAGCTGAGCTCACCTGTAACTTAATTTAAAGATTTAAAACCCCAAGTAATTAATTAAAATAACCTAGATTTCTTGTGAAAGAATCATTCAACATTCACAGGGGAGGGAAGAATGTGGAATTATTCGCATCAACAAATGATGACATTCCGAGATAAGCTAACATAAATTTCTGCTTTGAAACAATCAGGTACAGAATCACAACATGCTAAGCGCAGTAACCCTTTCATTTGCCACAACCAGCCTGCAGGACTCTGCCCTTTGTCTCTCTGCAGTAAAAATAAATGGTTTGGGAATTCATGAAAATCATAAACAGAGAATTTAGAGCTAGAGGGAAGCTACTTCTCTCACTTTCTCTAGCTCTCTTTCTAGAGCTGGTCCAGCTCTAAATGGTTTACTTAGCCCTTGGTGAAGAGAGAAAGCATCTCCCATTTTTGTTATAAAGATGTAAAACCATCTCCAAAATATGCATAATGAGGCAAGGGTTAAACGTATACAAGGTTGTATCATCTGCTCTCTTAACAGTACACTTTTGGAAGCAGAAAAGTCTGAAAATGGAAAATTGCTACTTGCACATCATCACTTCCCAAAGGCTGTGGGGTTTTGGATTTTTCTTGTTAAATGGGAAGTGCGCAGTGTACAACTACACTCCTCCAGTAATTAGCAACACTAGCTGCAGGTTTAATATGCCTGCATTACATCCTATATAGTGCAGCAACATTCATTCCAGGTAGGTTTGAAGCACGAACAGATATCTTTATCCACTTCAATGTATTTTCTTGCTTCTCTAACAATTTATATGTGTAAGAAGGACTTACATTTGTTTGTCTCCAGATTTCATACCTGGCTTGCAAATCTTTCAAGCATAAGAGATAGTTTCATATAGCATAGGCTTACGCTTTCAAATTCCTTCGGAAAACAAAATGAAAAACATTTAATGAAGTCTGGTGACAGTAGTTGGTAAGCATTTAAATTGTTTGTGAACTCTCACGAAATCTCTTCAGTCTCAACACTCACTACTTATTCCTCACAGTAACGCTCTCTAGTATAGTTCCTGGTCTACCACTCCATTTATCATGGCCAGAGAAAAATCAGGACCACGAAGGCTTAAACGGTAGATTTCCTAAGGCATACCAGTGTGTACGCACTTCCCAAACTGTTCAGTAAATAAGACTTGTTTATACAGAGCTTCACCACCGGAGAATATGAAAACAGCTTTCAATATTTAATGCCTACATGCACACCAAGGTAATCCAAAGCAGTGGTATCACCCAGGGATTAACCCAAACCTGGTATTTCTGGCAAGTAAGTCGCTGGCATTTACAGCATAAGAGGGAGGGTGAGGGATTCTAGCTGTGAAGAGCCCCCAGCTTCGGGCTGTAATGCGTGTTCAGTTCTTAATAGCCAGATGAAAAAAAAAGTTGGATAAATTAACTAGCAGGAAGATGGTATACCAGAAAGAATGCTGTGGACTGAGGATGAGACCTGTTAGAATTAAAAATGAAAGCCCTCAAAAGAAAATATTTAAAGCAGCCAACTGCATGCACCAATCTTATTGCAGAATCACAGAATGGCCCGGGTTGGAAGGGACCTCAAGGATCATGAATCTCCAACCCCCCTGTCTCAGGCAGGGCCAGCAACCTCCACATTTAATACTAGACCAGGCTGCCCAGGGCCCCATCCAATCCGGCCTTGAACACCTTCAGGGACGGGGCATCCACAACCTCTCTGGGCAGCCTGTTCCAGCAACTTACCAGTCTCATAGTAAAGAACTTCACCCTGACATCCAACCTAAATCTTCCCTCCCTCAACTTAAAACCATTTCCCCTTGTCCTGCTGTTATCTACCCTTTCAAAGAGTTGACTCCCCTTCTCTTTCTAGGCTCCCTTTAGGCACTGAAAGGCTGCAATTAGGTCACCTCGCAGCCTTCTTTTTTCCAGGCTGAACAAGCCCAGCTCCCTCAGCCTGTCTTCATAAGGGAGGTGCTCCAGCCCCCTGATCATCTTTGTGGCCCTCCTCCGGACCCTCTCCAACAGCTCTCCATCTTTCTTGTACTGGGGGCTCCAGACCTGGACATAGTGCTCCAGATGGGGCCTCACGAGAGCAGAGTAGAGAGGGACAATCACCTCCCTGTCCCTGCTGGCCACCCCTCTTCTGATGGAGCCCAGGATACCATTTGCTTTCCAAGCTGCAAGAGCACACTGCTGGCTCATGTTCAGTTTTTTGTCCCCCAGATCCTTCTCTGCAGGGCTGCTCTCAAGCATAACATCTGCAGGAGGAGCAGAGAGGGAGCCTGCCTTGTCCTCCCCCGTGGCTCCTAACAGCTGGGAGCCCAGTGTGCACGCCAGGTAGCACATGGACACATGTACCTATATCCACATGAGCCTCACCGCTGTTCTCTGAGGTGGTGAAACTTCACACTGCAGGCTGGCGTCTGCCAATAACATCATGCTTGTGGTAATTCAAAAAATATATACATCTCAAATTTTTGTTCGTAACATTCTGCTCGTGAAGCTTAATCATTCTCTGACAAGCCATGGTGAGAGGACCAAAAGATTCAAGGGTGCTCCTAAAGACTTAAAAGTAGAAAAGAAAATGAGAAGACGAATATTCAGCAAATATTTTATTTGAGGGAAATTTTGAAAGAGCAAAACCTAACAAAACTTCAGCTCTTTTGAAGTGTGACAGAAACAAGGATTGCCAAAATACATTCTCCCCAAGAATACACATTATGTTAGGACATAACCTTCCTCTAAAAAGAGCAGGAAAACGAAAGAAAAAAATCCACAAGCAGCAATACGATCCCAAGTGATTCACAAACAAAAAATAAGCCTATGTTTCTGTTGCTATAACATAACAGAATGCTCTTTTTTTCCTCTGATGTCATTTTTATAACCTTATTTTGGAATCTGACTATTTTAAAACTTGGTTGCTATGACACATTACAGTCATTACACGGATTCATTTCCTACTTTCCTGCTGGCAAGATAATTTGATTCGGTTTTATGAAGTTATATTATGGACAAAAGACACATAAAATATACTGTAAATTCCAATACTAGAAACTCCTTCAACGCGTCCCGTTCCCGTGAATAAATATGTATTAGAACAAGGGCTTCCCCACAACTACCTTGCGGGTCTCTGCATTTCCAGCTTCCTCGAGTCCTCTGAACCTTACTTCTGAAAACAGTAATTACTTTTCACGTAATGACTCCTACCAATACAAGAAACCTGATTTCTCGCAGAGCCTATCACCAACCTCCCATACTATCTAAACTTACGGATACTCAGAAAGTGGCAAAATCTTCCTGTGAACAATGGAACACTGAGTGCACGCCTTCCATGGTATTTCTGGCACTAGGAACCAGGGATAAGAACAGATATGGCGAACTGATCTCTTGTACTTTTATATTTCAGCTTCACATCCACAGGACAACAAAGGCTTGGGGAAAATACATTCTTTTCCTGCAGATTCATTTGTAATTATTCAAAGATGTCGAACCAGTGAGATTCACATTCAGAACTCTATTTCTAAAAGCACGATCCAAATATGAGCTTCGCAACGTAGCATTAACATCACTGCAATTATTTTAAAGTACGCACACAGCGTATCTTCAAACAAACCACGCTAAATCAAAAGCAGTTGGGAATCACAGACAGGAGAGAAAAAAATCTCCCCCCGTATAACATGCATGCATGCAACACTGATATACTGCAGGTACTTTTACTTTCTAGCCCGTGAAAATACATGAATTTTCATCATGTGAAAACATGGTCACTACGCCACACTCGGTCTCAAAACTCCCCACTAATTTAACTGGGAGCACAATGCATCTTCAGACAAAAGCAATCACTAACAAACACAAACTCTCTAGCATGACCATTTTTGAAATGCTTGAAAGAGAGATGACTTTCCACACATGATCACAAAGCTTTGTCTTGTGTATTTGACCCAACAAGCAGTAGATTCCATTTAGCTTTTAACAACTTGGACTATCTGTTAAGTTTGATTAAAATCAATCTTACCAAATCAACTAACGATGGTGCTTCTGCTACTGGCTAATCACTCAGATGACAACCAGACATAAAGCGTGCTGGCATGGGCCATTAGCCTCAGACTGCCTTAATGAGGACAACGCACTTGTAGGATGGCTTTCCACAAGCACGTGCTGTTGCCAACCTAGACCTACTTTGTGACTGAATGGAAGTTGTTGGTTTTTGGTTTTGTTTTGTTTTTCTTTGAAGTGCAACATGTAAGACAACTCATGGACCAGTGACAGCCTATAGGTGTAATAATCCCTTGGTTATAATTATTTTGTGGGGTGTCCTGAACAGACAGTTAATGAAAGAGATGGCTCTCGTTCCATCAAGTCTGCAGCATGAGCGTGAAGACCCAGAAAAACATAATCAAAGTTGTTGGGGGGGATATTTTCTTCTTTTCTTAGGATTTCAAATTCTATAAAATGAATGAGTTTTACGTATGTGGCAGCTATCAAACTTATAGCACTGTAACAAATAATTGACAGGAATTAATACTGAAGAAAAAGTTCTCCCAAAACAAAGTATGTTTTAAGCAAATTTGAAATGAAAACTAGGCACATCTGTGTTTTTTTAACTAGAAAATATAGCCAAACCAGTAGTTCCTAGGTATGACTTCCTTCCTTAGCTAAGAATGAAGAAAGAAGAAGAAAATGAACTTGACATTTACTGTACACGTGTTCTATCAAGAAACAGCATTGATTTTAGACCTATGCTTATTTATCCACAAGATAGAAAAGGAGAAAAGGAGAAGCAACTAGTGTTATTCTGAAAAAGGGAAATGGAGGAGAACAAAGGCAAAAAGCAAACAACCATCTCTTGTAATTTAAGTAAAAATAAATGAGAAGGATGAATGCAAGAGGTGGAGCAACCTGGTGCCTCTTTATAGAAATAGCTGAGGATTAAAGACAAATGACTGTGGCTCACCTGAAGAACCTCCAGCAGGCTGAACTGCTCCTGGAGCCTCTTAGTTAAGTCAGGTTTAGAGTCGAATTTCTAAGCCCTACGTATCATTACAAGTACAATCCAGCTGGTTCACAGCACATTTCTGATAAAAGCTCACGCATAACGAGTCACATCAGTTTTCCTATATGATCAGTTCTCCTTTCCTTACATGAATCTTTCACAAAGCGAGAAGGGAGAAGAAAAATTAAGCAAAAGCGATTGCCAATGCCACAGAAGTGGCAGGGACAATTCAAGGACAGTAAAGCATCTGCTGCAGAATTTAAACAAATTCTGAAATGGATCCGATTTTTAAATTCACGGTGTTCCTTTATAGTCTGTCAGGTTTGTCTCCTGCAGTAGTTCCTTTAGAGCAAGTGCTGTAGACAGTCTGCCTACCCTGAGGGAAACTAAGAGAGTCAGAAGTGGGGTAAAGGAAGGTTATTAATAATTTAAAACAATGGTCCTCCACCCCTGGGAGAAAGCAGTGGCATCAGCACGGAAACATCTAGATGCTTGCTTGTATTTGTGCTTTTCCAACTCGGTATCTATTCAGGAAAATACAAAGTACTGTGGAGGACACGGTGTTATACATGTGGTTCTCTGGACTTGTGAAAGTCCAGACTTAGTTAACAGGGCTCCCTGCTGCCGCAAGGAGTGGAGTCAAACTGGGAGGCGGCATCAAAAACTACAACGCGGCCGAGGGAAAAATCTCTTGAGCAAGAGAAAACACTTCTTGCAAGCTACAGCATACAGATGTCAGAAAGAGTACGAGACCACGGAAAGTACTTCTACCCCTAACATTTCAAAAGGCGAGTTAAGCCTTTGAAAAAGAAGATTCATTGAGTGAAAATTGTTTCCAGTGATCCAAATACGAATCCTGATAACTCTATGACATCAGCTCTCGTTTGTGCTTCATATAATGGCATGCTTGGTAACCATCTTCTGGGTTACAGAAAGAATGATTTTGAAGATAGTCCCACTTATTCAGTACTCTTTTCCCGCACAGAGCAAACACTGACAGTCATTGGCCGGCACATTAAACTTGCCATTCCATACTCAGGGGCGTTACAAATCATCTGTATTTGAGCGTAGAAAAGAACAGATGTAAACTCCAATAATTACCTTTACTTGAAAAAGCTGCTCTGGCTGCTGTGCGCACAATGTAGAAGCAGGTATGTTATGGGCTTGTTCAGCATCAGTCAGCCCACTCTGATTCTGGATACACTCCCTGCCTTTGCTTATTGTCTTTTGTTTTGTTTTAGGGAAACATTACTTGCTACCAAAAGAAACTGCTTTATTACTTATACCGTGCCTTTTAAAGACTGACCAGCACCTGAATCTGCTTATTATGTGTTCAGCTTCTTTTTCACACACTGGAAACCCAAACTTAAGAAACCACGAGGTTTTTCATTCAATTAGAATGAGTCATACACCAATTTCTGCTGAAATCTTCAGACTTGGAAGAAACAAATGACTACGTAATTAATCAGCACGAGGCAGACACTCTTACAGACACACACATTCCCTTGTAAAGTAGAGATAATCAGTATCAGGGCAGCTTGCTCGTTCTCATTGAGAAAAGATTCCATCAGCACATCCCAAGCAGCATTTTCACCTGAATACATTTTATGTACCGAAACAACCCTACATTGGTGAAATAACACATTCCTCATAAGTACAGAAACCTGGATTCAAATAGATATTGAAATGAGAACCACTGTGAAGAATACTGCTCAAATGAAAGAAAAATTAATTTGCAGCCTAGCTTCTATACATCTCTGCTGCAAACTTGCTACTTGATCAGACATTGCTTAGGGTGGCAAAACATTCAGCAAAACTCGGTATTGTACCACCCAGCCAAACATCCTTTGCATCCTTAAGCACGCACTTCCATAAAGATCCCATCAGGGAACGACAAGAGCTCGGCATCATTGCAGCTGAAAACAACCTGTTCAACAGTTCAGCCTCTCTCAGCACCTCTGTTAAATCCACGGCCATGAGGATGACTGTCTCTACCTTCTTGAGCCCTGCTTTAGAAACACTTGTCAACACTTGTTTGGATAATGTGCTTCACCATCAGGAATAAGATTCTCGCTGCCAAACCCAGCAAAAAGCATGCTTGATTAAAATCAAACGTAACAAAAAAGTTAAGACCCTTAAACGCGAACTGTGAACCTCAAGCACAAGTGTACAAGCTCTGATGCAATTCTTATCTTCTTGATCCTACTGACTGCTCTTCAAAAGAGCAGAAATAACTACTGGGCACGAGCATTTGTGTATGTGAAGGTAATGCCCCTGGTGGAGCACACTAACAAAAAAAACTTGCCTTGGTAAAATGTGCAAGAAGAGGGACAAAAAGTAGAATTTGGGGGGAAAAACCCAAGCAGCACTTACTTGTTCATCCCGTTCCCTCTTACTAAAGTATAAAGGATGAGTGTGACATGCAGAAATGTGTTCTTCTTTCCTCTTAACTGGATGAGACAGTATTTAATGGCTAACTGAAAATAACAGCGGAGTCCATAAATGCAATGAAGAAAAGAAGGAATCAGATGCAGAAGGAAACTTCAATCTGCATGTGAACCCACAAATGATTTAATTTCCTCCATGTCTTCTCACCTGCCAAAATTTTCCACGATAGCTCTTTGAGTGTTCAGCCAAAATGCAGGAAAAAAACTGATTTTGGGGGGCTAAGAATTGTTTGCTTCCAAGTATGGTCACAGAAACGCCTATGGAGCACAAGCATTTAGAAGAGATGTAACATGCCAAGATTTTTTTGCAGCTACTACTCGAGCCTACCAAAGCAGATTGGAAGATATTCACAGCAGTTGACTTATCCAGGAGAGAGCAGCCTTTCCTGAAAGGGAGAGGTTTCTCGATGTGCCAAAGCCACAATTTCACCCCAGTGCTTCAGCTGCCTGCCGCTCTCCCGAGAGCGCCGCTGCTTCTATCAGCCATGCAGAACATTTCAGGGAACAGCCTTGCCGGAGTAAAGCTAACCTGGTTATTACCACCAGCATTCCAGTAATCTGGCAATTAGGATCAAATATTTAGAGCAGGAAGACGTGTCTGCATTTCCGACATCACCACAAAGACTTTCTGCAGAAGCGCGCTGCACATTGTTAGCTTTAGTGAACAGTGCTTCCAGACCTCCCAAGCCAACAGACTTCTGCAGCAAACACAGGAAATTACACACCTGCTACCTCACAGCTAACATCTAACAGCAATCTGACCACAGCTATAAAAATCGCATCTCTACATCACAGAACGCTTTTATAAAGCGTTCCAGAGACTGAAGAAAAGCCGATAAAATGCAGTGAATGCAAATTCATTTTGACTTCTGATCCAGCAACAGCAGGAGAGGGACGTCATACCCCGTCCCCAAGGTCCTTTGCAGATGTGGGACCCCAGTACAGCTCTGAAGAGTTGGAGCTTTAGAAAGCTACGTACAGGCAGGAGCCCTCAGCTGAGCAGAGCCTCTGCTCATGGCTGCTGGCTGTGTGCAGTTACCTCGCTAGCCACAGCCAAGCACATGGACACCTTTGTTTTAATAGCCCAGAAAAAAAACCCAACGACAACATTTGGAAGAAGTTGCAACAAAGCTACTCACAGTCAGTCACAGCACACGCAATTATGAACAAGGGTAGTTGTAAGGTCACCTTTCTGTGAGACAAAATACAAATTAGCCACAACAATTCCACCCTGCAGGGCTGGAACAAGCCCCTGGATCTGTGCTGCAGACGCTCAGTCATCCACGCAGGAGGACAAACGCACACTGCATCTAAAGTGACAAGATACCAAGCAGAGCCATTCCAAGCTGACAGAGAAACGCAACCATCAGGAACGCAACATTATCGGACATTTTAACCCAAAAGCAGACCATCTTCAAGCTGCTCTGGATTGCACGCTACGCTCAGTGCTTAGAACAGCTACAGAGCAACCGGTGGCAAGCTGCAGCAGAACAGATCCTGTTCGATTGGGCTTTTTTATTTCTGCAATAATCCAGGAAAACTGTAACTAAGTCTACACGAGGATTTGTCACCAACAAACAATTCTGACAGAACTAAAATATAATCATTCCACCCACACGCTAATGATGGAATGACTAGAGCTAAATGGTGCCCCATAATAATTTTACGTGTATGAAGTGTTCCATTTCATTTACTGATATTATAAAAGTGATGCATTGGCCATAACGTTTACTGTTTACAATCTGCAATAAGCTATATCCTTCTCAGGGGAGATTAAATAATCAAGAAAACGTTATTCGCGCTATGTATTTGAGAAAAGTAGATCGTGGTGCCAATTACAGATTCTTTCCTATATTAAAAAGGATGTATGTTAGCCTAGGAAGGCGGGGGAAGCGAAGAGAGAGGATTGGAAATTTATTTTCTTCCCATCTGAAAAGAAGTTCACATGCTCATTGTTGGAAAAAATTCTTTAGTTCAACAAAGCCTGAAGAGCAAAAGAATGCTAACGTCAGTTTTCAGCGGCTGCTGAAAACACTTCATTACAGGGAAAGAAAAATGAAAGTTCTGATGAACCGTCCTGCGGCTCAGAAGGCTACAAAGAAAGACCCAGCAGCAGTTAGCATGCAATTCTGCTTCCAGAGTATCTGTTAGAGGTGAATATTTTAATGACAGCGCTTGTTTAATGCATTCTTTATTAATACTGTTTATACACCATTTTCCACTGAAAGATCACAGTGATCATCACGGGCTATAATGAACTAAGTGTAACACCTCCAGAAAACAGATGCTGCAATATTCATTTTACAGATAAGTACACACAAGTATGAAAAATTAAGTGACTTCCCTGCTCAGAGTGCCAGAAGCACAGCTGTGAATATAATCCAGATACCCCAACTTCCAATGATCTGTTAACCACTAAACATTAGCCTTTCTAAAAATGAAATTCAACCTTCCCTCCCATTTCACCCTCCTTCTGACAAGTCTGGCAAAGCCAGTACCGAGGATGTTCGCTTCACGTGGCTGACTCAGGAAACCAAAGCTTAACAAAAAAAATCAACAAAAGACAGTTGGCCTTACCACATGGCAATTCCAAAATCCCTTGTTGTAGGGGTCAGTTACCCGTCACTCCATCCCAGCTGCACAGTCAGCAATAGCTCACGGATTTAAGGCTGTTGGCCAGGAGCAGTCTGGGTCGGAGGCATCGGGGGGTCAAGCATCACCCCAGGACACCTGCTGCAGGCCTGATTCATGGCAGGCACTGAAACCCATGAGCTGCCATTGCTGCATCCAACGAGGAGAAGGAATGGATAGGATCATCAGAGAAATGTATACTGCCCCGACAGCTGCTCCTCCGCATGTCCTGTCTCATGCAGACTGTTATCTTTAAGCTGCCCTCCCTAAGGCTCTCAGCACTGGGCTATGTGCTGCAGCAGCCTGGGGATCCAAAACATTGCAAAAGGTTAAAAACGCTCATCAGCACTCCACTTACACTGCATGTTTTCAGTGCTGTAGCAGTGATGCTCTACTCTGTCTCAGTGCAGAACTTACACTGCTCAAAGCCAAGGGTTTTCTACCAATGCTTAAGAAACCCATTACAGTCTAAGGAAGACTTCAAGGAGCAGGAAAGAATTTAGACAGGAAGAGAAAGGAGCTTATAAGCAGGAGGGAGACCGACTTTTCACATAGCATGACAGTGATAGGACAAGGGGGAAAGGCTTCAAACTAAAAGAGAGGAGATTTAGATTGGACATTAAGAGGAATTTCTTTACTCAGAGAGCGGTGAGGTGCTGACAAAGGCTGCCCACAGAAGCTGTGGATGCCCCATCCCTGGAGGTGCTCAAGGCCAGCTTGGATAGGCCCTGGGCAGCTGAGCTGGGGGGCGGGGAAGCCCTGCCCACGGTAGGAGGTAGAACTGGGTGGGCTTTGAGGTCCCTTCCAACCCAAACTATTCTGTGATTCTATGATTCCATGAAGGAAGAAACACGGGAAAAAGCACTGAAAAGAAAGTTCTACTGGTCAAAGAAGTTAAAGAAAATTAACACAGCTTAGAAATGACAATAAGCATTCATAATTTGGTTGTCAACACTTACAACATACAACCTCAAAAACACAGTAGGAAGTATAAACTTTACAAACAAGTGGAATTAATCAATTTTAAGCACAGTTTTCAGATGGTCACAAAAAAGAAAAATCTCTCCAAGAGTTTGAGTACTTAACGGACATGTACGTTTTTGCATTCACAGTCTTCAAGGTTAAAATTGAACAACATCACACTCAAAAGCTTTGAAAAAAAAATCACTAAAGAACACATTTCAGATATCTATGCTTTAAAACATTCACATGAACACACAATAAAGCTATGCTGGTTTGTACGTGTGGGCAAAAATCACAACTCATTTCCTCAATAACTATGGTCAGACCACAGATCTCAGACCCCCCATAGAAACGGATTTCAGTAACACTCAAGCATACAAGAGCCAAATTTCAGCAATTTGTTAAGAAACAACAGACTCAAGATTCACATTATTGAAAAACTATACCATAAAACATGGTAACATACAAATTGTGCGTTGTTACAAGTGTACTAAAACTTGACAGCATGAAATTAACTCTCCTTATAATTTAAAGTCAAGACCATTGGAAATGCACATGCATCAAAGCCTTTGGAAATATCAGTGAAGTAAATTAGGAACACACCAAATAAATGCACAAGCTTTTACACAAGTAAATACTGAGTACTGGGTTTTTTAGAATTTTAAAGAAATGAACAGAGTCAGTTCTCCAGGCCCCGTGCCTGACTGTATTGCTGACAGCGTTCCACAAGCTACAGGCTCAGAGAATCAAGTCCAGTGCAGTCCCTCAGCGTCGCTTCAAAAAAGCATCACAGCTCTTTCCTGAAATATTCATCCAAGCCACAAAGCACAGGGTTCAGCCTAATCCACAAAGAAACCAGCAGCTACTACACACCGAGCAGGCTCTCAGGCTCACACTGACGTCCAGTTTCAGCACTGGGGGACTCTCTGATACTCCTACTGCTGTAATGACTACTGAAGAACGCGTGGTGATCCACTCCTCTTGTTTGCTGCATTCTACCAACCAATCTTAAAAACGGACCCAAAGGCAGAAAAACATTCTCCCCTTGTCCCTCCTCTCACACATGCACACCAGAAAAAACACAACCTCTTCTATACAGTTTATCATTATACTGCAACCTGTCGGTACATATGATCCCCCCCACCCCCAAAATACTCCAGCAGTATTTTCTGAAGCCAGGTATTTTCCACTTTTCCAAACAAGCTGATCTGTTTCTTCCAGAAAAGTTTTCTTAAATTCTCTATTTAAATATTTAAACTCCACCTCCCAGGAAAAGCTCCATTTGTCCCCCTGTACCCCCTTTGTTCCAACATAAAAACCTCAGATTTGCAGACACAGACCTTGAAAAACACATATTGGCTTTGACAGCATTACAGCATCAATGGAGAGACGCCGAGGGCCACCACATCGCTATATTTTTGAGTCTTGAAAAGCAGAGTAGAACACCGATCTGAATAAGTGCTAATTTGTGGTTTACACCGGTTGACAGATATTTTGCATAGCAACCTCGGATTCTCTTAGCTGTTGTGTTTTCAGCCACAGCGATTCAGGCCGATCGGTTTTCTCGGCTATGTCACTGTCTCCTCACAACACAGAACCAAAAACCGCGGGTGTGGCGAGGCCAGCCCCGCTCCTCCCGCCATGAGGGCAGCTCCCGAGACGCTACTGCCCGCCCCCCGGCACGGCCGCGGGCGCTCACCGGGCGGTGTCGAGCAGCGGGTGCTTGGTGCCCACCAACTTGCGGACCTGCATGGCGATGTTGCTGAGCTCGTCACTCAGCAGGCACCGCAGGCTCATGAAGGACGTCGGATACCCCACGATCTTCTCGGCTTCCGACACCACCTGGCTCCAGGGCGCGGCCGAAGGCGGGCCGCCCCCCGAGAGCCACCGCCGCCCTCCGCCGCGGCCCCCGCGCCGCAGCAGGGCCCCCCACATCCCGCCCCGCGCTGCTGCTCAGCCCGGCTCAGCCCCGGGCGGCGGACCGGCGCGGCCTTATTGCGCCGTGGGGGCAGCCATCTTGCGCGTCGCAAACGGGCCGTAAAGTGAAGCAGCGCGGCTCTCCCGTCCCGCTTCGCCGGTCTTCCGCACCTGACGGCCTCTCGCGGCATCGCCGAATCACAGAATCACAGAATGGCCCGGGTTGGAAGGGACCTCAAGGATCATGAATCTCCAACCCCCCTGTCTCAGGCAGGGCCAGCAACCTCCACATTTAATACTAGACCAGGCTGCCCAGGGCCCCATCCAATCTGGCCTTGAACACCTTCAGGGACGGGGCATCCACAACCTCTCTGGGCAGCCTGTTCCAGCAACTAACCAATCTCATAGAAAAGAACTTCACCCTGACATCCAACCTAAATCTTCCCTCCCTCAACTTAAAACCATTTCCCCTTGTCCTGCTGATATCTACACTTTCAAAGAGTTGACTCCACTACTCTTTCTAGGCTCCCTTTAGGAACTGAAAGGCTGCAATTAGGTCACCTCACAGCCTTCTTTTTTCCAGGCTGAACAAGCCCAGATCCCTCAGCCTGTATTAATAAGGGAGGTGCTCCAGACCCCTGATCATCATTGTGGCCCTCCTCCGGACCCTCTCCAACAGCTCTCAATCTTTCTTGTACTGGGAGATCCAGACCTGGACAAAGTGCTCCAGATGGGGCCTCACGAGAGCAGAGTAGAGAGGGACAATCACCTCCCTGTCCCTGCTGGCCACCCCTCTTCTGATGGAGCCCAGGATACCATTTGCTTTCCAAGCTGCAACAGCACACTGCTGGCTCATGTTAAATTTTTCATCCATCAGGACCCCCAGATCCTTCTCCTCAGGGCTGCTCTCAAGGAATGCTCCTTCCAGTCTGTATAAATGCCTGGGATTCCTCTGGCCCAAGTGCAAAGCCTTGCACTTTGCTGTGTTGAACCTCATTAGGTTCACCCGGGCCCACCTTTCAAGTCTCTTGAGATCCCTCTGAATGGCATCCCTTCCTTCCACCGTGTGAACCGCACCACTTAGCTTGGTGTCATCAGCAAACTTGCTGAGGGTGCACTCGATTCTGTCATCGATGTCTGTTGTAATAGGCGAAGGCGGGGATTCGCGGTGTCACGGGATAGGGTAACCCCTCCCCTCCCCCCTTTGGGGGCATACACACAGTAGAAGTTTAGTATATAAGGTGTTGCACCACGTGAATAAACGGACCACTTTCTTACACCATATTGGTGCATGCTTGCGTGGTCCGGGCCGCAAACTGCAGGTGCATGGGAATCCACGGGAAGATCAACAGATGTCATTGATAAAGATGTTAAAGAGCATCGGTCCCAAGACAGACCCCTGGGGATGCCGCTCGTTACCATCCTCCACATGGACATAGAACCATTAATCACCACCATCTGTCTGCGGCCTTTCAACTAATTCCTTATTCATCGAGTGGTCCACTCATCAAATCCCCATCCCTCCAATTTGGAGATAAGGATGTGGTGGGGGACCATGTCAAAGGCCTTGCTCAAGTCCAGGTAAATGACATCGGTTGCCTTCCCTTTGTCCACCAGTGCTGTCACTCCATAGAAGGCCACCATAGAAGGCCACCAGACTTCCCCTGGTGAAGCCATGCTGGCTGTCTCAGATCACACGCTCATTCCTCATGTGATCAAGCATGTCGTCCAGGAGGATCTGTTCCATGATCTTCCTGGGTACAGAGATGAGACTCCCCGGCCTGTAGTTCCCCGGGTCCTCCTTGCTCCCTTTCTTATAAATGGGAGTGACGTGACCCTTCCTCCAGTCATCCAGGACCTCATCTGTCAGCCATGACTTTTCAAATATGATGGAGAGCGGCTTGGCAACCACCTCAGCCAGCTCCTTCAGAACCCTGGGATTCATGCCATCCGGCCCCATAGACTTGTACGCATTCAGTCTCATGAGGCAGTTTCGGACTTGCTCTGCCCTTACAGTGGGGGGGGGATTTTCCGGCCTGGTCCCCACCTAGAGGTTTAGGGATGTAGGGCTCAGGGAAGTGAGAAATATTAGAATCCTGACTGCCAGTGAAGACCGAGGCAAAGAACTCATTCAGTACCTCAGCCTTCTCTTCGTCAGTTGAAGCCAGTTCTCCTTTTATATTTACCAAAGGAGGTACACTCACTTTGGCCTGTCTCTTCTGGCCAATGTACCTGTAGAATGTCTTCATATTGTTTTTCACATCCCTCACCAAGTTCAGTTCTGCCTGCGCCTTGGCTTTCCTGATCCCACGTCTGCAAGTCCGGATGGCATCCCTGTATTCTTCCCAGGTGACACGCCCTTGTTTCCAGAGCTTGTATGCACCTTTCTTTGCCCTCAGTATGCCTAGCAGGTCCTTGCTGAGCCATGCCGGTTTCCTACCTCCTCTGGCTGCTTTCTTGTTCAGAGGGACGGAGAGCTCTTGTGCTCTCAGAAAGGCACCCTTGAAGAGTAGCCAGCTCTCCTCAATATCTTTGTCTTTAAGGACAGCATCCCAGGGGATCTTGGCCAACAATTCCTTGAACAGCTTAAAGTTCACTCTTCAACAGTTTAAAGTTTGCTCTTCAACAGCGATGAAGAGTCATAGAATGCTCCAAGTGGGGAGGGAACCGTGAGGATCACACAGTCATCCTAGCCCCCTAGCTCCACACAGTGCTACCCAAAATTCATTCCCTGCGTCCCAGTGCTCCTTGATCTCCAGCACTCGGGGCCGTGCCCACTGCCCTGGGCAGCCTGCTCCATGCCCACCATGCGGTGTGGAACCTCTTCCTAACAGCCATGCCTGAGCTTTGCTGCTTAGAGGCAGAGTTCTGATGAGGAAACAGCCCCATTGACTGCGTTCTTGTGAAAAACGGGGCCTTACGTTTCTTACCTTTCTAAATAGAGAATACATCTCACTCTGTGTTGCTCCATGTGATTAAAAAGTTACACTGAAGGATACTGTGAAAAAAGGTGCAAACAGAACACAATTCCGTCATGAAATTAAAAATGAAGTGCAGTCCAGGAAAGTGCAAACAAATAGAAGTTCTTGAAATGATAGTGCGAAAACACTGTTACCTGTTTCCATGGGTAACAACAAGGGGTTCACTGTTCTCACACCTGAGACAAGACTCAAAACAGACACCAACAGTTTAAAAGTTAGTGTCCTAAGGAAGGGGGTTTGGCTGGAGCTGATAGCATCGGGACTTGTCTGTGGCGAGCAGCCTCCCCCAGACCCGAGAGAGAAAAACTGGAATGTAGAGAACCTGCAAAGTCTGCTTTCTGTGCAGTCTGTCTCTGGGAGAGTCAGGCATAACTCTGAGAGAGCTGCCATTGAGTTAGCTTAGCTAGTGTCACAGCGCAAACTGGTGCTAAATAGCGAGTGCCAGCTTATAAACACTGTCTACAAATGACAGAATGTGATGGTGTGCTTCTGTGCAGAAAGACCGAGTTAATGAAAAATGCCAGAGGGATGCACTTAAGAGGAGCTAGCAAGGCACATCAACCTGCAACAGTGACAAGTTCCTTGATCCATTTCCTGAGCCCTGTCCATGCTTGTACTTAATGTGGTAAGTGTTTTGTGAAAAACTAACATGATTATTCAATTACAGTGTACTTAAAATAATACATATAAACAGAGCAAGGAGAATTAGAGTTCTATGGGCAGTAAACCTACCTTCTCCTAATGTGTGAGACTTTAGCTTTTCAAAACTGCTGTTCTTCATGTTATTCTAAGAAACCGAACACCTCTGCTCTTTTTATATAGAATTCTCCTAAGTGCAAATGGTTTAGAAGTAGGGCAAGAAGCTTGATAACCACAACACAGCATGCTGCTACTAGAACTTCCTCAGGATTCATGAGTACGTTGGCAGTCTTAAACAGCTTTTTTTTTTTTTTTAATTTGTGTATTTATTTTACCACAGAATAATCTGGGAACTCTTTGAAAGGATTATACCATAATACTCGAGGACCTTCTTCCTCACGCTGTCAGCCCAATGCCTTACTCCCAGCCATACTTCCATGCCCATTTTTGACCCCCGGTCCTGGTGCACAGTTTCACCCTGCTAACCTCCTCACTTCTTAGCTTCAGTGCAGCACAACATCCTTACTGGCATTTTTTTTCTCATTCTTGTGACAGCCTCCTCATCTTTTTCTCATTAAGTTCCAATCATCCTCTTGTCTGCACAGCCTGCATCCTAATCATGGGCTCTCCTTTTCATATGCATTTATGGGTGTGGTTTGTGGGGAGAAGCATCAAAGCCCTCTCTCTTCTTTTGTGCTGAGCTCCATAGCACCCCTATTTCTGTGAAAAGCAATTGAAGTCCAGGTAAGCCTAATGGAGATGTCCATTGTTGTTGGACTTTCCAGGCAGCAGAAAGTGGAAATGCCATTCTGATGAAGGGTAGTTATTTACACTTTTTTTAATGTAAAGACTGGGAGATTTCCCACCTGTCAAATCTCTGGCAAATCCTGTACAGACCAACAGTATTTTTAATGTAAGCAAAATAGTGTATTTTTCACCAACCTTCTTTTGCACACTGGCTGAACTGTTTTAAAAATCAGCTTCATGCTGACACACCAATCATGGAAAATTTCATTACAAATTAGTTACAATTTGACAATTGCAAGCATTAAAAGCCAGGGTCTTACAAAGGGTAATGATAGACAATCTTACCCAGAGGTATTGCTGCTTGTACTGCCTATAATAATGAGTTTCTCAGTTTTTTTCTTCTCTCTTCCTCTCAGAATACAAATAAATAAATAAAACAGAAGCAAAAGTGTGATGTACTTACCATATTTTAAGTTGTGGACACAACAGTATGTTTGTTTGCTTGCTTGCTTGCTTGCTTGCTTTTGGCTTCGTTCATTTTCCCTCAGGAATCAATAGAAAAAGCCACACTATTTCAAGGGCTTCAGTTTGTGTACAATATATGTGTCTATTTCTTTAGAGCCTTAAGTAGAGAAGGAAATGGTAGGCCTTTTTTTTTTTCTTCTTTCTATCAATTGACTTTGTTAAGCCCTCCCAGGAAGAGAAAGAAGCCACTGCAGGGGGCCAGTATCAAAGTTGAAGAACAAAGAGGAGAGGTGAAGTGACATTTCTGTTTACAGCAGCATGCTCTGGACCGTATACCACAGGATACATCAAAGCCAGCACTAATGCCAGCTCTGGATCTCTTCTAACAAATGAAATGTAGAAATATTTTCCTTACTGCCATCTAAAGCAAAACTTTTGCAAAGCACATACACTTGGTTGTGGAACAGTTGACCGTTCATGGTTACTCTGGCCCTATGCAAAATAAATAATATCCATGGGAGAATGAAGCTAGAAATATTTGTATTTAATACTATCTATACACTATGTAACCAAATATTCCTCTGGACATTGCTTATGTTTTTAATACGTTAAAACGTTGGGTGCACTCCACAAACATTTACAAAAATGAAAGCCTACAGGAATGTGTCTTTGTTTTCCAAAGTATCCAAGCAGTCTCCCCACCACAAATACATACATACAGTGAATTGATTTACTTCACAACATCCTGGAGAAGTAGACAGTTACAATAATTTCCATTTTGAAAGTCAGAAGGTTTAAACTTAGAGGTTATGTGATTTGTCCAAGGCTTCACAAAAGCCCTAAGGCAAACTGAGAAAAGAATTCTCTTCTCTTGACCTGGCTGTCTGTGCCTTGTCTACAAGGCTGCCTGTCTTCCTACTAGCCTATAGCCTACAGAGAAGTGTGAATGCTTATTGATCCTTTAGTTACACACCAAAATAAACCAGTATAATTCAGTGTCAGGTGATTTCAGTAGAAGCCACATGCTCTGGATAGAATTTGGCAAGAAAACATGTTAATTTTTAAATCTAAATATACCTGCTGAGATACCAATATCAGAAAATGACTTGTTGCTGGTTAATGAATGATAATTAATGCATAATTATTTTGATTTTCCTTAGCAAGTAAATAAATACAGCTGTGATATACAGGGATGCTTTGTAAGAGTAGGAGTATGATACCATTTTCCCTTTGCACACAGAACACAGCACTTGGGTCTATAGTCAGCGCGCACAGCGCGGATCAGGAGCCGAAGCACCCAGTAGCGCTCGGCAGCACTGTGCATGCAACGAGGCGAGCCCCCCTGTGCTGCATGCTTACTGCACACAGCTCCATTCACACTGGCTCACCAGCCTGCACTGCAAGAAAACAAAATCAATTGAAATCCCTCCATTTCAGCAAGCTGAGGAGGAATAGTAACAGAACAGTGTGCAGCTGATAACACCCCTCCTTCAGAAAGTCACTGTTTTTTCACCTCCCAACCCAATTTCAATTGTAAGGCAGCCTCTTAGGCTGTCTTAAATGACTGGCACTGCTCCACTCAGGGGAATTTGGGCAGGGACTCATAAAACAGCAGTGCTTTAGAGCTGAGTAATCTATCGAGGAAGCAGGAGGAAGATAAGCACAATGTTAATTCTGGTCGTATGCAATCGAAGCTGACAAAGCATCCATCACCCTGTACAATATTAGCCTTTACATATTCAGCTTTATCAGTTTTCCCATTCCTAATCCATCATTAACCACCCCATGGAGCCTCAGCTAATTAGCCCCACCTCTGCAACTCGGCAACCTATTAACTATTTATTATTTCTATTTAGTTGCACTCCGGTAGCAGTGAAAAACTCCAGCCAGACACATTTTAGAACTGAACAAAGGAGATGGTCCCGTGCTTATGGAGTTCATGGTCGGGATGAGGGTGAAAGCAGCAGAGAGTAAATGACAGCCGTGCTGAACAAAGGCTTACTCACACACACTCTATTAAACACTCCATCCCACATATCTATAGGTTTTATATGGATTTTTTTATTATTATTTTTTTTCCATCACAACATCCTTTGAAATCACAGAATGTGGTGCAATTTGGGAGGGTCCAGCAGAAAAATAAGCAGGATTTAGTCTTCTAGGTGAAAAATAGATTGAAAAACTATCTAAACCTTTTCACAATTAGTGAGTAGGAAATAAAATGCAGTGATTAAAGTCACAATATATCAGGATACTGGCTAACATACAGAATGTGTACATTTTCTATGGATTTAATAAATAAATCCGAACGTTTCTCTGTTAAAATCCTTATATCACAAGGACTAAATATGTGTAATTTATGAAGTGTTATGTATATTTTGCAGCTTGCTATTCACATGCATAATCAAAGCACAGATATAGAATATTACATGTTCTTTTTTTTTCCTACCAGCAATGCTCAGTTTGAGAGGAGACCTGTGTACCTTTTTGTGTCTTCATCCTTTTTTTTTTACTTACATGGGAAGCTATGTACTATCCACCAAGGCTGCCTTGATTTCTCTATTGAAGTAAACTTTGCAGAAGTCGCTGGGGCCTTTTTTTTTTTTATCTCCCCTTTGCTTTCTGTACCTTCTTATTTATGACTCCATTTTGAAGGGTGCCTGAAAGATCCGGTTCCTGAAAAACCCACTGCCCACTAAGAGTGCGGCACAGCGTGAGCACCCAGCACCAGAGGCTTGGCTCTAGCTTTCTGTGTACTGATGAACTTTAAAGCACAAAACATTTGAACAAGTAGTTATCCAAAGGGCTGCTCTCGCTCCATGCCTTCTCACTGCTGTACTAACACAAAGGCAGTGATGTCTTTCTGGGAACAAGGTCTGCGTATACAAAAGTCGACCTAGATGATGAAGAAAATGGTTTAAAAATTGTTTTAGGTGACACAAAGAAAATAATTTGAATCTGTCCTTCGAATTCTGTGTCTGAACAAAGGAATGTATTTTAAATAGCACTAACTAAATGGCTTTGGGAAAATTAAAACAAAAGTATTCCTTTATTATTATACTGTACTATCAATACATTTCCCCCCGGTTTAGGTAAATCCTTCTGTTTAGTATAGGTGTTTTTCAGTATGATTTCCTCTGCTTTTGAATTTGTCCCTCTGCCAATCCATTGGAGATAAAGAATAGCGACCATCGTGGTACAAGGGGAGATGCATTCATTTTTATCTAGCTCTTTACTCACTGCATCTGTTCTTCTTTTAACCTCCGTAATTAAAATGCCTGCCTGCCTCTTCAATACATGCTCTAAAATGATTAAAATGTTAACAACATGGCAGACATAGTTATTGCTGGTGTGCACGAGAAGGGACAACTGATACAGGCCAACAAAAATGGAAGCTATGGTTGGGAAACCATAAGCTGCAAATGCAAAATATAAGAGTATTGTGTCACAGATAAGCACCGGTTTAAAATGCTTAATGGAAGAGAATGAGAAATCAGTGAACTACAAGGAAGTATTTCATGTGGCATGTCTGCTCAGATTCCATCTGTCTGCATTTTAGGGATTTCTTAGATGCTCTGTCAAGTCTCTCATGTTTAACAAACCAAAATGGATGTATTTTCCCAAATGTTCAGGTCTGGCTCTTCTAAATTCTCTGAAACTGTTTAGGCTTTTGTTCCTCAGAACACCCTATGGACAGGTGTTCCGCAGTTATTTTACACGTTATATCAGAAAAAAATCCCTACTTCATTATGTTTATTTTAAGGCTCCCAATGAACAGTTTGCATTTAAGGCCAATGAGGCATGCCCAAGTTAGTCTCGAATTAGGCTTGAACAACACCCCCATCCCTTTCTTTCTTAATTCCCCCCATCTTGCTTCTCTTCTCTCTCCTTCCCACTTAATTTTATCCTCATATTATCTCTGGAGAGTTTACGAGCTATACAGGCATCTGTATTAAAAACGTTCATCCACCACATACCAAAATTTGAATGACCAGAAGAGTGGCAGTCCTTCAGAGAAGCACTCTTCCACAGTGATGTCAATCACTTGTAAGTTTAGTTTTAAACTTTGTCACCTCATTTCATTTCAGAGCTGCTAAGTGACAGTGACCCGGTTTTTGGAGGTGTTCGGCACCCACCTCTTCCCAGGGGGAGCTGCAGACACTCAGCACGCACAAAAAAAGACTTTTATGCAAAGTGTCTGCCCGACTCTGGGCACTCGAGTATTAAATTGGTATTCCGGATTCAGCTTCACTGTATTGTAACACAGGAAATAGTCAGCCTCGCAGAGAAATTAAGAACCTTAGGGCTGGTGGTACAGCCTCTACTTACAGTGATTTGAGGTAAGCAGTCCTCTTGAATTAAATATTGGTAACTGGGAATCTTTTTTTGCATAATCGGTGACAATCGTCTTACAGATTTTGTATGATACGAACATACAGAACATTGCTGCATCAGAGGTCCTTCTTGAACATCTGATTTTCAGATTTCTATCTGTTTCCATAGTAAAACACACTTTAAAACTTTAATGTTCACATTTACCTGCGCAGTTATCCAACAGATAAACTTTCCATCTGCCTTGTATTTTTTTCTCCTTTTTCTGTTCCTCTCTCACTTTTGGAATTTGCTCAGACCTATTCTCTAGCCAAATTTCTCTCTCTCTCTCTCTCTCCCTTTTTTTTTTTCCCCCTTCAGTATATTCCTCTTTACATTTCTTTTTGCTTTCTCACCACCTTTCTATGTGTCAGCCTTGTTCCAGTTCTTCTCCCCAGTGGCATTCAGAACTCCTGCTACTTTCATATACTCTCACCATTTCAAGTCGCTTTCCCACATGCTCTCTTTCACGGAACACCTTCCTTCCACTGATTTCTGAAGCACAGATGCTTGTTCGCTTTCCATGATGGCAACAACAGCTCTAAAAGAAACATATAATTTCCCCTCTTGCAATTCATGCACAAATGACTGGCATGTTCTGCCTGGAGAAAGCCTTTCGAGTTTCCTTGCTTTTGTGGAATCTGTGAAAAAGTCTGATAAATTACAGCTTTAGCAGTTATTTCAAATAACTTTATTTGCAGCCAACTGGGGAAAAATCTGTCAGTGGTGCCATCTCTGTATTCTTTCAAAGGTCATTGGTGTTTCATGAGTGAGCTCAAAGCCAAGCTAGTTCAAAGGGAGACTCGCTTTTTATTCCCCCAACAAAAATTTTACATTACATGCTCCAGCAGTGGCAGGGCTGTCCTACAGGACACAAGAAATGGGTTCTAGTTCAGACTGTGACATTCTTCAAGTATCACAGAATCACACAATCACAGAATCATGGAGGCTGGAAGGAAGCTTTGGAGATCGTCTAGTGCAATGCCACTGCTAAAGCAGTTTCCCTAGAGCAGGTTGCATGTAAGTTGTTCCATCACCTTCCCGGGGATGGAGGTGAGGCTGACTGGCCTGTAGTTTCACAGGTCCTCCTTCTTGCCCTTTTTGAAAACTGGAGTGACACCAGTTTTTCTCCAGTCTTCAGGCACCTCTCCCATTCTCCATGATCTCCTTTCAAAAACGATAGAGTGTAGTTTGGCAGTCACTTCTTCCAGCATCCTCAGCCCTCATGGGTGCACCCTATCAGGGTGAAGTACATATGTTTTGCCACCTCGTGTCTTTTCCTATGATTTCTCACCTGTGAAACATCTATAATATCAAATGATAGCTGTAATATTAGTCAACAACAGATACAAAGGTCCCAACTCATAATATGAGAGTCTGAGTTTTGAAGCTTGCCTTGGCCCTGGCTTTAATATTAGTTCAGATAAAGCCAATAAACTTCTGCCTGCAGTGCTTCACACTGGGACTATGTGTAAGAAGTCATTCCTTTCATTTTCCTGAGAGGTGAGAAGAACTCTTGACCCTCAGCTCCCCAAAGTTACCCAAAGGTGAAATCCTGTAGCAAGCCTTCCACATGAGAGCAGGGTGGGATGGAATTTGTTTGTAATCATCTCCCATCAGCATCCTGTGGTGATGTGAAAAGGTGTGGTGAGGACATCAATTCTGCTTTAGGTATAGCTTTGTGAAAAGAAATAGATAACCAAATGCAGCTTCAAGAATCTTGAATTGAGATAGACACATGTATTGGTCCAGTTCTAAGGAAAAAAAATCTTACCTGTGCTGTGAAGGATTCTTGGGACTGTCTTTAAGGACAATTCATTTTTGGTTATGGCAGTAAGAGACATAGATTATTATCATTAATGTTACATGCACGGTTTAATTAGAAAAAGCTGCACAGTTCAGGAAATCAAAATCTTTCCAGATAATGGTTATACTAATTGCTTAAAAGTTTATAAATCAAAGCAAATTGAATAAATTGCAGGAGAAAAGGGCCAACAAGAAACTCCTGAAGTTCAACAAAGCAATGCAAAGTCATGCACCTGGAAGGGAATAATCTTACAGCAGTACAGGTGGGAGACCGACTAGAAAGCAGCTTTGCAGAGCAGGCCCTGGGGTGCTGGCATCCAACCAGCTGAACATTAGCCAACAGTGCGCCCTTGCAGCAAAGGCTTGGGCTGCGTTAGGAAAAGCATTGCCAGCAGGTCACACGAGGTGATCCTTCCACTCTGCTCAGCTCTGGTGAGACATGTCTGGGGTGCAGGGTCAAGTTCTGGGCTCCCCAGAACAAAATATACAGGGATGCACTGCGACAAGTGCAGCACAGCACTACAGAAATAATTTACAGACAGGAGCATCTGATGTAAAAGAAGAGGCTCAGAGATCCAAGTCTGTTCATCCTGGAGGAGGCTCAGGGGGAGAAAAGAAGATGGAGCTGCACTCTTCTCAGTGAAAAGTTAAGGAACAATGGGCACAAATTGAAATGCAGCAAATTCCATTTAGACATAAGATAAACCCTTTTTATTGTGAAGATGGACAAACTCTGGAGCAGGCTGTCCTGAGGTGCTGTGGTTGCCTTGGAGATATTTGAAACATTACTGAACACAGCCATGAGCAACATGCTCACTGTTGAGGAGGGAAGTTAGGTTCTTCCCCACAAGAGCTTCCAATCTCTGCTATTCTTTGATTCTAGGACAAAGAATGTTTCCCTGTGCTGAAAATATATGGCAAGTTCTAGTCCTGAATATATTTGTTATGTATTCTCATGATGTGTTTTGGATTTTGACAGACTTCTAGCCACAGCAATGTGAATGCATTGCCATTATATACCAGGGTGCGTTAAATTCATGTAAATCTAACTGAGAAGATCAAGAGATTAATCACCTGTCATGTAGGATTCTGGTGAGATGCTGGCAGGAAAGCAAGCATTGCAATAGAAGAGTAATTGCCAAATAATGACACGTCAAAGCCCAACTTTAACCAAGTCTAAAACATTTAGTACATGTGACTGTAGATACTTTAATGTGTTTCTTTGGGTCCAGGAAAGAAATTAATAACCTACTGTATCTTGTATAAGCAATGCAGGGGGTAATTTGGACAAAATGATGTAATGTTTTTGAAAGTATGACAAGAAAATTAAGGATGAAGAAACTCCAGAATGACTTTTATGAATGAAAAGAACCTGTAATTGTTTTCCATCCCTTGACAGATGTTACTTAAACTGACATACTATATCATGCAACAAAGCTCACAAGGGAAATACAGAATTACGAGGAAATATGTAAACCACTGTCTTTATTGTAAAAAAAATCTTCTATTCTTCACAAAAAGACAAAGAGAAGAGGGATGCCTTTTAGGAAGAACTTGATGTAGGTTGCTATAATAACACTTTCAAGAGTGTATAAGCACAAATGATCTATTTTAAAGAAAGAAATAATTTTAAAATAACGGAGAAATTTCCATCATATGCCAAACACACACCACTTCTCTGCACCTCCTCCTTCCATTGTAGTGTCTGTGAGACTTACCCATTTATTAAAGCGAAACCAAGAAAATTCTCTCCTGCCTTCTTCTGTGTGGAGAAGTAGAAGAATGACAAGGGCTGGAACAGGCTGTTGTTGAGAAATGGCAGGTGAAGAAATGAGTTTTCTTTCGTTGTACGTTATCTCAGGTCACTTCAGAGGGAGTTTTACAGCCATGGGAAGCTGCAAAGAATGCAGGTGTCCACCCCTCACTATCTTTGCTTCTGAGTATGACAGTTCCTTGGTTTCAAGGTGTGTGAAGAACGTGGAATGGAGGCATAGGGAGCAGGTAGGTCTCTCAGGTACCCCAGACCGGCCCTAGTACCATACGGCAGCATTTTAGGTTTCAGTCACAATGAATGACAAGATCTCAGGAAAGCAGGGCTTTTACCAACTTGTTTTACAGAACAAGTGGAGCACTGTATTGAACAAATGAAACTTTAGAGAAGGCTCACAGGTTTCATTCTGAGGTACAGTCTTTAAAGGAATGAGGTCTAGAATGTATGGTTTGCCATCTCCAAGTTCAAGTCTTGTTTGATGTGTGCCTCTCCCCGATCTTTGGCTTCATGTTAAGTATAAAACTGTCACTGCAGAGTTACTGAGTAATGGTGGTGAATAAGCAGAGTGTAGCAGTAGACAAATGATAAAGCATTTTCCCCAAAGTCAAAACTGGTGTCCAGGGCACACTTTACCAATTTGGCTTTACACACATTGCTGATACCTTTTCAAAGGTTTAATCTCAACTGTTTTTGAGTGGTGTGGGTGCTCTTTCATGCTGAAGAAGGAAAAGGCTTCCCCTTGCTTATTTCTGCCGTAGGAGACATTAGATATTAAATAAAGTAAAAAGAAAGGCATTTTAACAGAAGACTCAGAAGTATTTAATTTCTTTCTGTGTATCAATTTGCTTTTTGATTAATTATGTGAACTTCTGGGCAAAGAGCAATCATTAATAGCAATAAGTTGTTCAGCATTTGCCAGAACTTTGACAGACACGAATGGTATTAGGGCTCTATCTTGCCATTAATCCGCACAGATTTGACACTGATACACTGAAGCAACAGAAAAATTCTGAAATATTCATCAATATTAAAATACCTCCAAACATTTCCAGACTTTCAAACTTGGAAAGCCGCCACGACTCCCATTTCAACCACCATACCATGTTGGCTTCGGAGAGGCTGCGTATTGACATTTTGCAGAACAGCCTCTAATCGTCTGAGGAAGCTCTGGATTGAGATTAGTATCCACAGCAGACAGGGATCTACAGACACTGCTGTGGGTGAGTAATGCTGCGGGCGCTCGTCCCAGCTCAGGAATGAGTGGAATGCGCCCCTTCTGCAAGGTGTGGGTGAAATAACATCACTGGCGTGGAAGTGGGGAGCTGAAGGAGCTGACTCCAGGGAGAAGTTCACAGGCGTGTTTCTGTATGCATGAAATGGCTGGTTGGACTGGAAAAAAAAAAAGAAAGTAAGAAAAAAAGGAGAGAAAAAAAAGACTGGGAGCAGATATTTTAATTAATTAGTGCATTTATTTGTTTCTGCTGGCATAAATAATCACCTTATTGCGTCATACAGAAAATCAGAGGAATGGTTCCGCTTTGAGCCAAACGAAAAAACTCAACAGCAATTTTCTAGGAGCACTCATCATGCATTTCTTTGCTTAACGAAACACTTCAGCAAACCAAATCCCTGAATTTAAATTTCTGCTCAACCTGAGCTCACTTCAGATACAGCTGAGACAAGAACAAGTTAGTTTACGACAGACGGCGCAGGGCATACATGTTCCGTAACGACCGGCATCACCGAGCAGCCTTCCCGAGAGCTGGGAGGGCCTCCTGGCAAGCAGGGAGCCATCCGCTGAGTTATCCTAGGAGCGACCAGGGGCCGCGTCCCTCCTCTCGCTGCCTGCCGCCGTTCAGCCCCCTCAGGGCGGCCGGGCACAGGTGTGATGGCAGGCCGCGCCTGGCGCCAGGAGGGGGAGCTCCGCGCAGCGCCCGCGGGCGGCACCTGGCAGCCTGCTCGCCCCCGAGCTCCGCAGCCCGTGCCAGCGCTTTGGGGGCTGCTTGCTTATGTGCTGACTGGAAAACTGGGCCTTCTCACTTGTCTCGTCCATGACCGTAGGTAGCAATGAGGAGAAACGCGTGGCTGGTAACATCAAAGAGTTATGCGTTAATAAAGACCAGACAGAAGAACTTGGTTGGGGGCTGAGCGTTGCTTTCTTGCTCTTTAAAAAGCCCTTTTGAAAGAGTGCCCTTTAAAAACATATACATACTGATGAATCGGAATACGAATAATAGAATATAAATTAAGGCTGGGGCAATTTATTTAAGGCAACTTGCTCACACCTGTCACTCGATATTTGTTTTCCAGAAGTCCACATTACTGTGCTTGCAAAAATTCAAGTGCAAATTTAGAGCTGGGAAAGCAAAGCCTCAGTAGGACGAAACCACCCAGCTTGGCAAACCGTCGCGTGCATGGAACACTGATTTGGGCAATGGAAGAAAAAGCTAGGGCTTTTCTGGGACTCAGACACAGCAGGGACCTGGACTTCAGCCTCACAGGTGTCTTAGTGTCCACCAAAAGACAGATCACATCGCTTTTTTTTCCTTCCCAGCTTTGAAAGTAACCAATGATCTAAGCAAAAAACCCACAAAACTCTTCAGCAGATAAAGCAGTCAGAGACTACGGATGGCACTGCACTACAACTGGGGCTCATTGTGGGAAGCCTGAAGTTCCCAGCCTCCTTGAAGATGAGTTACAATAAGGAGTACTACCTTTTTTTCCTCCTCAATTTGAGAAATTTTAATTTCACTTCAGAAAATGGAAATGTATTTGGAAAACCTTACTTTTTTTTTCAAAGAAAATGGAATTCTTTCTTTCCAGTCCACACTAAATAATAGAATCAACCAAAAATCTCCTTGAATATTTCACCAGGAGTTTGGTCTCATTAAACACAGGGAAAAAAACCTTCACCAACTTCCACAGGGTCAGGATTTTATCTTTGGCTGATATCTGCCTCCTGATACCACGTTGTTCTGTACCTCTGCCTGGTAGAACAAACGAAAGCTGTGCTACCGATCCAATCAGCCACCCTTATTGACCTCTTTAAGATGTTATCCAGAATCCATATTGAGCGCTGCTGAACCAGGTTTCTTTATCAAAAATATAGGCTTTCACACAAGAAATGTGTGCTGTCACAGTTCAGTAGATGTATTTAACGTTAGGGTCTCTGTAACGTAAACACCAGATTTATTTTTCTTAACTTTTTGGAGATGTTCAGATCAATGCCACTCTATGACTGAAATATTTATGGCTTCTGCAGATTCTGATATTCTGCTCTCCCTTATGAGTTCATGAGCTACCACACTAAAACATAAAAGCCTCCCTTTTTTAGTCTTTGCCTCCCCATTAACACACAGAACAATTAGACAGCTTCCAAATCTTATTTCATACCTACAAGTGTAAGACAGTGTCTAAGCATTCTGAATGTATGAACTTCTGTCTTGACAGCTGACGTCAAGTTGATGTCCTCCATATGTTGCCACTGGAAGAGCAACTTCCCAAGAACATGTAGTATAATAATATGTAATATATAAAGGTAATAACAGCTCTAGAAAATTAGGAGATGTGACAGCTGCAGAAATAATGTGCTGTCAGATGGAGAGATCTGAACTCAGAGAGGTAGAACTTTTGTACCCAGCCAAAGTCTGTAGTAGATACCAAGAAAAAGAGAATACACTGAGACCGCGGCTTTTAGCCAGTTGTTGATGAGGTTCTGAGGGACCGTGGGCTGTCTTTAGGAGCTTACTAAAAGTAGCTGAGAAAACTGAGCCCATTGTCAGGAGGCATGAATCAACATCTGCGTTCAAAAGCCTTTGCAGTGAGCATTTGGGAAAAGAAGTCTGGAAGTTCTTGGTTTGGATGATCAAGAAGTGAGGATCAGAATTCAGAACTGGTAGCAAGGGCTGTGAGAGGTGTTCAGTTTTCAACTGCCAATTGTTAGTCAGGAGAAGGAATGTCAAATTTGATCCTGAAGACTCTCGCTGTAACCTGCTGAAGCCCACTCACAGCATTTGGGCTGGCAGTTACAAAGTCCCTTCTGATATTAAAGGAAATTCTGTTTATGCTGGGAGTTTAGGATTAATCTTTCTGTCAAATTATCAACTCAGACTGTTAAACTGATGCAGCGAAACAGCACTTTATTACAAAATCTATAGCAAGCATTGCAAACAAGTAGTCTATTATGTGTTTTCAGATGTTTCACTAAACAATAACCATTTAGGGCAACATGGTTATTCTCTGTAACAAAAGGTCCAAGATTTTCATTAAAATTGTGTTATCAGCTCTACAGAGAAACCAGTGATGTGTTCCTAATGCAAAAACTCATTTTGCCTTCTTCCTGAGAGTGATTTCATGAATCAGCAAGGTGCTGGTAATTCAAAGCAGGAAGGTTCTCTGAGGTTGGCTCTCAGAGGTTTCAAACCTGCAGCTCTGATGCTACATGACAGTGCTTATAAGCAACTTCCCCTTATGCTGCCTACCCTGTCCCTGCAATGGGAGAGAGATGCTGAGATCCCGGGAGCACCTCTTGCATTTGATGAGAGGTTGGCCACACGGACTCATTTGTAACAGAATCCCGTGAATAGAAAAGAAGGATGCGGTTGCTGCTGGTGGTGCGGTGCAGCAGGGGGAAGCACCGGATTTTTGGAGCTTACCTGTGGAGCTGCGAGTTAGGTTCCAAAAGATTCTGAACTCGTTGCATTTTAGAAATACAACAAGCAAGAAAAGACTAATCTTCCACATGAAGGGACCTGGTTTTCCCAGCTTCGGATTCTCTCGGGCTGCCAGGGGAGAGGCAGCACCTTGCCTGGCCGCGGCCGTGACCCCGCTGCTCTGGAGTGCGCTGGGATTCCTCAGTGGGCTGAGGGCTGCTGCTTCCTCGCCCGTGATGCTCGCTGCTCTCGCAGCTGAAGCCACACAAAATCCCGCTTTCTTCCCGTTCCCGGTGCCACGGGGGGTTGTGCTCCGTGTCCCTCCCCACTGTGCCCCGGCAAGCGAGGCTCGCTTCAGCCCTGAAGCGATCAAAGGAGTTTTGCTGAGTATTGCGCTCAGAAAACCACCAGCTATTTTGCGAAATGTAAACGAGACGTTCTTGCACGCAACGCCAACTTATTTCTGTTAGACTCAGGCGGGATTTCGCGAGGAGTCGGTTCATCCCCACGTGGAACTCACTTTACCCATCTTTCAGCCGCGCTTCCTCGAAAACGCACTGTTTCACGCCGCTGCGCGACCCGCCCGTGCGATCGCAACGCCGACCGCGGGCACCCCGGCCGGGCAGGGAGGCAGCTCCTCGAGGGGAGGGGATCCACGCGCGTCCGCGGGTTCGCGGCTCCCCCATCCCACCTCCGAGCAGGGGCGGGGGTCCGCCCGCGCTCCGCCCCACGCTGGGCGCGTCGCCCCCCCCGGCTGCATGGCGGGCAGCGGCGGCCGATTCGGTGGCGGCAAGCCCCGCCCGCCGCCGGGCCGAGGCC
>JACDJE010000517.1:303901-405375 GCA_016647715.1 Pavo muticus
CCCCTCCCGGCCCCCCCAGAGCACCAGCAGCCATTTCATCTTCGGCTCCAAGTAGGCGCAAAAAATGGCAGAAATGGAGAAAGAAGGGAGACCTCCCGAAAATAAAAGAAGCAGGAAGCCGGCGCACCCGGTGAAGCGGGAGATCAACGAGGAGATGAAGGTAGGTGCTGTGATGGGGAAGGGAGCGGGGTCCCCCCCGCCCCCCCGCTGCCGTCGTGCATGGAAATGGAATAAGAAAGGATCTTCTGTCATTTTTTTTTTTTTTTGTAGGATGCACTGAATGTGTCTCAACTCCGCCTCCTGGGCTGAAAACAGAGACGAATTCACAGGCTGCAAATCCTGTTCATTGACCAGCTCTGATTTATTTATTTCTTAAAAAACTCTCCCCTGTTGGGCTCTTCAGCTCCCGGGGTGGCAGAGACGAGCCTTTCCCCCCCCACCCCCCCCCTTTGTTTTTTTCTTTAATAGTCAACCCCTCTGGTTGCGGGGGAAGCCCTAAAGTTAGGAAAGAAAGGACCCTCTTTTCATCCCCCGATTTCTCTCCAGTAGCCTGCTGCAACTGTGTAATTAAATTGTCAAAGTGAAATGCGGCGTTCCGAGCCGCGCATCCTCCGTGCGCTGAGCCCCGGGCTTCTTCCTCCCCGCTCTGCTCCCGGCCGAGGTGCGCCGAAAGGTGCCCGCCCGGAGCCGTTAATGGGAGCCCTTACGGGCGGCCCCGTCCAGCTGTGCTCGGAAGGCGGCTGCTCCAGATGTTGGGTTGGCTGCGATTGCACATAAAAGGGTTTTGGCATTTCTTTCATCCGTAGGTCACTGCTCCGGGCTTGACCAGTCCTAGGTTTTTGCGCCTGTTTTCCATGCCTGTGCCACCTCTGTTTGTTTTATGTCTCTGATTCCCCAAAGTTGGGAGCAGCGTAGTAGGAGACTCCAGCCGAACTTGTTGTTGTTTAAGGCACGTATGAAGTGATGAAAGCGGCGTGCCCTGCTTATGGGATAAAACTCCTGTCATTTCCTTTGAATATGTCATTTATTAAAGAACTGATTGTAGGTGGAGGGCTGCCTGGAAAATGTCACATGTTTGCATAGTATATATACTATATAGGCGAGTGTATAAATATGCATGATGTCTAATGAAAATACCTCTGCTTTCCGGAACGCTGATCTCCCCATGCAAAATTAAGCAGGGTGCGTGATCCCCTCCCCTCTGCACAGCACTGATTTCGGAGGGGCAGGCACACAGAGCTGCACGCACATCAGCTGCAAACAGGGACGGGAGCAGCAGCATCCGTGCCACAAACAAAATAGCATATCACCTCTTTGGGAACAAACCAGTTTCAGCTCCCGAGGAGCGTTGTTCCTCTTTGCGAGATGTATGGCACATCCTATTTTTGGAGAGCGCTCTGCGAGAGTCCTCGCTCATTGTGCTCCTGCACAGTCCGGAGGGCTGCGGGGATGCGTGGTGCAGGGCACTGGCCCTCAAAACGTTGCTTAATGCCATCTATATGGATTGCAGCTTTTAAGTTTCATAGGTTCTAGAATTACAAATTAGCTAATTTTAATCAAAACATGTGAAATGTTATCCTGGCTGGATATAAAGGCTGACTGTGCTGGATCCTCTGGGTTTGTTTTGTTTACTTTGGCTGCAGGCGCACTCGGCGGTTTGGGAGATAGTTGTTCTTCTGCAGTATAACAGATGTTTGTCTGAAAGGGTGAGGAAGAAACAAAAACAACATTGTGTGAAGGAGAAAAATTACACAATTTTAAGCTAATGCTTTGGTATTAAGCACTGGCATTAGCTTTCGTGTAGAGTGTTTCTCTTTTTTAATCACTGATAGCTGCTTAGGGCTGCAGATCTCGGGATTTCAGCTGGCTCGGTAATTAAAGGCAGATAGAAACGGCGCTTTGAACCGATAGGATCTGTAGTGAGGAGGGAGCTGGCCGGTGGCAGAACCTCTCGCATACTGCAGGCCACCTTATAGCGCGGGCTGTGCTGCCATGCCATTGTGCTGTGCTGGGCGATCGCGTCTTCAGCAGGACAGTTGGCTGCTATGATCCAAGGGGGAGAGAGAGAAGGGGGGAAAAATAGTAGCTTGAATTTTTGGCTCGTTGGGAAAGTTGAAATCCTGGGAAGATCATTTGTGCTTTCTGTGCACTGAGGAGTTAAGACGTCGAGTTGTTCTCCATAAACCCGAGGAGTACAATAATGTAACAAATTGGTTGCATTGTGCAAAATGTGCGCGGCGAAATGACAGAGGGAACACAATGTGCCCTTGTGTAGGGCCGTATCTGTAATGTTCAAACGGCCTGGCTGTTTCCCTTCATCTGAACTGCTTTCATCTGGACCAGTGTAAAATAAGCTCTGGTAAGTAATCACGGCAGAGCAGAAAGAAAGGAATGTATACAGCAATAGACAGCCTAAGCTGTAAAAACTGTAACCTGAGCATCAGCAACAGATCAGATATCAAGGCTTGAAGGTAGGGGAAATGAAAGAGATGAAGGGGAGGAAAAGACGAGAGAGGGAATGGAAAAGTCAGCCTGGAAAGTGAAGGAGAAGTAGGAGGGCCCCCTCAGGGAAATTTGGCTCAGGGATTAGGGAATTTTATCATGGTGTACAGTGACCTACTCAGGTTTCAGCCCACGTTGGATCAGATTGCCTCCCTTTGCTAGCAGAAAGAAAAAGGGCTGGTGTGGATGTGTCTTTTTTTTTTTTCTTTGGGTAATAAAAAGGCCATTGGTACAAGTGTCTATTTTAAGTACTGCAAACGCAAGGCACTATGAATGAGCCATAAAATTCCTTCAAGATTTGCTGTTTGATATGGTCAGATATTTACTCCAGCCCGGTGACAAAACCCAGCACTCGCCTGGTGTGTTCAAGAGCTGTGCCACTGCTTGGTCTGAGTGCGGCCGGGTATTTGTGTCGTTTGCTGCTGCCTTGTGCCGGAGATTGAGTTACGTTTTTGTTATCGCTAGCCCCCTGTACACCATGGTTATAACAAATTTTAATTTGATACAGTGTTGTGTGCTAAGAGTACATGACTCTGCACAGTTTTCTGATATTATGTTTCAATGCAAAATATGTTCAGGGGAACTGTTTTTGTTTCTTTGTGACCTTCAGTCACAGCCTTCCTTTCTGCTGGTGTTCCTTATTTTGTCCCTCTTCCTTCTTAGCATTATAATCTCCATCTCCCAGCCCGAGGTAGCATTGTTCATCTCACGCTCTGAAAGAAGGGCAGACAGCTGCTCTGAAATTCAGTGGTGTCATTCCTCACGTGCTGGTGAATAGCAGGACACCCAATGGTTCCAAAGCCAGCAGAATCAGGGAACCTGGCACTATTTCAAATCTAAAATAGTTTTTTTGTGGAGTTTAATCGATGAAAGCATTCGTGGAGGCTCAGTGGTGGCTTCGTCTCTCCTCAGTTTATTCCTCTTTTTCTCCCTGCTGTCAAGCAGTAATGCCGCTTGAGAGCAGCATCCAGGTACCCCCAAATCCTGTGAGATGTGCTGGAATCGATTTGAGGAGTTGCAGCAAGTAAGTTGTACTGGAAGTTCTCCTGAACAAACAAGTCAGTGTCTCCACATGTTCGGAGTCTCTGTCAGTTGAAAAGCTAGCAGCTAATTTGTGCTGTAATTTCACAGAGCTGCTCCGTGAGCCCGAGGAGTTTACCATCTATAAATATTCTCAATAACGAATTTGGATCTAAAAGTGGGCTCCGTTCCTGATGCCTAGAGCTTAAGGCAGCCCCATCTGTTATAGCTTAATAGTAAACTCATCAGAAGATATTTCAGTTTAGTGTTTTAATATTCCCCATTTGGCATTTAAAAGTACTACTGTCAGAACCAGGAAAGTGGTGGAAGAGGCAGAGCTGTGCTGTGCTCGCAGTGAGCCAGAGAGCTGCAAACGTTAAAGAGATTTCAAGGAAACTCCTCCCTTCTCTCCTGAAAAGCAAAAAGTGTGGAAGTGGAAAAGCAGACAGACTCTATCCGCCGTGCTGTTTTGGGATTGCGAGGTGAGGTTTTTCCACAGCCTGTGTGGAAGTGGGGTGGCAGCTGAGGGGAGATGCGTCCCTGATGTGCCTTCTCTCTGTGTGTTGTGGGGAGGGCTCAGCATGGCACTGAGGCCCATGTCGCAAAGCCAGCCCTGCATGTGGTGGGACACAGGAACTAAAGCGCCCTGAGAACTGGTCCTTGTGTGAAGGTCTGACCGTGATGTTCAACATGGCGACAACGTAAATAAACAAGGAAAGTGAGGGCTAGCAAAAAAAATGACACCAAGTTTATATCGTGAATGCAGACACATTATTATTTCCTCCATGCGGCGAAAGCGAAAAGTGAGTTTGTGGGGCTCTACACCTGGCGGGCCGTGCATGCGGGGAAATGGAAGGGAGCCACCACACTTCCTCCAAGATCTGAAATAAACATTCAGCAGTAAAACCTAGAAGAAAATGAGTCTGACAGACTTGTTCTCCTGTGTGCTTCCTGCCTCTGCGCTTGCCAGGCTGGCTGTGCAGGGCCAGGCCGTGCCCCCTGTGGGTAGGGCTTGTGAAGGAAGAGAGACGAGAGCTATGAGGTGAGAAGAGAAGCGCAGGTTAGTTTCAGAGGGGTTTAATTAGTGAAAATTTGGGAAAATGATGCATTGCAACATAAAAAGTCAAGCCATAGGTGTATGTTACGATGAAATGAATGCTGAAGCGGAAATGAATGTGATTATATTTTTACTGCCTCACATATAAGTCAGCCCCACGAAGGAGAGAAACTGCAGGCAGGCGAGTTACTACACTCTTCTTTGTCTTTCTCATGAATAGGAAGCAAATTCAAGTCAAAATACCAACCAGGATAACAGCTAGCCTGGAGCTTCCAGAGGGGAGGGCATTTCTGTTCAGTAGAAGAATACAGAAATCATACTCACACATTGCCCTGCAGGAGTAAGGAGTGGTCTGGGGCCTAACAGGGGGCAGAAAGAGGGATCGGTGAGGAAGGGGACCTTCTGGCAGGTGAGGTTTGGTGCTGTCATTTCACTGGGAAGCCTTAAGTCTGGATTCCAGGTTCCAGCTGAGCAGCAGGATTGCTGTAAATGGATTTGGAGATGATGGATGAGCTTTTCCCCAGTGTGCTGGTCCTTCATGGTGCCTCGGCCCCGTGACAGGGCTGTGGAGTTCAGCTGGCAGCCTCCATCCTGCAGACCCTCCGCATCCTTTTGGGGAGTATGTCTGAAAGCAAGCATGGGCTAGGTTTGTGCCTTTGCTGTCCTGGTGCACAGAAGCTTGGAGTTGCAACTCCATGCGTGTGCTCCATCCTATCATCCACGCTTGTCCTCACTTTGCATTCCATTTGGGCTTTGACAGGTCCATCATCTCTCAGTTCAGCTGGTTCCTCTCTAGTGTGCTCCATCACTGCTTCTTCCCCTCTCCTACTCCAATGTCAGGTCCCTCATTCTTGCTTTTCTCAAGCAAGCACCGTGTTTACAATCATCACCCTTCCTTTCACTAAGCCTTTGAAGCTTCATCTTTCATTAAGCTTCTGCTTTGCAGGTACAAGTTGTGTATCAATTGTCTTGCTTCCTTTCTTTTACTTCATCAACAAATGAGGCTTTTTTCCTCCTGCATTCACACAGAGAAAGAATTTCTCACCTCATTATTTGTATTTTGATTATTGCCAGCACACTAGTCTTTGCACATTCCCTGTTGTTATCATATATTGAGTGCACTTGGACTGGGCCTACTGTTGAAATGGAAAGAAAGAGTGCACGGTAACGGTGACATGATAGTGGTCAGCTTCAGGGTGATAGCTTCAGTGAACATGTGCATGACCGTTATCTGGACAGATAAAATAGCCACAGATGGCTATTTTAATCAGTGGTCTGAGGGAAGGTGATTTCGTAGGTCTGCAGATGCTCATCTATGCATAGCAGTTAGTGTGGAAAAACCATTTCTCAGCTTTGACCGTCAGTTTGTCAAGGATAGGTGCTTTTTCTTGATTTGCTATGTACAGAGTGCTCTGTAATGAAGCCTGGCTGTTAGCCACTGAGAGAACAGCGTTAAGGATGATAACTGTCATTATAATAGGCAAGACAAACTATGAAGGAAAATGGCTTAACAGTGCGGTGGGTTTTTCATTTTTATTTTTTAATTCAAACATCCTTGTTGAGGAATCGCTGTGTTAAGAAGATACTTTTGTTACCACTGATATGTGACCTCCTTCTATTCTGGCTGAAGCTAATTGCAAAGACCCTGGTAACTCATTTATTTATTTTCTTAAGGAGTCAAGTCTCCGTTATGACTCATTTCAAAATCAAGTATATATTTTTTTTGTTGTTGTGACTGTTCATTTTTGTGCATGGCTCATCATGAGCAGTAAAATGAGGCTTGAAAGGTACTCAAGCTTTGTGCCATTGCAAACCCAACAATCATTCTGACTAGATTCTTAGGAGGGAGAGTACTTTGTTGCAGAAGAGGATAAACACACACAGCCTTGCTTACATATTCCTTGACAAGTAATTAAAAATTACTCATCTCCTGAGTTGATCAACAGTGCAAATAAAACACAAAGCATCCACAGGAGGTAAATTCAGAGCTACTCGGTTAATTGGGTTGTGTGGCATTTTAGTCAGGCAGCCTTTTGTCACTTGGCCTCCACCTTGCTGCGTTCATCTCTGGGGCTGTGTCTCCATAACTGAAATGTGGCAAAGCAAGGGAAGGTGCTGGAGCTTTATTTTGGCACTCTGCAGATTCTGTCAGGTTGTTCCCATTACGTCTCCAGGACATTTCTGTGTTGGAGTCTCATGGGCTGGAGAAGGGGGAGTTGTATTTGCATTTTCAGCAGCAAGAGAGGAGTTTTCTAAAAAGTCAGAAGTCCCCAAAACTTTAGAAAAAAAAAACACACACTTCTGTTATTGTTTAGAATGTTCACAAAATGGCATTGTTCATGTGAGAATTTAAATATATGTTTTAGAAATAAGGGTAGGTATTAACCACATTACACTGCAGAGCGTTCTTTGTTGTAAACTGAAAGATTGACTTAGTTGAGGCATAATAGACTGTCATAGGCATAATGCTGGATCTAGGCATAGACATGGAGCAATGACACATTTTCTGGCAATTTGGGGCTGCACAGAAGAGCCAGAGAATTGAGACTTCCAGCAGGAGGTCAAGTGAAAGGGGAAAAAGCAGGGAAACTGATGCTCCACAGGTCTGCTGTGAATTTTGTCTTGGTCTCCCTTTTCCTGGAGTGTGTGTTTGTAGCACACGTGGCACAAGGGATACTCCTGTAAGGCTACAGATGACCTGAGCCTGTTGTGTACGGCCGCTCTCCAGCTCTCCCCAAGCAGGAACACCTCTGTGATCTGCTGTGATGGATGAGCCGGCAGCAGTGCGGCTCGGCTGTTCTGGGGCAGGGTGCCTGCTGCAGCTTGGGATTCAGAAGCAATTAGGATCTGATTAATTTTATTTATTTATTTAAATGACTCGAGAATTGCTGTGTTCCATCATTAGCCTTGCTCCCACTCAAAAACTGAGCTACTGCAGTCACTAGAGGAAATCTCGCAACCCGTATGCCGTTTGTTTTGAATGGGTGTCGTGTTCTGCTTTTTTTCTTTACTAGTAGCCAGTCACAGGAAGATTGCTTATCGGGATCGTTATTTTAGATGTCAAGATCTTATGGTAAAATCAAGTTAGAATGTCTTACAGAAGTGATAATAAAATAAAAATAAAAATGAGGAGTCCAAACTGAAAGGCTTTGTTTGTGGCTGTTTCTTTTCATTTTGCGTTTGTCGTCTTACTTTAAGCTGACCTCTGCAGTGACAACGATTCATTAGCCGTTCTCCTCCAGGAGTTTCCTAAACCCATAAGCCATGGCTCCGCGGCACCGTCCGGTCTCACAAAGCTTCGTTGCCTGGCTGCAGGGCTCTTGACTTACTCCACTAAATCTCCTAGCCAAGTAATGAGCCTTTCCTACAGAAATGTTGCTGACACATGACCTGCAGGACGTGGCTTGTAGTAAAGACTGAGAGTTATGATAGTCATGTTCCATATTTTGCATTTCCATACGAACATATAATATAACCACACCGCTACTTGGAAATTGTTTTAGAAACAAATATGTCAAAGCAAAGAAAAGGCTGTCTTAAAAAAATCGGGGGGATTTTTACGGTAAAATGCTTTCATGGTAAAGAGTTTTTAAGTGCTTTGGCTGAGCAGAGGTTTGTAACTGAGGAAAAATGTCTTCACTGTGATTTTATTTCATTTGGTTCACGTGCACCTCAAGGAACTGTAATTGTGTCGGTGACCTACTCCAGCTGAAAGGGCTGTAGTGCAGTAAGATTGATTAACTGCTGCCTGAAAAAATCATAGTTTTCTGTTACTCTCTTGCTGCAGTCTTAAATATTTTATGGGAATACAGACGAATTTTTGTGACGAATGTATGGTAAAATATTTCTGACGTCGAATGCCGGAGCAAAAGTCATAAATAACTCTCCCTTTCACTTTCTTTAAATTACGGATGTGTGAGTCTTTGTCATAATTACATGTGCCAGTCTGAGATTTAAACGCATTACACTTTATACACTTGACTTATGAAATGCGCATTAGTCTTTGAGGAGGTGGGACAAACCTGACACTTCCTCATGTAGCACAGATACCATTCGATTTATGCAGTCCTCCCTTCGTTCCAGATGGTTATTGATTACATAAATAAGTAGGTAATTTTTCTCTTTCAGAACTTCGCAGAAAACACTATGAATGAGCTCCTTGGCTGGTATGGTTATGATAAGGTTGAACTGAAAGATGGAGAAGATATTGAATTCAGGAACTACTCTGCAGATGGGGAAAGCCGCCAGCACATTTCTGTTCTCAAAGGTAATGAGACTTAATGTTTCTGTATTCGTGCAAAGAAGGATTGATATCTTAACCTGTCCGAATTGGCGTGGGCTTGGAAGCATGTTCTGCTGCTTGCTTTGTGGTTGATTAATGAAAATATCTGAGAGTGTCTCCTAGTAAGAGAAAGCCAATTGGGTACGGGAAAAATCACTTAACTAAACTGCTGTTTGTAGGCACTTACTAACACGTTTTCAGATATAATACCTTTTGTTAGTCAGCTGAAAGTCATTTACCAATAAGCTGCTCATCACTGGTCTTCTTAGTGGCTTGGATTTAAGGAAACCCTTTTGCTTTCAAAACAAAGGCTTTGGCCCAAGACTTTTTAAAATGCTCATTGGTGTTGAGCTGGGATGTTGAGCTCACAGTACATGCAAGAATCATCATCATCAGCACTTGTAACAGGCTCCTTAGCTGTGTTTGTAATAGGCTGTATTCTGCAAGTGCTTAGAAGTTCTCAATTTGGGACACTGCTGGATCTTGACGCAATGCAACATGAAATTACTCAACGTGCAAATTATGGGACTCGACTTTCTGTTGAGCAGCTCAGTTGCTGCTTTCTGATGCCTCAGCCCCAGCCAGTGGGGAGTTGTGGTCAGAGGGAAAAGGAGAGCAGGATGTTGCTGGATCTTGGCTTTCCCAACAAGATTTTCTCACAGATGGGGTCAAGAGAGGACATTACAGAAGCTGTTATGCTTTTGGAGCTCCAGTTGTCACTGCGTTTGTGGCTGGCAGTGTATGGGCTTGCTTTCCGGTGACAAGTAGCAGCACAGTATTCAATGAGTGCAGCAATTAGTGCTGAGACCAGAGAGACCAGCTCTGAAGGCAAAAACAAAGGTGGAAATTAGAGCTATGGAGAACCAATCTAATGTGTTAAAAGTGAAAATTCACATCTTATTGTACAGTTACATTGGTGATCAATATTTCTATTTCATTGAAAATACACTCGTCAAGACACCTTCGAAGAGACTTGTTCCTATGGAGTGGTAGGATTCATTTGTTTATGCTTTAATCAATAGATCTTTTATTGAATTATTTGCGGCTCCAGTCTATGCCTAATGAAATCTGTGACATACTTTTCTTTATAGGCACATGATACAAATCATATGTTTTATGTACCAAACAAAGATGTCGAATAGCTGTGCCAGGTAGAGATTTTCAATGTATGCAGTCTGTTGGAGAGAAAAAAAACATGTTTCTTTCTCTGAGGGATGGGAGGAGAGACAGTGATAAGAATTAAGTCCTACCCCGTAGATACCTGAGGTGCATTAGAGGAATTCCTATAAATACGAATCCAAAGGTGCTTTGGGATTAAAGAATTAGAACCATAACTGTCACCATTTTATGCACACTTTATTTTAATTTCAATATTTTATTCCGTTCTTTAAAACCTTTCCACTGCTGCTACTCATCATATTATAGAGAGAGAAATAGGAATTCTTTTATTTTTTCAATCTATGCTGCTTGCTTTGGTGAAGTGACAGCATGCTAACTGCAATCATCATGAAAACAGTGGAGCTGAAAGAAAGATCTTTGGTATCATTGATTAAGTCAGGCATAGTAGAGTTAGATATGACAAAATAATTTCACCTCTTAAAAGATACATGGTTGTGTTTAATGTGAGTTTGATTTAAAAAAATGTAAAAAGGATCATTTCTGAGAAATACTGAAAAGTATCCATTTGTTGAAGGGGAAAGTATCATGTTTTTTTTTATTTTTCTTTTGTGTGGTCTTCTTGTACTAGGGTAATTTAGTGAACAGGTTAGTGAAAGTGTGTAGGGGCATCTAAGAAATATATTTGTCATACTGTACAATGTGTTTTTTGTGTTTTACAGAAAATTCTTTGCCAAAACCAAAATTACCTGAGGACAGTGTTATTTCACCATACAATATAAACACAAGCTACCCAGGGCTTGCCACGGGAAATGGACTTTCAGACTCACCAGCAGGGTCAAAGGATCACGGGAATGTACCTATTATTGTCCCATTAATTCCTCCACCTTTCATAAAGCCACCAGCAGGTAAATCCTCCTGAACGTTTAAAAATGTTGCTTGTCATTGACACGGGTCCTGAGATTGCTAGGTTATGGCTTATCTGTAAGAGTGCTCTAGTAACCAGTCGCAGTGAACTTCAAGGCAGATTGGGGGACGACGTTCTTTGATCGTATTCTTGAAAAACAATTGCAACTGCTGTGCCAACAGACAGTCTCTCCTGCTGCTTGTGACAGTCTGCGTGCCGGATTGTATTTCCTCAGCACTTCAGCAACATCTGCTTTTAAAAAAATGATATTGTTTTGATGAATAAAGCGCTAAGTAAATTAATGAAAGGTGATTAAATTAAAAATAGGCTCCAGGAGGGAAACGGTGAAAGAGACAAAGCCATCAAATCAATATCGTGTCTTTCTTTATATCAGGTTAACAAGCTCATCCTGGGAAAACTGTCTCTTGGTTCCCACTGAAGTCCCTGACCATCGTCTCATGAGGGTTTATTATGATCTTAACTCTGCCCAGGAGACTGCACCAAAATGTCCTACATTTTCATTAGACTTTTATCAGGGGTGATTTCGTAACATGCCATTCCTCAGAGCTTGTGTGAGAGATGATTTATTCTACTCAGCATGCTGCTTACTATAATCCGTGAAAGTAACTTGTAGAGCTCCACTGGGGTGATTAATTGCCACGTTATTGTCTGCTGTTGTACATGGCACAGTAATTGCTGAAGTTAGGTAGCACTGGGCTCAGTCCTTCTGCAGATGTCCCTGGGTGTCTGAGTACTCAGGGGTGACCAAAGTGACCTGTGGCACCTGCTGGAGGTGCTGGCACACAGGGAGCAGCTTTGTGGCAGTGTCCCACTGGCTGCGAGGGCATTTCTCTAGAGGCAAAGCACAGGGCTCGGTGCCACGCACTAGGTGGTTGGTATTGGAAAATATTGGTGGGTCCAACGAAGGCTTGCCTGTTGATAGCGACATGACAGATACAGTGGGCCCTCCCAGGTTATTTTGATGCCATTGAGCTTTTTCTCTAAAGAAGTATACTAATATGCTCTGAGTAATTATCAGATGTTACCCAATATGCACTCCCTGCCAAAGACTTTTCATCTATTTTATATGATATTTGCTAATTACTAAAGCTATTTGGGCCCATTCCTGCAGCCTTTACATTGCTAAAGATCTCGGGCCATATGGGCTGGATCCTCAGCTGTTGCTGATTTGGCCCAAAAGCTTTAATCAAGGGCTTGTATCATCCCAAACTATTTTCTCCCTCCAATCTGAGTCATGAATGAATCCGGAATGTTGAATTTGTGGTACGTGGATGCAAGGCTATAACATGCATTGTGCAAACTACCACAGTGATTGGATTTTTATGACATCAAATAGGCAGGAGGAGATGAAACAATGAAGTAGAAAAACAAATTACTGCAACAGTAGTTAAGTGGGCATGGGAACCTTAGCCAAGTCAACTGCCTTCTGTTCTTTGCCCATCCACCTACCACGTGTGATCCTGTGTTCAGATGTACCAGTAAAGGTAGCACACACACAAAGCTTTTTGTAAGTATTTTCCATCTTTAGGTTTTTCTTCTTTAGTTCATAAAGAAAATAATTGTTTTGCTCACATGAAGGATGTGAATGCATAATTTCTGCCTCCTCTGACTTTATCCCATGATTAGTAATGAGCACTAGATTACCACAACTTCTGAGTAAATGAACGTATTTATCTCACCTTTGTTTTAGAGAGCAGAGTTTGGAAGGTGTAGAGGGGGAGGAGAGCCTTTGTGGGTTTTGCAGTAAGCACCAGTAGTAATTGTTGTGTTTTATCTTAGGGCGTAGGAGCCCGAGTCATGATCACCCCATAGAGCCTGCGGTACAGTGTCAGGCAAGAAGCAACGGGTGAATACAAGCAGAAAAGGGAGTACAAAGGAACTAGGAGAGCCCGTGTGCAAGGCAGTGGTGTTGGCACCACACTTTGACACCATTTTTTGGGCACTACATCAAAGCAGAGAACTTCAGAGTGATGCAAAGCCAGGCAAGAATAACTGTGGGGATGTTTTCCCCCCTTTTCTAGCATATGGGACAAACTAGGGAGCAGCACAAAGGTGCTTATTTGAATTGTGTTGGCAAATGAAAAGGAATGTTGACAGTGATTGCTAAAGCTGAAAGTTAGCATTTTCAGTGTGGCTGGGACAGTCTGTGAGTGACCTGCTGAAAGAAGAGGCGCAGCTTATATTGGTGGAGTTAATAAAGAACGAAAGGGAGCAGGCAGAAAAATTCTGAGAGAAGACTTCAAGGTTAAAATACTGGGCAGAGAAAGGGATCTTTGCAACACGTTTTGTATGGATAGGCTTAGTGCAGTGGTACATGACAGAACAGAGAGAAAAACGGGTAGTGGTACACTGCAGTGACTGAGACATGAGATGCTGAGAATTGGGATGAGCTCAATCTTTGTGGATGGATGGGGAAAGCTTTGGGTGTTGTTCAGGGAAAAATTTAACAAGATTAAAATCTCAAAAGATAGTGCCCGCAGATGAAAATGATATCTAAATTGTGAACCTGAAGGACAGGAAAGATGATGGTGCAATCCACCGTTACTAAGCAAATAATATGGAGTGAACACTCAGGGAAAAATTATTAAGACTTTGATTCTTGCCATATTGATTTTGAACTGAAGGGTCAGCGCCCGTAAAGAAGTGTCAGAGAGACAGGCAGAGGCAGTCATTTGGACAGCAGAGCAATGATCTGGAGAGGATAACCAGATCCAAGAAACAGCCACAATGAGTTATTAGTTGAATAATTTTTGAAGATAAGATTCTAAGAGGTAAGGGGGAGAAGAGAAAGAGCAAAGCACTGGGGATGCTCATAGGAGCCTGAAGGGAGAAATAAGAAACATACTCTGTGAGGTGCACTGATGTAGCCATTGCAAAGGTGGAAAAACCACTGGGGGAAGATATATCATTCCAAGGAGACGGATATGATTCTTAATATCAGCAACAGCTACCAGCTGAGGAAGGAGTACTTGTCCTGATCTATGTCTGGGAAGCAGTCAGCAAAGATTTCAGCAGATTAGATCTTCCTTGAGCCTGCTGTAAACCATTGAGTACTGTCCTATCTACGCTCATATTTTAAATGAACAGGCTAAAACTTCAAATAGCTAACAAAATTATCTTTTTTCCCTCCTGTTTATTTTATAGGTTTTTTTTTCTTTTGAAAACCAGATGATTTCGAGCAGCATGACTACAATACATCTCCAGGCAATGTTGCACTTTCTGTTTCAGTCAAATGATGTGTTAGGTAAAATTTGCTCATACAATCCTAGGGAACATTGGAGTGTCGCCTGACCAAATATAAACAGTTATAAATATAAAGGTGCTGTCTCTTTGCAGTACCCCAAGATTATACCCAAACAAGCTGAGTTGAATGCATGGGCTCTGTGTGATGCATGGAACACCTACAGTCTAAGGTTGTGGCCCATCTGTGGAGGTTATAAATTCCTCTCTGACAGAGCTGCTGACACCACCAGGCAGGTAGGCCGTGCTCAGGCAGAAGTCAGATTAAAACAGGCTTTATCAGTCAACATCAGCCATCTGACTTGCATTTACAGGTAGATACGGAACCAGTGCAGCCTCCAGAACGTTGGTTTAATGAATAGTCTTCTGGTGGGTGATCACCGTTCCTCCTTGCTGCCTCCACTAGTTGCAGCAGGTTCTGTGTAATCTTCAGGGGTTAGTCTCAAGCACAGCCCATTGCAGCAAACTGATATTTCTGCTTGGTGTTAGAAGAATCTTGCTTTGTGCAAAGCAGCCTAAAGAAAGTATTGTTTTCGTTATGCAGAAATGGCGAGGAAAAGACGTGCAGTAGCCAGGAACGATCTGGAAATAAAAATACCTCCACAGTTGTGCAGGATATATGATCATAGCAATCAGTACCAACCATCCTAACTTGTGTTCTGCGGTCCTCAGTGCCAGGGAGGAAATCTGTGAGGGTGCTGGGTGACTGCCCTTTTGATCAACAACCGTGGCTGTTTGTTGTGGATGCAGGGCAGCTAAGGTCTAGTCTTCTTAATTTTAGAAGAATGCAAAAGAAGAATGCAAGAAATTCTTTAAATGTAGTCAGGAGCGTGCTTTCTCCTTCCTGGTACCTGCTGCAGGATGCAATGTCTCCATTTCCTGGTCCTTGGTTTATTTTCCCTTGAGAGCCTTGTGGCAATGCTTTGGTAGAGGAGGATGACTGCTGTTTGGCCTGGCTTTCGAGAAAAGGCACCAAGCAGAAGTGTTCCCTCCCCCACGTAGTTGCAATGTACAAATTACATCTGTTATCCACAGTGCTGCAAATGAGCCCCAGCTCCCCGCTGTGCAGCACAGCCAGGGGGTCACTGCCAGAAGTACTTCCAGTACTGCATCCCTTATAATACAGGCTAGGAAACGGCACGTTCAAAGACTAAAATGAGTAATGAGGTACTTTATAGAAAGGAATGAGTGATTTTCTGCGTTATAGCTTAACATAATGTTAGAATCAAGGTTTACAATCCTTTGTACACATAGGTGCACATGAATAACTTGGTGCATCAGCCATACAACACGTGGGATTCAGCAGAGTCCCTGCCTGAAGAATGCTCTGGAGCTGCACGCTGTAAGCTCTATCAATATTTAAATTATATTGGAGGGATCTGAAAGCATAAAAGATTTTTAAATGGTAGTTAGCAGGGCAATAAAGCCAAATCCCATGATTATCTGTCTGAATTCACCAAGGAATTGGTTCTACGACTGCATTACCAAGAAGTCTTATTCCAGGCAGAACCCAGTGGCAATTTCCCTTAAATAAAGACCATATTATCAGATCTAATTAAGGCTATATATTGAGGAGACTTTAATTTTACTGCACTCTGGATCCTTTTTCAGTATTTTCCAAATCTTATTCCAGTTTACAATTTCTGAAACTGCAGGCTTAGCTCTCTAATAAAGATGACCACAACTCAACAGTTATAGTCACTACTCTTCAAACACTTTATTTTGTTTTTGGTTTGAAACATCATCAAATTTATTCTGATTGTAGAGTTTTAGTGCCTATGTTTTAAGATGTCAATATTTGCTCATATGACTGCCCTTTATAGCCCATTGTTGATGCCTTCTGCTCTCTGTGGAGGACAAAGTGTTTCGTTTGTGCTATAAGGAAAATCACAAAGTATACTTGTACTTTATGCATATACTTTAATAGCATATTTTAAAAATGCATGGGGAATTCCACCTCCATAAGCCAAAATATATGCTTTTTTCTTTGCGTGTTTCAAACCTGCCTTAAAGCCTGTTTTTATTTGGTTCTGTGTTCAGTTCTTACTGAACTGTGCATGAAAATACGCCTCAACATAGATATAGAAAACATAGGCAAGTCATGGTTCCCCCAAATGATTTTTTTAAAAGAGGTGGGGCACTTGACTTTTTTTAGTAGCGTAGCAAACTTTAAGAGGCTCTTCTTTCTTTTATAGACCTCCTGAGATATTTCCGTGGCTATGGCTGCAAAAAGCTTTCTGTTGTAAGCCCTATTTTTTAATCTTCCTCTCACAATTACTTTTTCCAAAAAGCTTGTTATACCTTGAGTTCGTCACAAACCCCATCCATTTAGAGGATCAGTGCTGAAGTACTATAACAAAGGGTTCTGTGGAACTGTTGCATGAGTTACATTTGTTCATTTTTAAAATATAAGTTTAATCAGACAAAGCATCTCAGATATAAGAAAAATGATGGGAACAGTGCTTCTGCCTCTCTTGGGAACATCTGCCTCAGGAACTGCTTTGGGTTAACAAAATCTGAACATGTGCTACTTGGTCTCCGTCAGTGAAAAGTCAATTTCAGGAGAGCCAATTGATAACTCAGAGCTAACCATTATGAAATCCTGGCCTATCACTGTGGAAACCGCAAACACTTTTTGTTGATGCTTCAGATGTCAAGTTAAGATCTAATTTCTTTGAAAAGGGAGTTTTTCAGCTTTTCATTTGAAAGTAGTAATGAAAGGAGCTATAAAATTTAAAGATGTGTGCTGATGGATTGAACATAGTCCTCAGCATGGGGCTAAGGGCCATTCTAGTGGATTCTTTAAGCTTCTCTCCAGAAAATCATAAAATCATAGAATGGCTTGGGTTTGAAAGGACCTTAAGTATCGTCTGCTTCCAAAGCTCCTGCCACGGGCAGAGTTGCCAGCAACTAAATAAGGCATTAGATCGGGCTGCCCAGGGCCCCATCCAGCCTGATCTTGAACACTTCCAGGGATGGGATGTCCACAGCTTCTCTGGGCAGCCTGTGCCAGTGCCTCACTGCCCTCTGAGTGAAAAATTTCGTCCTAACATCTCATCTAAATCTCCTGTCTTTTATTTTAAATCTGTTCTCCCTTGTTCTATCACTGTCTGTGTAAAAAATGTTTCCCTCCTGTTTGTGTGCTCCATTTAAATACTGGAAGGCCGTTTCCCTACAGTCTTCTGTTCTCCAGGCTGAACAAGACCAGCTTCCTCAGCCTGACTTCGTAGGAGAGATGCTCCAGCCCTCTGATCATCTTCATGATCCTCCTCTGGACCTGCTCCAACTGCTCTACATCTTTCTTATGCTGGGGGCCCCAGGCCTGGATGCAGTACTTCAGATGAGACCTCACCAGGGCAGAGTAGAGGGGTACAATTCCCTCCTCCCTTCTCACCCACCCAGACAGCAAGAGTGCACTGCTGGCTCATGTCTAGCTTCTCATCCACCAGAACCCCCAAGTCCTTCTCTGCTAGGCTGCTCTCAGGGAGTTCTTCTCCCACTGTGGATACATATCTGGGATTGCCCCAATCCAAGTGCAACACCTTGCATTTGGCCTTTTGTTGATCCTCATTAGGTTCATTTGGGCCTACTTTTCAAGCTTGTCCAGGTCCCTTTGGATGGGATCACTTCCTTCTGTTGTGTCAACTGTACCACTCAGCTTTGTGTTGTTTACAATCTTGCTGAGTCTGCACTCTATTCAACTATCTAGGATGTTGATAAAGATGTTAGAGTGCTGGTCCTGTAGGGCAACTGTTTGGTCATGGTGATTGAGCACCTGGTGAAGGGGTGTGTCTGGCCTAGGGAGTACAGGAAAATTGTTTGCATCTGTGCTCTCCACATGACCACAAGGGGTAGACCCAGAGTGGAACCACCTTAGACTCATATAAGGGCCAGCCTGGACCTGCACTGTTTCTTGTGAAGGAGTGCTGCATAGCCAGAGATCCTTTTTACCAGTCGGGTGAGTTCAATTCTTCTTTCTGTATGTGACTGTTGGCCTACCTGTGAATACTTTATTTGATAGCACCAAGAATCTGTCAGAAACAATTTCACTTCTTCATAAGCAGAGCAGGTCCTAAGACTGACCTCTGGGAGATACCGTTCAAGGCCGGTCTCCAACTGGACATCGAACTACTGACCACAACCCTCTGTCTGTGACCATCCAACCAGTTTTTTATTTATCCAATAGTCCACCCTTCAAATCCCTTTCTTTCTCAATTTTGAGATGAGGATGTGGTGCAGCACCATGTCAAAGGTCTTGCCTTTGACATCAGTTGCCCTTCCTTTGTCCACCGATGCTACCGCTATTTTAGAAGGCCACCAGATTAGTCAGGCATGATCTTCCCTTGGTGAAGCCATGCTGGCTGTCACAGATCACTTCTTCATCTCACATGTGCCTTAACATAGTGTCCAGGAGGATAACTGGGATCCAAACTCCCGCTGTCAAGTGGCATGCAGTGGGGTGGAAATGCACAGTTAAAAAAAAAAAAGAAAAAGAAGCAGTAGTGGTGATGCCTGGCTCTGATAGCTGCAGAAGAAGGAAACTCACGTGCCAGGAGGAGTTGGGCTATAGGGAAATATCCAGGAGGATAAGCTACTTAAATATTTCTATATTGAATGACAAACACAGCTGCAGCCAGATTCCACACAGATTCACTTGCTTTGAGATCTCTGCCCCAGACCCTGCATCCTTGTGGTCTTCTGCTCACCATCACTGTTTCAGTACTCTAGGTGGGCACCTTCAGGAGTAATTTTTTCTTGCCGGAACAATTGAACATCTCCTGCTGAATTTCTTGTAAGTAAATATGGAAAGTAAGATTTAGGAGCACCTGTCCAGGGATCATCATAATCTTTAGAATGAGAGCTCTGTCTGCATTTAGTGTTTCTGGACTCAAACTAGAATTAAAGTTGAAAATGAATATCAGAGTTCAAAACAGTATTAGCAGAATGCTGCAGTCTTAAAGTTAGTAAACTGACTGGGATTTAACTCCAGAATTGCAGGGATTTTGGGATCAGCCTTTTAAGCACTGCAGGCCGTGCTTGTTTGCCTAGATAAAGGGACAGAGCTATCCATGATGGATTTGCTCTGTTGTACTCTTCGCCTTCCTCCCCTTCTCTCCACCTCTCCAAATTATGGTTCCATATAAGACTAAACTGCTGCTCATTGGCTTTAAGAGGAACAATTTTCTGCAGCTTCTTCACACTGGTTTGGAAGAAAAAAAATAAAACACCAAACATTCTGTTTAATTAAGACCTAAAGAGGCGGTGCAAACTTTTGATGATTAATTGGAGCATGTTTTAGACTGATGCATATTTAGTTATTATAATGTGATAATTTTATCTTGTTATACAAACTGCTCCCTTTGGGAACATGATTTAACACCGCAAACACACCATGTTTATTGCATTGTTCATTATGAAAAATACACAGGCAAAAAACCACAAGGAGATGTATCTGAATAGTATTTGTGCAGTGGGTGCAGGGAGTGCTTCTTCCACCTGTAATGACAACCCAGAGGCACTAAAAGCGTGGCATTTCAACTCCCACAATAGCTCTTCCTACGAAGCTTCGTATGAAGAGTGGAGAACTCACAAAAGGAGAGGCTGGAAATTCAGGTCTAGTGCTGTATGTGAAAGGAATATGTCTTTCTATTACCTGATGTGATTATAGGGAGTAGCAGTGTGGATATTCTGCTGAAAGCTCTCCCGTTACTATTCAGTGTCAGTATGCCAGCACCTCTTCGTCCTACCTCTCACAGGTGTGACAAATCTGAGAACATACTCAGCATAGTACAAGAGCAGTTCATAAAGTTGCAAGCCCGCAGGGAGAAAAAAATGTGGTTGATTAAGAAAAATTTGCTTTCACTTCAAAATGATCATAGAATCATAGAATGGCTTGGGTTGGAAGGGATCATCAAGTTCCAGCCTCCCTGCTGCAGGTAGGGTTGCCAACCGCTAGATCAAGCACTAGATCAGATTGCCCAGGGCCCTGTCCAACCTGGCCTTGAGCATCTCCAGGGATGGGGCATCCACAGCCCCTCTGGGCAACCCATTCCAGCACCTCGTCACCCTCTCAGATCTGTCCTAAGACTTGCAGATGTTATTTTTGTACTTTAAACCATATGTCATCCTAGCTATGTGAGTCCTGAAAGTGATGCTGAATGATCTTCATCAACAGAGCTGCTCCAGCAAGCTCGTATGATGGACGTGGGCATGCTTATGGGGTGAGCTCATGTCACTCAAGTTCATATGCACTGCGAGGCTACTAGCAAAGTTTGTCTGTGTACACAGGAGAGCATCGCCGATGTAGTACACCAATGCAATTATTGTGAATCAGCTTTCTTAGTGCAGACCTGGCCTAAAAGAGTTTAGAATAAAGATTCAGGATGCAGTCTCAAGCTACTCCATTTGAAATTCCCCGCTGCCCTGCATTCTTGTCCTGGGTTTCTCTTGCTGAGTGTTGCAGATACTGGGATTTGATATATTTTCCTGAAAGAAGGACGAGAGTCTGGTAAAGTGATTTTTAAAGAATTTGGCTGTATGAGACAAAGGTCTGTGAAAAAGTGAGAGTAGTCTTGGATGGTAGATTTGAATTACTGAGTTTGGATTATTCCAGTTTGTGTTTAGGAAGGTTGCAATTAAATCACTGGCCTTTGGCTTTCCTTATTTCACACAATCTTAATGGATTTTTAAGCTTATTGCTTCCTAGTGCTGTGGATTGCAATAGTGGAAATACATGGACTATTACTTTTCTGTTAACGTAGCAGTCTTCTTTTCCGGTCACTAAGCTTAATGCTCTGTAGTGAAACATCCCTCAAGTGCTTTCACAGCTTCTGGTCAGATCCTTGCTGCAACCAGTGTCAAGAAGGAAAGCGCACTGCCCAGTCTGGACCATTATGGTTGTCCACAGCTGTCACCCACACACCCTGCTGCATCAGCCGTGGGGCATGCCTCTGTACCCATTGGGAATGGGCACTTTAGTCTGCTGTTCTCAGCTTCACTGAAAGCTAAAAGAAAGGAGTTGGTTTTAGAGCAAATTCTCCCCTCCCAGGCTGCACAGAACTTTTGTTGATGGTCCGTAGAGAGTTAGTCACATGACATTGGAAGTTTTCCTTTTACATCTGATGCATTGCATTGCAAGAAGATGTGGTTGCATCAAAACTTTGCATGCCCTCTACCCCCTTCTGAAGTACTGCTATTTGCTGGCTGCTTTACATGGCTATGTGCAGTTCATCCTCACATTGCAGTGTTCCTATGCCTTATTAATGGAAGAGGCATCTACTTTTATTATTGCTGTTACTATGAAAAGGACTATATGGCTTGTGACTATTTTTTGATGGTGGAGGGAGAAGGGAGTGGAATAGAGAAATAATTGAAGTTCTTTGTATTTAGGCAGGCTCTTTCCCCCACTTTCACCTTTCTCCTTTTCAAAACAATGAACATTTTGATTAATATTGATGATGCCTTCTGTATATCAGCTGTCTTTTCCTGGAGGTGCAGGCAGCAGCTTGAGGTAGATGGTGTGGGCTGTTTTCTGCTGGTTTATCGACTGTCATCTCCATGGATCACATATTAAGTGATGCTGCTTCAAAGGGTTCTCCTTCAGGAAGTAACAAAGTTCTTCAGGGCACGAAGAGATCACAGCTTGACTGAGCAGGTGCCTCTGCCTGCCACTGCTCTTCTTACCTGGTTCTGTATTAAAGGGAGCCTCTGGCAAAAGGAGGTGGGTTGAGCTTTACTCTCCTGCATAACCTAATGCAGAGAAGTTGTAATGCGGCCTTTCCCTTTAAGCAGTTGCTACTGGGATGCTCTTTAATTGAAACTGAACAATTTTGTGATCGTTCTGATCATCCACAGGAGGCAGTCGGTGTGTGTCGGTAGTCAGGAGTTGAATGGTAGCTGGTGTATCTCCTCTGTTAAGTTGTGCATGAAAACTCCTGGGAATCCTGGTGGCAGAGCTCTGTGCTTCTCCTTTAGGTCTATGCCCATGACGAGCCAGCCTGCTTCAAAACAAGGTGCTCCAGCACCTACTTGGCCAGTGAATTCTCTTTAAGCTCTGTAATTTTCTTTCCTCGTTAATGACAGTTATTCTCACCAGTAACAAGGCTGTTATAAAGTTATCTCTGGTAGATCTTTCACTTTCTGGAGATAAAATACTTCTTGTCAGTAGGAGAACGTGTGTTGCTGTTATCTGAAACAAGGGGTTGCTGGCTGTTTCCTTTGGCTCATGGGAGCTTCACTTGTCATGGTGTATTCAAAGGGCAAGTTCAGCCTGTAAGGAATGGCTTTATTTTGGTGCAAACACAGCTGAATCAGGGCTCCTTTGTGAAAGCTTGGTCAAGATAAGAATGGAGAGAAATGCTGTTGTGCCCTGCCTGGATAGTTAGCTCCAGCCTGGTGCAGGGAGGTGCTTGCGGACCTCTTTACCCTCTGTATAGCTGGTGGTTATCCTGTCCAAATTGTTGTGATTTCCCTTGATGTTCAATATTTTACTGCATTTATAATATTGGCAAATCCTGCTCTAAAGAGTGAATGATAAAATGCATTAAGCACAAATCTATGTTACAACTTGGCCTTAAATACAGCTTTAAAGGTAGACAGTCTGATTAAAACTAAAAGGTCATTTTTTTTTAACGTTGTACAATTTTATTTGTAGCTATAAATCATAACACAATTTGCAGAAGGAAAAAAGTTATTAAACTGGCAATATTTATTCCATTAAGGTGAATAAAATGCAGCACGTACTTCTGAGTTATGAGAGCTGGGGAAAGGAGCCAAATCACTCCGCTAAAAATTAGTTTGCCAATAATTTTACAGAACGATGACAGCGTAGCTTCGAAAACAAATCCTTTATAGGGAAATGGGATGGCTGCATGACAGACGCTCTGAGCCATGAATTCTCTGCTGCTCAGGGACGAGGCACTGCTTTAACAATTAGTCTTCGGGGACTTTTTTTTCCAGCAGTTAGACAATGGCAGCTGCCTGTAACTGAAAGGTCACGCTGTACAATAGACTGGACATCAGAACTGAAGAATTCTGGGATTTAAGTCAAAAGATTCCTGCTAACTTGCTGCAGTCATCTGCCTAAGAGGCTTAACTATTCCCTGCCTGTGAAGTGAGGTGAGATGATGAATGCACGAGAACCTTGCTAGGACTTTTGCAATATTCCAGTTGTACATCTCAGAAGGCATACACCTCATATTTGTAGCAGATGATTGAGAGGAGCTTGAAAGAGGCTCAAGGCCTCTGGTTTCAGATTTGGCTGATGAGCACAAAGACTGAGAAGTAACCTGGCAGAGCTCACCAGTGCTGCATCTCCCTTCTTGCTCAAGTGCAGGTTTTGGTGGCTGCTATATTCCAATGAAAGCTCCCATTCTGTACATCAGTCATTATTTCAAAACAACACTGCAATGGGATGTTTCGTTTCTTATTTAACAGAGAGCTTTTGTTAGAGACCTGCTTTGGTGCAGTGCCATCCAGGTACTTTTTGTCACCAGCTTGCTGAGCAGAATATCTGAAGTGCTCACTGCACAGGGCTGTAAGCAACAAGAGCGAGGCAGCAGGACTTACTAAGCCTCTGTTTCTGCGTTGCTTATTTAGTAAAGACTTCTGCACCCTTATACATGCAAAAAAGCTCTCAAGGCTTCCAGAGCTTTTCAGCAATGCACCATTTTTAAGCTAATAATCTTTTCCAGCCATCCTAGAAGCTCTGCTAATCTACTGAGCCAGGTTGCCTGTGAGCAAGCCAGCTGCCTGTGAGCAAGCTGGTAGTGGCAGTGGTTTTCTGTTCCCAAACAGTAAGGAGGTTAGAAATAAGATGAGCTGGTGCCGGTTGCGCTAAGACTAAGTGTGCAGATGTCTGAGGAAGGTGTTTGCATCTCATGTAAACATTGTTCTTATATTTTTGTTGTAGAAGATGATGTGTCAAATGTACAAATAATGTGTGCCTGGTGCCAGAAAGTTGGAATCAAGCGCTATTCCCTGAGTATGGGAAGTGAAGTGAAATGCTTCTGCAGCGAGAAGTGCTTTGCAGCTTGCCGAAGAGCATATTTCAAGAGAAACAAGGTAAGAGAAATAAGGAAAGATGTAACCTGCATAGACATAGCTTTAACTGGCCCAGCCTGGGTCTCATTTAGCATCTAACAGAAGCTCTTTTCTTTTGTTTTCTGTTTCACCCAGTCCCTCACTTTCCATCTGTATTGTCTGTTGGACTGTCAGCCCTTTACTAACCTTGTTTCTTTCAGTTCCCTCCAGCTTGATGCTTGGGTTTTTTAGAGAATCAGAGAGCTTAGATAAACATCAACAGGAGTATACCAGTCCCAGTTTGGCCTGGTTGCTGCACACACACCACTAAGAGGAGGCATCATGCAAATATAGGAGAGGAGGGCTGTGTGTGACAGCCTCAGCCTTACCAGGCAGTGGGAGCTGTGTCACCAAGTCCCATGGCAGTGAGATCATGGCTGTGCTTCTAAAGCCTAAGTCTGGGTCCTATTGTGGCAGAGGATATCTGCCTGATGCTAGTGAGCTGTAGTTTCACTCTTTTCAAGTGTACTGTGGCTCATAACATCATCATGGCTGCAAAATTCAGACACTATACATTTTTGGTTTGAGGTAAGCAATATCTAAAGTACCGTGAAAACCCCTCCTACTCAATTTAAATTTAACTTTGTCTAAAATTAGAATGTAATCCTAATATTGAATGCCTACAAAAATTGCTGTAATCGCTGAAGTACAGTGCTTGAAAATGCCCTCTAGGTTGCTTCAGCAGCTGTCTTTCTGCAGTAGTACATGCTAAATGCCATTTAAAGAAAAATAACGTAGGAATGCTCCAGCATTTGTAGTTGTTGAAAAGGTAACTGTGGCCTTTTGGGACTTACTAGTGCAAGAGGAGTCTTTGGATAGTCTTTATGGTCTTACAAATATTTGTTATTCAAAAAATCCTTCAAATTTTGGCTTTCTAAATGATACTGTTTTCCCTCATGCTACAAAACATTCGAAGCCTGCCTAGTTGCAACAAAATTAGGTTCTCTAAGTCTAGCATTCTAAATATGAGGGAATAACACATAAGTACATATAGGTCCTAGAATCAAGATGCACTGCTACAGCAAATTACCCTCTTTTAGAAATTTGGGTCACATCATCCTGTTGAAACAACAACAAAAAAAAAGTGCCTGAAGAATTAGGTTGCAAAAATCAGTAGAGTGGAATTTCAGTGGCAGTCTTGGAGAATCAAGCTCATAATGTCTACTGGAGCAGACAGGCAAGTTAAAGTCACGTGGAGCCTTCTGGCAGGAGTGATGCTTACGTCCTTCTTTCTAGAGATGTAGAAGAGAGAAATACATGCTCTTAGGATGCTCCTCATTTCAGAGCAAGCTCCCATGTACACGCACGCATGTAGATGCATGCATATGCAGTTCAATGTCTTTTGAAGTATGTAAGACACTGTGATGTAACAGGATCCAGATCACACTCAGATGATGTGCCCATGACTCTGAGTCATAAATTGGCATGAGTTATATACATTCAGGTTGCTCTGAAAGTAATGCCTCCCATTTATTTCCGTGGAAACTACAACAGATACAAAGAGCACGATAACACTATTTAATAGAGGAAATTCTCAGCTATGAAACGCTCTTTTTCAGCATGGTCACCACCATTAACTATGCATTTTCGCCAGCCATGAACAAGAACCTGCACGCCACGCTCATAAAAATCTGCATGGCTGTCTGGAATGTGCCTTGTCTTTCATGTTGCTGTTGCCGCAGCTGAAACGTGCCACCACCTCACTGTGCTCACATCCACTGCTTGATCTCCATCAGTGTTCAGCAAGCATCAATGAATGTCAATGGGTGCAATTTTTTCTGCATGGAGGAATTCAGTGATGTACCTTTGCTTTATACACACTTCCATGTTAGACACTGCTGTGTCAGACTGCCCCTCTGCTGCCATCTGTCACATGGCAACAACATGGAATATTGGTGGGAAGGATCACCCCCTACTGCCATACGACCAACATCCACCTCTGACATATTGGGCCAACATAATACAATAGGAGGTATTACTTTCAGAGCAGCCCTCATAGATTTTAAGAGCAAAGGGATTGCAAGTGATCCTAGTTAGATGGTCCTACGTGTGCTGCAGTGATGAGCACCAGATAACTCAGGAAACCTTGAGAAAGTACAACCAGTTGATGGTGTGTTATCTCTAATCTCATAGCCTGGATCCTGAAATAGAAGGTTTAGGTCCCCTGCTAAAATAAATACATATTAATATAAAGCATAGGTGTAGTTAAACCTGTTACTAAACCTGGAGTAGTAGGAATCAGTAGTAGTAGTCTATGGCCATGATTTCAATCGTTCAGGCATCACATTGAAAAAGTTCCACATTAGCTAAGTTAGAATTTATTACCTGTGTTTTCTGTTGGATACCTTCTTGTCCTTGTATTTTGATGAGGGACAACTAAGAGCATCTTATTCCCACTGGTTCCCTTTCTTACATCTCTATTAACTTCTGGAAGCTAAGTAGTTCTAGATATTTTCAGCATCTTTTATCCAGAAATGCATAGCATTCATTATTTTTTTAATATACGAATAACAAGAAGACAACAAGAATTGATAATGTTGGTTGCTACATTGTCTCTGCTTCAAAGAAACCTGGTGAATCAAATTTTCTCTCTCTTTGCACTTGTGATATCAATAACCATACAGAATCTGACCTAGCAAGGGAAATCCATAGCTACCCACTGCATATGTATTGATGTCATTAAATAATCAGGGGACAGAATATTTGAGAAATGATGCCATTAAATTAAAGCAGGTATGGGAGAATTGAGCAGACTCTCATGCTTCTTATTTTGCACTTGGCCTGTTAGTAATAGAGCAGAGTGCTGAGGAACAAGATTGCAAGAACAAGGTTGCAATCGTTTCAGATTTAACCGCTGACCTTTAATCTGTTATTGCTAGTCCAACAGCATACCTGTCTCCTCCATGAGCCTAATGCTTATTTATGTGTTTGAGAAGTTACACCGCTCCACACTTTCTCATTTTTCAAACAGAGGAGTGAAATAGTCACGTTTCACCTGCCTTATGTGTGTTTTAAACAGCAGACCTCTGCAACAATATGGGGTTGTATTACGTTAAATATGTACAGCTGCTGCATTTCAGGGAGCTGATAGAACTTTGTGGTCACTTGGTTTAAGGCTTGAATTTCCTAATGGAGCATGCTGAGCAGTGCTCCCTCTCTCCCCCAGATGAGAAGTGCTGTGATAAGCACTTACTTACAATGATAGGACTGTTTAAACAATAAAGAATAAATCATTGCTTGTGTCTCAAAATGCCACTAAATGACACTGCCAATTACGTATCCCTGAATGCCAATTACTGTGTTCAGAATTAGGATTTTTGTAATCACCCTATTAACAGGCAGAAACAATGCACACCGATGTGAGATTGTCTTGAAGCACCCCCAGAGAGCAGCACGGGTGCCCCCAAAGCCCCAGGCTGCGTGGACAGCGGCTGCAACCAGCCCGTGCTTCCTTCCCCAGCCCTCTCACACCGCAGGCGTGGCAGAAATGCACCAGGCTAAGCAAGCCTCTGACTGGCCCTGGAGATGCGCATTCCTCCCCCATGCCTTGTCATGGCTGTGCTGTGCTACTCACGCCCCAGGCCTCTAAGAGAAAGGCTTGTGTGATTGGAAGCTGCTTTTCTCATAAGAAATGCAAATTCTGTCCAGGGTATCCTGCAGTCATGACCATTTAAAATTATCTGTATTAGCAACCATGCCTTGCAAGAACAGAAATATATATATTTTTGCAATTATAATGGGTCTCCCACAGACTGTAATTTTATCTGAATTACTAGAAATAAATGAAAAGGTTTTTTCACCCCTTTAGGCAGAAAGTGAAGTGTTTAGACTATATCTAATGTAGAAAAACCTTCAGCTACCACTGACACTACTAACCAAAAATAACCAAAATCTGAATTCTTGTTCCTCTTTGGTCTAGAGTGCATAGTCAAATATCAGTAATGAACTAGCACATGAATTTGTTGTGTGTAATAATACCAACTAAAAACAAGTGATTCAGGAAAGGGAACATTTCATACTAATGTTTGTAATTGAGTAGATTTAATATTAGGAGTGATTTTGATGCTCTCTTCCTGAGATATTTAATTTTATAGGCCAACTAATATAAAGTTAAGTACCAAAGAGGCACATACGGGCAAAAAGCGTTAGACCACCAAGTTTCAGAATATTAACTTTAAGAGGAACTATCGGATTCATAATTGGATCCAGTGAGTTTGAAGCCTGAAAAGATTAATTTTGAAATTAAGTTTATTGAATCAATGGGTCAGAAAACAAATTTATTATGACCAAATGGCCAAACCTAGCATGAGGACTGAATTCGTAGAGGTTATAGACTCTGTTGACAGACACATTATAGCATAACTTACTTGATGTGACTAAGACCTCGGATAAGAAGTGGCTGCGAGGTTATCAGCCAGTGTTTTATTCTAAGCCTTGTCCCTGATATGCACTGCCTTACCATCAGGAAAAAAAGATGATAGATGTTTGTGCATATGGTGCAGCCAAATTTCACTTATAGGAATAAACAGAAAGGTGTAAATCAAAAAGCAAAAGCAAACTGCTGTTCAGTGGCACAAAAATGTAAATGGCGGGGCCGTTTCCCCTGTATGAGATGGAGATCCATGGCACCTGCTGTGGTTGGCTTTGCACAGGGAGAAGCTACCTCCTCCTGATGCAGCTTGGATGCAGGCTTGGCCAGGCGTCCTTGGTGCAGGCCATCCGCGAAGAAGGCATCTGGCTTTGCTCTCCTAAGCAGCAAGCTGTATTCCCACCTCAGAGGTGGGGATGAAATCCCAAGGAGGGTATGTTTTCTGCTCTTCTGGCCCACCTGTGCAGTAGGGATGAGGGTGAGCAATCAAGTGGGGCTGTAGGAGCTCATACACGTTTATTTAGTCCTCTGTTCTGTTATAGCAGATGATTACTAACTCTTCCAAATTATATTTCAAGCCAATAATCTCTGCACAGCATCATAAAGCCTTAGTACTCTTGCCTGAACTGTTTTTTCAGCTAATTAATATATATTATACAATGTGATTACTATGAGCTTGTATATACAAACATATCCTGAATACCGGGAGTAAACAGAAGCTATCATTCCCCAGAATTATTACTGAGGATTGTCATAGAAAGTTCTCTTGATTTCAAGCTTAATTATGCAGCCTAACAGCGCATAAGAAATATTTAACAATCTCTCTGTTAAGTCAATGAGTAATGGCAAAAAATGTTTCTTTTGTCTCTTTCTCAGGCACCTGCGAAATTTAATTTGTAAAATGATCATCATTCATGAAAATTTGGAACATTGCTTAACACATCTTGATGCAAATAGTGCCCTTGCCAAAAAAAAAAAAAAAAAAAAAGAGAAGCTTAGCTGTTATGTCTTCCTTTTCCATAATAAGCTTTGAAACACATGGGGCTCTGAATAGAAAACCTATTTCTCCTGGAGATTTAACTTGCATTAATTAGGTGTTCAGAAAGGTCAGTGCTGAGCAGGTGTTCTACTTAGTTTGCATGGAAGTGTCTGTGTTTGGCTTTACGGAGTGGTAGAGAAGTGAGGTTTAATGAACAGTTCGCAGAGTCACTTGTTCTGGTGCGGGCTTACGTAGGATGTGTGCATGCATCCTTGTGTCTGCTTGGGTCTGTGTGCACATATCCAGGTGCAGATATGCGTATTTGCCATAGAAGCCAATTAATAAGGTTTCTTGCTAAGGCTTGAAGGTGGAAGGGGAAAAGATGACAAACATTTCCATAGCTGTGATTGCTACGTTAAGATATAAATGAGTGCTGATGAATGAATGCAGATGAGACGCTGAGTTGGCAGAGGAAAGAGTTTGAGTGTGGGGCGCAGTTGCGAACTACTTTGAGGAATTATCTGGAGAAGGAGAGGGAAAGAAAGCATTATCCCTCAGAGGATGTTGTTAAATTATGTGGGCAGAAGGTAAAAGGCCACAGGCTGTGACCAATAATCTGGAGCAGACCAGATATAAAGCAAATCTTGAGCTGTGAAAGAGATGGCCAGCATTAGTCGAAGAGAGAAGAGTAGATGTCATGTTATCAGCTGGCCTTTTTGCTTACTGTGTACTGAGGCCAGAATTCTCATAAAACTCTTTACTTAAACCAGAGGGAAGATTTTCTGTGGTTAGAAGAGGAAATTGAAATTCCAAGCTAACCTGCAGAGACCAGTGGTCAGAATATTTCACTGCCTCACCCGCACCAAAGCAGAACATATTAACACTGCTAACGATGAAGTGCATCAGCACCTGACTGATGCCACCAAAGACTTAATGAAGGGATCTGGCGAACCAGCGTGCTTGTCAGTTTGCAAACTCAGTGGACATTTTACTGTCCATCTGCTGCCATTTAATACTATAAATTTGAATCAAATTCCCATTGTCTGAATTACTAGCAGGTATCCAATCCAATTAAAAGGCGTGTTCACTTTAATTTTAACCACCATGTCACATTACATCAGTCATGTCTCATTCTGGTTACTTTGGCTTTATCAAGATGAATGTGCTAATTAGGACCTGAGAATCTGCTATCTCTTGGACAGCAGGCATTTGATTCAAATGAATCGACCAGCTTACATGAGGTGTCCTCACATCAATTCTGGACAGCTTCAGCAGTGGCATCCCTCCTTGGTGCCAGAAGTAGATTTTGTTTATGTGCAGACATTACAACACAATACCACTAATCACATTAGAACTTGACTAGAAATATTTTTAAGCTACACAGTTCAGAATGTCACTGGTTTATGGGCTGGTTCAGCCTGGTTCCGTGACTAGCGGGGCGGAGGAATTTCGCAAAATCTGTGCCTCTGGAAAAGGGACCCCAAAATAATTTAAAAAAAAAGTGGCAACGATCTGAGGAGAAACAAACTAATTTACTAAATATAGTATCGGAATGCAAGATAACACACTATAATACAATATAATTAGAATTGTAGGTAATAAATCAAATATAATGAGAGAGAGAGATTATCCAAAAGCTGGGTAGGCCTCACCATAACGCTGAGGTGAGATGCACAGTCCGGTCGAGCAGCAGGGAGAGAGACTGACGAAGAAGAGCCCCAGTCAGATGATCTACCAAGGCCTTGTATCTGTTCCCCCTGAGCAGAAATGATAACAACACAGCGAACAGGCTTCTGGGGAACGTAGTTCTTCTTCTCTTCTGGGACAGGTACCCGGAACACTTTAACTCCCAGTGTACTACATGATGTTATGATGTGGAATACTGATAACTAAAAATCATAAAACCACGACATTCCACCCCTTATTCTACATCACTACATCATGCTTAATGTATACAAACAAACCATAATTAATAAGCATTAAACACACGCACACACAAACCATGACACAGACCAATGACTTGGATTTAAGTAGAGAGATGTTATGACATGTTGATATTGAAGATGTGTAAGAAGTTTCTCTCTATCGGATACATCCTCAGAGTGACTGAAGAAGGATTGCTGGTAGCTATTTTTCTGAAAAAAAAAAAAAGGTTTTTTTAACAAGTCTTAAATCACTTAGGTGAATTTTTGGAGGGAAGAAGGAGATGTTAGGGGAAAAATAGGCATTCTACTTTGTTAAAAAGTTTGGCAAGATGTGCTTCACGGTCTGTGTCCAGAACATTTTTGCATCACCAAGAGATTTTTGATTAAAGAATTTTAGATGTGTAACAATGATGCATTCAGAAAATGAGCAGATACAATACACTTGGGTGATTACTTTACCTCTGAACCTCTTTGGCTCCAGTGTATGCAAGCTAGACAGGCACTCAATAAAATACTGCTCTCCCCTGTGCTCCAGTTTACATTACGTTGGCTTAGCCCAAGCTGTCTTGGTCTCATGTGAATTTATGCACCTTCCAATTTTTCCAGCTTTGTTTCCGTGTGATCCATTCAAAAAGAGCATCAAATCAGTGCTTATTTTGATGAAAACTTAGTGTAGATATCCAAAGTGAATCTAATTTGCGCAGATTACATTTGATGCCACTTTTCTCTTTCCTGATGAATACATCAATCATTAACACTAATAAGAACTGAGTAAATAATGAAATGCATATTAAATAATGTGTTTGTTCAAAAATATCATGACATTTGAATAAATTGTTGGCTTAACGCATCTGTTCACTTCCCAGTCAGCTCATTAACTTAGGGAAATATTGAAAAAGTAGCTTGCATATATTTTTGCTCTATCTCTATTTTTATTTTAAAAGCAAAATTAAGCAAATATGGCTTTCAAAAATATGTTTGGATTAAGAAGACTGTTGTGAATGACACCCCGTGTTCACACTCCTGAGAAGATTAATGGCGTATTACAATGTCACATAGTTTTAGGTAGCAAATGACAGAAATTTTGTCATTTCTGGTCCTTTTCAGGAGCGCATCTTGCTCCTGAGCGCATCCCCGACATGAGCTGGTGGCTGAGTAATTTGTGCAGGTGAGATGGCAATCCAGTGGAGTTATAAGTTTTTTTGTCAGCTAATGGTCTATGTTAACTCTCTTGCTGTTCTGGAGCAGTGACTTCCCTCTCCTTTGTGCAAAGAAATCCTGGGTCAAATTCAGGAATGACATTGTTTCAGGCAGACCAATGGAATAAATCACATTGTTTCTTTTGTCCCCTTCTGGGTAGGAAAGATTCACCCCTACAGGTTTGTTTGCAAACACTTGCTGGTTTATGAGAAGATGGAAGAAGCCCTCGCACACATTAACCTTGAATCTGGCCTCATGAATCTCCACAGGGCTTGGGGAGGCCAAATGGTTATAACTTATAAGCTGCCAGATGAACAGGAAAATCTACTGGTGGAAGCTGTTAGTTAAGTCAGCTTCTCACTATATATCAAGTAGAACTTGATGTACAAAGTGTTAAATTTGCTGGAGGAGCTGGGTGGGTAGTTTTTATAGGGCAAAAGTCTGAAAATGTCAAATATCTTTCCTCTAGAAAATCATTTCTGCAATAGTAGAAGACTGCTGGCCAACTAAGTTCAATTACAGACTGCTCTCTGTCAAAAACCCAAGCATTTATAACTCACCCATTTGAATTTAAATTGGGCTGAAAGTAAACATATGCTGCAAATTGTCAGCCTGGATGCAATTTTGTAGCTGAAGTAAATGTACTCATCTGTTTAATAATTTTTAGAAACAGTCATAAAGTGTCTGATGGTTTTGGGGGTGGGAGGGTTTTGTGCCTGTGCTAGGCTTCACGTGGTTTTGGTTTATTTCATCTCCTGCCTGAGGAGCAATGGCTGGCTTGGCCTTGGCTGCATGTAGGGCACCTGGGAGGGAGGTGCTGGTGGTGGCCAGGCCTTCATGCTGGCCCGGCCTTCTGCCTGCCTGTGCGGCCTGAGAGGGAGACATGGCTCCGTCACCACCCATTTGCCCTGAGAGCAGAGCAGAGAGGCTCTTTGCTGGGCTTTGCATGGACAAGGATCGTAAGTGCATTGTAACTGCCCAGTGTAGCTATGCTGGGAATCACGTGAGACCAGCGGGCTCAGTTACCCCCATTAGCAGTGGCCAAATGCTGCTCAGAGTCTAACATGCCCTTCCCTTCTCTGAAATTCAGACTGTCAAATCAAACTGGAAACCCACAGTGCTGTAAACCAAACAAAAACTTCTGTCTCTGTTAATCTTATTATTTTCAATTTAGCTTCCAGGCTTTCACCGTTGTGCTGCACAACGCCACCAAATCAGGTGGCTGAGAGCTCCTGGAACTACATACCACAGAACCACAGTGTGGTTTCGTGGGGAAAAGTACCTCAGAGACCACTCAACCCAATTCCTCTGTCACGGGCAGGGACGTCTCTCACCAGCTCAGGTTGCTCAAAGCCCCGTGCAATCTGGCCTTGAACTCTTCCAGTGATAAGTCTGATAATTTGCGTCTTAGAGGATTACACTAGAGTTTCAAAAAGAAGAGTGACACTTAGATCCTTGTGAGGTGATGGGCTTGAATGATTTCATCATTCGGTAGTAATAGTCAGTTTTAATTGCCTGTTGTCAAATGTTTGAGTGTTGTGCTTCCATTTGTCTCCATTTGTCAATATCAATGCCTTGATAAGGCTCTTAACTCATTGGGTTTTGTCTAATGCATAGGCCTTAAAACAACAGGTGATCATGCTCCTAACTTCAGTGCCACTGTATGGTAACTTATCCTGATGGAAGGGAAGATGAGGAGCTCTGAAGGAGAAGGCTCTGAAATAATGAGGAAAAGGGTTAAGCAAGAGAAAGTTTAAAAAAAGGAAAAAAGAAGCATTGAATCACTCTGGAGGCTATTTAAGAACACCATATTAGATGCACAGATGGTACATATACCTCTGAGCAAGGAAAAAGTAGAAAGGGGAGAGTAAATCTGGCATAGTTATGTGAAGAAGTGCATAAGCTTAAAGGGACACTGTCAACTTAAAAATCACACTTTTATTGGAAAAATTGTTACCTACTACTGTTGCAAAAAACACCTATGATTACTGTAGCTGAGAGATGAGACAAAAAACCCGTTCTGTTTTATGGTGCTCTTTCTTTGGGTCTGATCCAAACTCCGTTGGCGTCAGTGGACACCCCACTGATTTTCCTGAGGTTTGGATCAGGCCCTATGCATGTTTGACTGTACATTGTGTACAGGCTGTTTCATTATTTTGCACGTGGTCTGCTTTCACATTGTTTCTGTGGTTTTTCCCACAGCAAGAGTGGAAAAAACGTTTTTTTTCCAAATTGGAAGTGTGGTTACTAAACTATGGAAATGCCAGTGGGGTCCCAGGCACACTTGTACTAGAAATACCAAATGTGTGACTTTTAAAGACAAAGCTCCTCCTTCAAAATAACTGTGAACGTGATCAGATCAGTTATAACAAAATGTCTCTGAGATTTAGTGCACACTGGAAATAAAAGAACAGGGAAGTTATTGGAAGGACACGTACATGGTGCTGCAGAAGGTGTAGAAAAAGCATATGTAGAAAAAAAGAAAAAAGCCCCCTTGTAAATCCCCAGCGCTCATAGGCTACCCAGCAGTGACTCTGCCCCCTTCTGAAATAGTGGAACAGCAGAAAAGCTCAATTAATTTTCTGTGTCCACCTTCACCGCAGAGGATGATGAGGAAATTCCTGTTCCAAGGACATTTTTCACAGGAAATCAGAGCGTGGCCTTATAACAGAGATTGAAGTCTCTTAGGAGGAAGTTACGGAGCAACTTCAGCAACTCAAGTGCAGTAAATCACCAGGACCAGATGGTACTCATCCGAGTGTTCCTAAGGAAATAAAAGTGTGAAGCAGCAGAGATATTGACAAGGATCTGCAATGTATCATTAAAACCAGCAACTGTTCCTGAAAATTTGGAAGTCATTTGTATGGTGTTCAAAAAAAAAAAAAAAGAGAGAAACTGAAAAAGAAAGAGATAAGGAGATTACTTTCTTCTTAGGCATCAGAAGTGAAGCTGAGAGTTCCTAAATGTTTTTTATTTTAGTGGTCTAATGGCAGAACAAGGCAACTTTCAGTTAGACATGCCCTGGCAGGTTGTAACACCAAAAAGAACATTACTTATTGTAAATAGACAAAGATATTTAAGTGAACATAGCTTATTTGGACCCCAGATCACATTTACTGTATAAGGTTGTTTATTTCTGATGTTATTTGATGTCGATGAGTAGTTTGATACAAACAGTGAATGCATTTTGGCACAGAAGCATGCATCGCTCCACATTTCTGTATGAGGATGGACTTTTAAACATGAGGCTGATCATATCCCACAGGACCTGAGTGTAGTGTCAGTGTAAAAATTACTTTATACTGCTGAGGAATGCTTTATATGCATGACAAAAGTTTATAATCCAACTTACTACAGAAAAATTAATTGTTTGTAGAAAAAAGTTGAATTTTTCAACAAAAGCAGACACTTTAACACACAAAGCCCACTTCACCCAATCCCCATTTTCTGCAGGTAAGCCATATGGGCAACAAGGAGTAACAGAGGAGTACAGGGGTTTTGCCAAACAAACACAGCTAGTATGTACACACATGCACGGAAATTAGACGAGGGAGGGAAATTAGAAGGTCTAATGGATTTAGAATTTAGTGAAGCACTTGAAATAGCATCTCATGAAATCTTACCCTCAGATTAATTCAAATTACTTTGGATGTGAACACTGTCAAGTGGCCTGAAAATGGGCTCAAGGAATAAAGCAAAAGGTGGTGATAAAAAGCAGCATATCAGGTTGTGGATAGAGAAGGACCGGAGGGACGTGCATTAGGTTGGTTTTGTTTCACGTTTCATTAATGAGCTCCAGGAGAGAACAGGCAGTGTGTTCACAAACTCTGCAGATGATACTAAGCTAGGAGGAGTTGCAGATACAAAAAAAAAAAAAAAAATCTGGAGGAATTAGAAATAATGAAAAAAAGCAACTACATTACTTTCACTTTGACAAAAGCAAGCAAGTTAATATATTTAGGGAAAGAAGAAACAACTCTGAAACAACTATCTTAGTGGAATGAGCAAAGCTGGACCACAGGCTGAAGCTGAGGCTAATTACAGGTAATAAATCAGACCATGGTGATGTAGCAGTAGTGAAGCAGCCATGAATGGGGTCTGTAGCATTAAGGCTGCTGAGAAGGCTGCCATGTGTCTGGGACGTACAGACTGAGCAAGGAGAAGAAGGGCTTAGAGGCAGCATGGATGGGTAAAGCTAAAAATGTACAGTCCAAGGAGGTTAGAATTGGTGATTCTTGGCAAAATGTATAGCTTGGCCAGGTAACAAGAACAGAAACCAAACCTCATTTACCAGAGATATTGTGTGCCAGATCAAGCCTCATATGCACCCTATAACCACAGAAATTATGGGATATTTTTCACTCCTTCCTTCAGATATTGGCTGCTGTCAGGTGCAATTTGCCAGACCAAGTGGACTAGCGGTCTGAGCAGAGCGGCGAGATCCTGTCCTCCCTGCAGAGTGGTTGCACTGGTGGCACAGCGAGCCTGCGGGACTCGGTGACACAGTCCAAACCTAAACTGAAGTGTCCCATTTGGTCAGGCAAACACATAGCTGGTGTGAGCAGACATCTCTTTGTCAATATTGGTGGAGCTATGTGCATTGGCTGTGGTTTTGGCCCGGTACTGGAACTGTGATAGCTCCATTTACTTTTTATGTGATCTGGAGAAGCAATGGATTCGCTATGGTGTCTGGAAAAATTTTCAGTTTTATTGCTAGAATGAAAATATTTTGTCTCATTTGCAATCATCTTCTAATCTCTCATTAAAATTCATAATCTGTCACCACACCATTCTTTTGAAATATTTCAAAAATTCCAGTAGTTCCTAATACTGTTGATAGAAAGAAAGTATAGAAGACTTTGTAAACAGGTTAAAGCAGTATGTGAGATTGTATTAAAAAAAAGTCATGTAGAACTGACTTTAATTCATTGTATGCGGACATTTCAGTATAAATTGCAATGCTGAGGCACCTTTGTTATGCCAGGCTTTTTCAAAGAGCACAACTGGAGATATTAGAGCACATCGTGTCGTTTGTTATATGATTTGCTCCAGTCAGTTGGTCGTAGTGGCGTACCGAATTGAGTTATGTTGAGCTTTTTGTTTCTTCAGCCTTGAACTTAGGTTGGAATATCTTGGTCTTGCAGAATGCAGTATGTGGTAAGGCACTGACTGCTATAGTCAAAACAAAGGAGGTCCCTTGTTCATGCTGATATCAGAGGCAATGCTTCCATTGATGCCGGTGAGATGATAATTGAATACAAAGGTGCAAGACAGTGGCGACATTTTAACAGGGAAAATGAGGCATTAGGTATTTGTCCGTGTACTTCACGAACTGCTGTTTGCTGATAAGGCTCTGTAAGGTACTTTAGACTTAACCTAATTTATATTAAATAAAGCCCAGGTGTGCTGCACTTACTCAGGCTGGCTAGCCCTTCATTCTCCCCAAGGCAGTGGGGTAATGCACATTGTTTCTCCTTCACCATTCTGCTTTATCCCTTCTCTCGCTTTATTCAGTTGAACCATTTTAGCTTTCACAATACAGATTCCAAACTTTTACCCTCTGTCTGGCTGTGTCTTATTGTATTTTCTAGCCTGCTTATGCCTTTTTACTGGCAAGGCCGGGATTCACTGTTCCATGTTGTGTTCTGTATTTGCGGCATGTCTTGTATTGCCTTATGGATGTTTTTGTAGTTTTTTTGTTGTTGAAAGGTACCATGGAGATTCTCAGTTGTTTTTTTCTCCATGCCCTTAACAGGGCTTAACTTACCACCCCATTAAACAGTCATTTCGTATGTGCGATTGTGATTACTGGAATGTAGGTTGCTATTATTAATCATCTTTCCACTCGTACTGTTACATTAATCATGTGAGGAGATGAGAGTGTAAGTTTGGATCCAGCAGGATGACAGCTTCTTATTCATAGTGGCACGAAATCCTACTCACGGAGCAAGGAATGACTTTCAGAGTCATTTGCCCATTTGCCAGTTTTGAGCCCTGTTCTGTGCCATTCTGCAGCACTGTGGACATGGAGGTTTCATGAATAAAACACGAGGTGCAGGAGCAGTCAGAAAAAGCAGTTTGGCACATTGTTTTTGCCAGGGTTCAGTAACGGGTTTACCCTCCAACCAGCCACCAGCAAGAAGGCAGTCCTGCTCTGCAGAGCCTCCCTCTGTGCACTCAGGAGTGGCTGTGGTTGTGCACACTGGGCTCGGTGGCTGCTCCCCTTTGTTCCCACCTGGCATGTGCTCTGCCGTGGCCGTGCGCCCTCACATCATCCTGCAGGAAATGTGCTGTCGTGCACAAGAGGAAGGAGCCTACCGCCTTTTCTGCACATAAGCACGTCCTTTGGAGAAGTGTGCTTGCGGAGGAGCAAGCAGGACAGTACAGCTGGAAACAGTCTGCTTGGAGATATTCAGAGCCCCAGCAGGAGCACCCTCCGAGCACAGCTGCACAATTCCCTTTGCTCTCTAGAAGGCACTGCACCCTACGTGCAGTTTCCAAGCTACATTTAACACAATTGCCCATCAGCACTTAGGAAGCAGTTACCACAGAAACCCAGCGGAGACCAATTAGTCACATGATTAAATTAATTAAAATAACCCAGGGTATCTGCCATCTTACTTCTTTCTGCTACGAGTAGTGCATGACCTAGACAGAGCTGTAATTGGATGGCATTATTGTGCCTTTTAATCCTAGAATCATCTTCACGCTGTACTAGAGGTGGTCTTTGATTTTTCCTTTTCCATCGTTCTGCATAAATCCCTTCCCAGCTATCTGTGTTACTCCCTTGCCGCGGAGATGCATTATTCCTTGTCCGTAGATCTGTGCTATTGCACAAAAACATTCTCCAACCCCTTCAATAAGCCAACTAGTATCAAATTTACAAAACATCAGATTTAACAACAGTGAGATTTGTTATGTTTGGGATAAGAGGATTTGGAAACATTTTCAATTGCGCAGTTAAGACTTTTGGAGGTCTTTAATGACAGCTCTAACAATACTTGCCAGGGAGAGCTCTGTAGCCTGTATTAGCACTTGACCTGAGAATTGTAAAGCACTAAGAAAAGACTGTATGTTGTGTCTTCATTACCCAAGTAATTCTGTTATTGCAGTGGGCGTGTTTAAGTGGAACAAGCTGCCTGAGTTGTAACACTGCTTCCTGGGAAAGGCAGGCAGTCCGGTGTCCTTGGTTGTTTTTAAAGCCTAGCAATGTGCAGCCACATTCTGACTGAGTAAATCACTCCTTTGTCCTTGGTTTTTCTGCTGGCCTGACAATGGCATCCCCCAGACATCCATGTCATCTAGGGTTTCCTTCTATTATACCGGTGTCATGCTTCTGCATGCGCACAAATCATCTTTACCTGAAACCACATAAAACATGGAACACTGCAATTTCCATCTCATCAGAGATTTCCTGGTGACTGCTCTGGAGTTACCTTGATCCATTGCACCAAAGGGAAAAAAAAAAAAGCTATTTCTGGCCGCAGAATAGAGAGCAGCTTGCCTCTCCAAAGCAGATTCCATACAAACAGTCTTGACAAAATAGCATGCATAAATTACATGCCTCTGATGCATTAATTCATGCCTAACAGAGCAAGTGGCAACAACACTACATTTACAATGGATGGGTATAGGATGGAAGAAACGAAGTCTGTGGGTTAATGTATAAATAATCAACAGTTGCAAATATTATGGAAGAAAACGGCTTTGCACGTGCTGTATTGCTGAAGTGCCATGAACAAACATATTTTATAGGCTTAGCTGGCTCTGACTAGCCTGTCATAAGGAATGTGCATGTTTGGCAGTACTGGGGCAGAGATACCTCAGCATGAGATAGGATCTTGTCGTGAAGGGAGGCCTCTGCTCACCAGTCATGGCAGTGACATAAGTGAGCCCCCACTAAGTCACAACACATTCCTGATGTAAAGCAAGCTTTGTTCCAGATGTAGTCAGTAGTGTGCCCATGTAGCCAAGAAGACCAGTGGCATCCTGGCTTGTATCAGAAATAGCGTTGCCAGCAGGAGCAGTGAAGTGATCATCCCTCTGTACTCAGCACTGGTGAAGCCACACCTTGAGTACTGTGTTCAGTTTGGGGCCCCTCACTACAAGAAATACATTGAGGCCCTGGAGCGTGCCCAGAGAAGGGCAACAAAGGTGGTGAGGGGTCTGGAGCACAAGTCTTATGGGGAGAGGCTGAGGGAACTGGGATTGTGTAGTCTGCAGAAGAGGCAGCTCAGAGGAGACCTTATTGCTCTCTACAACTTCCTGAAAGGAGGTTGTGGTGAGGTTGGGTTTTCCTTTTCTCCTGGGTAGCAGCAATAGAAAGAGTGGTCTTTCTAAGAGTGGCTGCCCAGGGAGGTGGTTGAGTCACCGTTCCTGGAGGTGCTCAAGAAACATTTAGATGTTGTACTACAGGACATGGTTTAGTGGAGAAATACTGGTGGTAGGTGGATGGTTGGAATGAATGATCTTGGAGGTCTTTTCCAACCTTGGTGATTCTATGATTTTAATGCATTTCTGTCATTTACAGAAATTGTCCCTGCTGACCAACATCCCTGGTATCCACACACACACATTACCAGGCATAAATGAAACCAAGTGCTCTGAGTGTTTCCATTTGCCTTGTGTTTTACTTGTCATGGGCTACTGCAGTGTGTGTAATACTTGCTGAAAAATGGCCTCTCATGTAGTGTTTGATCTGGCTGTTTTTGCAGAAAGTGACGGTAAGTGCATTGTAAAAGAAATTCTCCATGGGATTACCCAACTTTTCAATACAGTGGTCCCACAGCAATTGGTTGAATTATGCTTTTATAAAACTGAAGTAAACTAGTGGAAAATTTGGTCTGAAGATTTTAGATACAGCAGCCACATGCTGTTGTTTCCAGGATTAAAAAATGTCCCATAAATATACTCATAAACAGGACCATGGGAAGTATACTTTCTGTTTCATATTTTCTTCATCCACAGAGCTGCCTACTAAGTTCTTAAAGCTTTATAACTCAGAAATAAAGCATTTTTTCAGACTAGAGGAATGAAAAGTTTATGCTGCTGTTTCTAGTTATGCTGCATAAAGTAAATGTGGCTGAGCAAAGGCTGGGTTCTTCATTAACACCCACTGCTGACCTCTCCCAAAGACAGAGCTGGAGAAGTCCCAGTGGGGTGGCCGGGGGCACTGCTGGAGGATGGTCACCAGGTGTTACCGGACAAGTGCTCCCGCAGCACGCAGATTAGAGGTAGAGATTACAGCAAGGGAGAAGTGCTGGGGAGTAAAGGACATAACGTTTCAGTTATGGAGGTCTTGGGCAGTGGGAGGTTTGCAAAGGAATTAATGGGATTCCAGGCTTCCTTTGTAAGAAGGTGAATAAATTATATCTGCCCTCCTTGGAATAAAAAAGGAGAGGATATAAAAGGAAACCTGATGAGGTGCAAGCAATTTTAAAATAGTTATTATGAAGAAGTGTTATAAACGCACAGTGTATCACGTGCCAGAATAAATGAAAGCAAATCAAGATAGCAAAAGAATTTTGATGGAATACTTTCTGCTAACCGCAATAGCAGAAGCAACGTGTAGGAGCCATGTCGTAACAATTTGACTTCTGTAGGTGTTGTGAACACCTCAGCTCTGAGGAACCAAAGGGCTCTCACTAAGGGGTCCGTGTATGGGATGGGCCCGTTGTGTGCGGCTGCTCCTGGGCAGGCTGGAGGCAGGGGAAGGCTCGAACTGAGTGGCAGTAAAGCAGTCAGCATTTGGCTGATGTGATTTTAAAAAGTAGGAATGGATAAAACATGTACTTCTGAATCATTTATACATGACATTTTTGTGTGGTAGAGGACACGTAGGATAGTCTTCAGGCCTAAGTAAATAATCTGATGCAATAGATTCATCACACAAGGAAGAATGCCAGTGGGAGAGAAACACAGTGCCCTCTCAGAGTCAGGGAGAAGGCAATATAAGTGAGAGAAGGATGATTTTGAGGGATTCCTTTTTGCACTGCTGCTAATTCAGAAAGTTGGTGAATCTACAGCATTCTGATATCCAGGATTTGTCCGTTCTTAACCTCTTCTCTGATTTGTGTTCCTAAAATGGCTCTAACACAGAAGTAGTTACGGCAGAAATAACCTCCTGGAGGCCATCCAGGCGTTTCCCTACATTGCAACAGAGTTTAATTGTTTAATTTAATCCTAGTCTATTCTTATGGCAGTAATAGACAAAAGCATACAATAAATAGCCTGAGAGACTGCAAGGAGGTACTCTGCTTAGGTACTCTCTTTTGGTGTATTTTGAAAGATTTCCTGCATTCCTTCTTGTAGTCCGGATAGTTTAACAGAATAAGTAAAAGTTTCACCATTAAGTTTCCCAGTTTGTATACAGCATGAACTGTGTAGGCTGTGGAGTTGAGTTCTGGTCATTCTCATCAGTTTATCTCAAGTGATTTTAGTAGATTAACTGTTTGTTTTGTAGCAGCTGTATTCACAAGTGGGCCATTCTTTAGGCATGGGCCCTTTAGTGTGAAGGATGTTGCTGGTGTTCTTGATTAGAAACAGTGTGCATCTCTTTGCCAAACATCTAACTTAGAGAGAGGGGAGCATTTCCCACTGAGCTATGATAAAGGAAGAAGGAGGTAGGGGTGATTCCAGTGAAGGCAGATGCAGGTTGTTCTGACACTGAGGCAATTTGGATAGGACCCAGTTTCCAAAACCATATCCTATGCTAGCTTGTGTCATTCAGGATTTATGTGAACTGGAGGAGAGTAATTTTGCTGTTGCTTGTTTCTCCAAAATTCCTTTGTCTGAGGACTCAGCACTTTCTACTTTATCAGCAACATTTCCATTGTCTTGTTTTCCTCTGCCTGTTCTGCAGATCCTGGCACTTTCTGCATGCCATGTCACTTACTGTGAACTTGGCAAGAAATGAGAAAAAAAACCTTACTTTCAGAATTCCATATCACTATGACATTTTTGTCCCCATAAATACTATTTTGCCCTTTAACAGCTACTTATTCCTCATTCTAGGAAGTGGTAGTGACTGTCCCTGTCACTAGGTTCATAACATGGTGGCAAAGTAATATGGCCTGCCTTGAGAGCAAATGCCCACTGTGTAATACTTTTGTTTCATAGAATTCATAGAATCATAGAATGGCCTGGGTTGAAAAGGACCACAATGATCATCTAGTTTCAACCCCCCTGCTATGTGCAGGGTCTCCAACCACTAGACCAGGCTGCCCAGAGCCACATCCAGCCTGGCCTTGAATGCCTCCAGGGATGGGGCATCCACAACCTCCTTGGGCAACCTATTCCAGCGTGTTGCCACCTGTTTACATGTTTTCAGCAGATTCTCAGTAGTTTTTTCCTACATTTCTGCAGCCAGAACTGGTCTTGGTGAGGAGCACAGTGTCTCCAGGGGAAGTTTTAGCTTATGAATATGCTTGGTGGATTCCCATGCCCCTTTTGCTTCTGAGCTTCCCCCTGAGTGCATCTCCTGGTAATTTTCCTTTCATGTCTCTTTGGGTTCTAAATCCTGACCCCTTCAAAAGTCAAAGGTAAACCTCAGTGGCTTTCTCAGCAGCAGGATTTCAGCACAAGCATCTCTGTAGAGCGGAAACTCTGCCCACAGTACAGGTGGGCTTACTACACCTTCTGCCAGGATGGGGTGATGAGGCGGCAGCCTTGGTCAGGAAGTGGCCTTCCAGCCCCTGGGAGGCAAGATGCCGAGGACAGTAAACCAAGGCACATCAGTTTTATTATCTCTGCCCTTCTGAGACGCTCACAGCACAGCACAGTGTGCTCCTCTGTCAGTTCCACTCAGATTAAAAACCACAGTGAAATGTTTCTTTTTGTGTTTTTGGACAGGAAATCAGAGAGAACTTAGATACCTAATATGTACCTGAAGAGATAAGTGTTTTTTTTTTTTCCCTCCATTGAACTGTGTTGCAGAAAGAAACAGTCGACACGAACTATTTGTAAGACGGTTGCCTTCTCTAGAGAGCTTACTACCCTTCATCTTCCATTACCCTGGGTTGTTTGCAGGTAGCATATTCATTACCATGAGCATTCCCGCCTGCTTGTACGAGCACACGGTGCGCACAGGCTGGCGACAGGCTGCTCAGTGCACGGAGCTGGGCTTTCCTCATTTACCCTTTTTGTTTCACTGCACCAAACTGTGGAGCTGCAGCATAAGCAACTTAGGGCTTATTTACTTAGTGTGCAAGAACAAGAAAAACAGGGAGTTGTGACTGGTCAAATTATGTGTCATGTTAAGGGCCTTTTGTCTCTGTTTGAGCGTTCTGAAACAAGACAAATTATGATATTTTCCTGTTAATTTCTGTTAATTTCTTTCCTTAATGAGTTTCATTAAAATCAAAGCTTCCGGAAGACTGAGCCATGACAGCTGTCTGAAGACTGTTTCACTTGCTGTGGGCTGTTTGGGCTGAATAATTATTTGAGCTTTGTGAGGATTATTTCTTTAAATAAGAACAATGATGCTCTGTTTGCGAGGAGTGCTGTGAGTGGTGCAGCACGGTTCTGTAGTCTGACTCGTAGTACTCCGTGGCTTTCAGGAATACCTGGTAAAAACACCTCTCCCTCAGCCTGACACGTTTTTAATGATTTCAGTTGTGGATAGAAAGGCATCTATTTCAGCTGGCAGCAGAAAGGGGGCTGAGCTTTTAATGAAGTAAACCAATTCTTGGAAAGAGAGAAGGGCTTATTCTTTATGCTGCCTTGCTATAAATGTGACCCAGGAAAGAAAAATCAAGTCTTTCTGTTTTTCCATTCATAAAATATTCCTGCAAGCTGCAGACCTGTACTTTGCGAACAGAATGGCAAACATTTCAGTTCATTTCCCCTACTGTAAAATCTTCAAGAGACCTTATGTATTTCACTGCTATTATGGCTACGGTGTAGCTCAGTCTGTTTGCTGCACTGACCATTTTGTTTTGACACGGAAATTCTTAGCGCGAAGGCTGGGAATATGGGAACTGTACAATAGTTTGCCGTGTCCAAGTCTGAACTGGACACTCAACACCTGTTTTTGCGAGCCGTTGCACTGAATTCCTCATTGGAGTTGCAGAAAACCCGGCTGGTTTGACAAAGCTCATGTTCATATAATGAGTCTCAGATTTCAAGGCCTGAATGGTAGATTTTTGTTTTGGGAAAGAGTGTTTTCTGAGATTTAGGGACCCTCTCAGCTTCCTAAATCCCTGCCCCCGTTTTTAACCCTGTGTCCTTCCTGCGCGTGATTCTATCACTGAGCCCCCATTCCTTGGAGGACAGAGGCAAGCGACCTCTGCTTAAAATGAATTCATTTCAGAGAGCAGTTAAGCAGAGTTGGCACCTCCTTGCTTGCCACAGTGCTGTGCATGCTTCCTGCACCAACCCAAATGCATCTTGTCCCTGTCACACGACTGGGAACAACTGATTGCTCCCCGCCTCAGTTAGCATCATCAGGGTAATGGCCAGGAAAGTCTGGCACATGGGTTTTTATTAGCGGGAATGACAAAATGCAGCTTAATTTCAGAATCGCAGGTTGATCTTAGAAGGCAGACAGGAATGCACAACCCCATCACCTCCAGCAGCACCCGCTATAACAAAAAACTAAGCTGAGCATATCCAATGCAGTGGCTGCCCAAGGTGTATCAGGCTGATGTCGGTGCTGCAGGGCTGGTCTCACCCTGCAGCAGCTGCCTGCTGGGTGCTGGGGACAGGGATGGAGACGAGCTGCTGATCTGAGAGCAGCAGAGAGCACCAGAGGGGAGCAGCAGGACCCCAGGGCTCTAAGCACTGCACCAGAGCAACCACTCCGGTCATCATCAGGCTCTGGAGAGAGTAAAAATGTTTCCTCTGCTGGGATATCCCGAAGCATGTGACAACATTAAGCTACCAGTTTCCCTGAAGAAGTAAACAATAGGCTTTCTTTCTCAACCTGCACTGGTCCTGCGAAGAGCCCAAGCCCACATCGTCTAGTGGGAGTGGATTACACCATCTCATGGCTCTGGCACTGGTTAGAAGTCCAGGACCCACATCCTAATTTCTTCCTGTAATTTCTTCATTACTACATAATTTTAACAGGAAATTTCTGCAAGAAATCAGCCCCTCTTAAAACTTTCTTGTGATGAAAAATGAATATAAAACGTTTAGTTTGGGCTGGTTTAAGGGAAGCCGCTTACTCGCTGATAGAAAGGACAGAAAAGCTGTTGTGATTTTCACCTAATGTTCATGTTTATACAAACTTCCTTTTACTTCACAAAAAATCAGGAGGACCACTCCTCGGTCAGTCTTTTTATAGACATCCAGCGCTGAAAAAGCAGTTGTATACAAGTCCATTTGCAAAAACACACGCACAGTTTTCTTTTTTTCCAGTTTGAACAGTCCAAAAATCTTAGTTTTTGTCACTGCTTTATCTCAGATGCTAGCATTATAAAATCAGTCACATTTAAACTCTTTTCCTAAGGGACATGCTGTACTTCCAGTCAGTTGTTGGCTTGTTTTGCACCAGGAGTTCAGGACCTGCCTCTCTGCCTTTGCTGTTTCATGAAATTTCATGGCATAGACTTGATCTCGCGCCATGAGAACTGTCTGAGATTTGCTTAAAGCATGTCCTGAGAGTCCTTGCAAAGCAAGCCTTCTCCTTCTGTGGGCTCTGCTTGGCTTCTTTGTGCTCCACAGCTAAAGGAGCATAGAAATTCTCTGCCTTTCTTTTCAAAAAATGGTGGGTTTCAGAAATCAGCCTCTTTCCTGCATATCAGATGTAATGAGCATAGAAAATCTGCGTGCTTTGTTATCACCAGAGGATCCCCTCAGAGGGACACTCCTTCCAGAAGCATTGGTTATGTTCTCAGATTGACCCTGCAAGTCAATATGCAGCCTGGCAGGTATACTCCAGAAGTCTGTGTTTTCAGCCTGGGTGGGTGAACCTGGAACCCAATTATTTTTAGCTTATCTTGTACCTGGATTTCTAGCTGACTCTTGGTGATGTGAAAGCTCTTAATTGAATGTAATCCATGAAAGATTTACTCTCCTGATCAGCTTTCTCTCAGGAAGTGATTTTAACTCATCAGATTCCAGCTGTTCCTTAAACCCACCCTGCCATCAAATCTGTCAGTTTAATTGTGAGTATTGCAGTTCGATATCCTGCTGAGCCCTAGACCTTGTGCCCCCTATTCTTTTGTTTTCCATATAAGTCGACTCATAGAATAACACAGGTCTTCCCTGTTGCATGGGGAGATGAGCAAGGATGTGGAAAAAAATGGAAGTTGGTCTGATCTAGCTGATCCAATGAGGGTTGTTGAAAAACCCTTTTCAACTTTGTTCTTAAAATCCTCCTGCTTCCTGCAGTGATCCTTCTACAGCAGCCAGCTCTTAATGCCCAACAGGGATGAAAAACGATTCGAAAAGGAAATAAAAAACACATAGACTTTTGTGAGCTCTCTGAGCATTTGACCAGCCCTGGCTGCATGTGGCAGCTCCACCCTCTGTTGAAGCAACTCAGCTGTAGTTGTAGGATGTGGAGAGTTGACTCTAAAGTTTTCCATTACTTCTCAGGAGCAGTAGAACTAAAGCTAGGGATTCACACTCTGCTACAGATGCACATGTCAAGGCCACTGTATCTTTCCTCCATATCATCTAAAGAGAAATGGTGTATCTTGGTGCAGCCTGTAAGTTTTGCTTCTATTCTGTCTCTGTGTTCTTCTATTCTGCGTCTCTGTGCTGCAGAGATGTTCCCCATTCCAACTTTTATCACACCATGTGGCTGACAGTAGCAAGAGACTGGGGATTTGGGGTCTCATGGAAACCAGCGCGGCTACTGAAGGTGACTCTAAAAGACCTGGGTAGTGTAGGTATTAAAGCTATAACATTAAAGTTTGTTAAATGTGGACTTAATTGTTGTTAATTCCAGGACTGGTATTTTCATTTTAAAATAAATCCTAATTTTAATAAAGTAAAAGTTAAACGCTCTGCTGAATGTCTAGACAAAATAATTTCCTAACATCTATAATTTCCCTTTCCCTTCCCAGTCGTATGGTACAGAAAAAGTGCCTTTGTAACTGGTAATGCTTCAGCAAGCTCCCATTCCAGTAGTGGTGTTTTCTTGGATGCTTTTTTGTAATTGTCTGAATTCCTCTGAGCAGCTCTGCATTCCCTAGATGGGGAGAGAAAGATTGAAACTTCTGTTGAAAGGCTTCACGAGAGTGATGACTTTTCTGGTTAATTTGTATGTTTCTAGGAGTACAGTCTAAGTTTCCTGGCTAACCATTTAATCGAACACAGAAATGCAGGAAAAGTAGAAGAAAGAAAAATTAGGAATCAGAATTAAATGTATCTCTGTTGTACTTCTCAATAATTTTGCAAGCTTCCAGGTCAGTATCTGTTGAGTTTGAAGTACAGTTGTCTCATTCTGGCTCAAGTCAGGATATTAAAAGTTGCTGAGTTTCAGGAACACTGAGCTTTCTCACAACAGAAGTAAACACCTGGAAAAATGGTTGTAGTGTGAGCAGACATCTGGAAGGCCAGAGAAGCTGAGATGTCTTAGCTTACCAAAAGCCCCTTTAGTGACCAACCTTTCCTAGAGCACTTATAAGAAGAAAATCTACTCCATGTCCACTGACATCAGGGCTTTCTCTTATGTGCATTGCTCTTCCATCTCTTGGCCAACATGTAGTGTGTAACCAGATGTGCACCTGCTGCGTATGAACACAACCCCTGTCTCTGAAAGTCTCTCACCAATTTTGGAAATAATTTATCTACCTTTTTCTGGAGGTAGAATTGATAGCCCCAATGAATTTCCATGAGTTACTTTTGAGTTTTGAAAACAGATCCCACTGCCATCTCCGAAGTAAATTCCTAAAGCCTGATGGAATGACCCCAACTTCCAGCTGAGGTCCACCTGGAAGCCCCTGTATCCCATAGACAAGGTTCATGGCTCTGCACATCAAAGCTGGTTCCTTGAAATTATCCAATGTGGGAGTGTCTGTGGCATTGTTGTTAACAGCTGGTGCATGTGTCCCTTGAGGGTGTGTCACCCTGCGTTTGGTTTCATGCATAGTTTTGATCTGGGTATTGTGTGGTGACTTGTTCTGCAGAGAAGTATTTTCTTTTGTTTGTGTTTCACGAATTTACTGAATGTCTTGTTTTTTGCATTGTGAGAAGCAATGGATAGTTACTGGATAGCTAATAACCACATTTTTGGTAACAAAAAAAAAAAGTTTTTGGTAATATAAAATGCAGCGATCTACATAAACTACTACATATGCTACATAAACTACATATTCATTCTCACTTAACTTTTTTTCTTTTTTTAAAGGGTTAAGTCCCTGTTGTTTAGTGTCTTCTTCTATAAGAGTTGTTCCAAAGCTCTGATTGCCCTTCACTGTACATTTCCTCATACAGTTTCCTTCAATACAGAACATGGCCTGATTTTAAGGAGGAGCCTGCCATGCATTTTAAAATAACATTTTAATAGCATTTGAAAAAGTAGGTTTATCCAATGTGGAGATGCAATTAAAATCAGTTGTTGAAAATGAACTAGCATCATTAGCAATTAATGCTTGAGGCAAGAACTTGTTATTTTCCCCTTTCCTTGCTTCTATTTCATTTTCATGTCTTTGATAGGAGATGGGACAAAATGTCTTGCTGAGGCTTATATTGCTGTTCCTTGTTTCTTCTTGGCCGTGCAGAAGGCAAGGAATCACCTATAGGGCTGGGGAAGAAGGCAATGGACACATGGTGATGGCAGAGATGGCCATGCGGCGTGCTCCCATGAGATGAAGCAGATGAGCTAAACTTAGCTGGAGGTTGTATTTCATCCTTTCTAGCATGGAGAAGAAGCACAGAGGTCAGCCCTGGCAGTTTGCTTGTTCATTCCTATGGGACTGGGGAGGAAAAGTGATGTCTCCAGTCAAGTTTTTATTATCAGAGAAGATTCTCTGTATCCTAAAACTGCCATCCCTTGTGCTTCCCTTCTCTCTTGCTTACTCACCACATTTCCTCTGCCTACACCTACTTGCACATCTGGAGTCTGTGAGAAAGTAGGAAAGGAGGCTTACTGTGATCTTGCCTAGCTCAGTGCTGTAAAGCAAGACATACAGAATCCAGTAGCAGTGGACATAGAGGGCAAGCTCCTTTACCAAACCTCTCACACACTGCTCCTACAGCCCTCATGGCATGCCCGTACACCTGGAAGTACTGGTGGCCCGTTGCTCCTCAGGTAGTGCTCGAGTTTTAGTACTTGAGTTTTAGCAAGTTCAGTACTGGTCACTGCTGGAGACAAGCCTGACTAAGAGGTCCTGAGATCTGATTCAGTGTGGCTGTTCTTCCTCAGATTAAAATAAGGAGTGCCTGTTTCAAGGTTGTAGTGGAAAAAATCTACTCAAATATCTGGTCCAACCAGTGCAGTAGAGTTTTCTGCCATATGTTTCCACAACCTTCAGCCCAAAGAGCTGGAGGAGTAGGAGGCACAGGACTGAGCACAGCTTGAAGGCTACTGTGTTGGATGAGGAGAGCCAGTGCTGTGCTTGGGCTCATGCCCAAGCCTTCCTGCGTCCATTCCCAGCCCGTATGCTGGTGGCAGGCTGGAGGCCGCAGGCCTGCGCTAGGAGCCGTTGTCCTAGAACAAAACAATTGTAACCCACGGCAGCAACATCAAGCTGGGGCTGGCATTCCCTCTTTAACTCGAGCCTTTCTGGTTTTCATCACGATGCCAGGAGTTGTCAACTTTAACTCTGGCTTTTTTTGATTTGTGTCACAACCTAATAAGTTATAGGCCAGCTTCTCCTGTCGATGTTTTTCCTGCACAGAAGGCTTCACATTTTGTAAGCTTTTACAGCACAGCTGTGCTCAGAGATAAAACAGAATGTGTATACAGTACAGTATGTATTCAACTGATGCACTAGATTCTTCCCACCATATGTATAGAGTGGTGTGCATTTCACTCTGATACCTCACTGCCAAAACTGCCAGAAGCAAATAAACAAATGGCGGAAGAGAGACACCATATGACGCAGTGCCAGGCACATGACCTAGACTTTGAAAAGAGACCCTGCCTGCTTTTAACGGCTCAGAGCAGTCCAATTTTTTAAACCTTGCCTCTGCTGTGTGAAGTCTTCTGCCACTGTATTCTGTGAAATGTGCTGGTTGTTAGGGAATACTCAAAGATTTCCCCTTCCTGCGAAGCAGCTGATGTTTCAGCTCCTCGTGCACAATGCTCATTTTCACTTCGTTTGGTGCCAGTGATTCCGTGTCAGATTTTTAAAACAAGAGGAACAATGGAGTTGTGTGAACTAGTCTAATTCTGGAAGGAATGCTACTGTAAAAAGACATAACACATGTAATTAGAATAATAAGATTAATAATAATAGCAACAATTCAACAATTAATATATAAACAATTCAAATGAGTCAAATGGTTGTTCCATCTCATTCCCCACAAAAAAGTTATTAAGTTGCATTTCACAGAATAGATGGTGAAGATGCTTGTAATAAAAGGACATGAATGTTAATTACATGGTTAGATGTAGTTAATTTAAATTATAATTCTGCTCCTGGAACTCACTCTGATTATGAAAAGGGAATGCCTTAGCTTCTCTTCTTTCTGGCCACCCTGTTACTAAAGAAAACATGATGGTGGTCCTTGTCTGCCTGTGGCACTGGGAAACATGGGCTGTTCATCCTGCCTGCTGGCCTTCAGGCACAGCCTGGTGCTAGGTTGAACAGCTTTTGGTGGATATCAAATCCAGCTAGCCATGGCTTTATCAAGCTCAGTTTTGCTGGTGGCTGTGTGCAGGGCAACCATGTGCTTTCTTCACTTTAGAGAAGCTTGAGGCACAGGTTGAGGAAGTAGACTAAGAACTGCAAAGGTTCTTTACAAAGCAGATACAGAACAATCTGGATGCAGGTAAGAGAATTGGGTTTTGGATTTTGTTGAGGTGAAATATGAAATAATAGAAAATTGTATCAGGATTTTTAATTTAGCAGCAATATTCAGTAGATATAAGTGTGCTTGAAGTGTAAATAAATTTAGAGCTGATTCTTTGCTTGACGCTTTTTATAATTCTATGTACTGGTGGTAACAAGAGCATTGATTTCCCCCAAGTCTTTCTGCCTCCTGCGGTAAGACATACTGTGATCAAGACAAGTGCCTCTACATCTTGGTTAAACAATGGGGAGTTATGGAGCTGTATGTGGAGGATGAAAGGCCAAAGGCCACATTTCTACAAGTTTCTCCAGGCTCTGCTTAGATAGATATGTCATTTCAACTCTACCCTAAAATGAGATAAGTAATTAGCTGTACTGACCACAGAAGAGGCAAACTTTGGCATTACAGCTTGGAAATTAAGGAACACCAGGAGTACCTCAGTAATTTAATATTGCCAAGCCCACCTCTATGCCTCAAGCACAGCCCTTAAATGGAGGAGTCAGGGGCACTAATTGACAGCTCCTAGACGCACACAGGAATGCCCTAGCCCCCTCTCTTTTCTTCCCTGATGATGCAATAGCTCTGTCTTTGAGGAAAATGTGACAGGATCACCTATTGCATAGGGAACCAGATGGAGTTGAGTTGGTCCAACAACTCAATAGGTACACTCTTAAGATGACTGAATAGTCCATCAGACACTGGGGAAAGATTAAAGAAGGCCGGTGCTGTAAACAAGATTATCGGCTACATATTTGTTAGAAGTGTTGGACAAGCAGATCTTGTGTAAGAGAGCATGGAAGAGGCTGGAATAAACCTGTGGAAGCTTTAAAAAGCTGATGATATTGCCCTGAAATGCTGGGGATGGCTTGAACAGGCTGGTGCATATGCATGAGGAGACAGCAGTGCTGGGAACATGCAAGAGTCCCGTGCAACCTCCAGGGATGCTTCTCCAGGCAAGAGTTGCAGGTGAGAAATAGGAAAGAGTAAATTAGGACTACAGGAGAGAGACTGCCTCTGCATGTTGTAAAAGGCCAGGCAAGTTGAGTTAGGGACGGAGGAGGCAAACAAGCCATTTGAATCAATGCAGAAGATAAAAAATGTGGTGAATATGTTTCTGCCTGCTTGTTTTTCTAGTGGAAGCATCTAGATTTAGAGGTCGAGTAGTATGTAGATATATACTTTTCTGTATTAACAATGCACAGAGTTGAAAACAAAGCTGCAGTCAGATAGAGCCAAAGGTGTGAAGTAAGCTGCTGGGGATGGCTATAAGTGGATTCCTGGCCAAGGATTTACCTCTAGCTGCTCCCTGTGGAAGACGGTAGTAAAGGGAACTGAGAAGACAAAGGTGCTTTTCAGCAGATTTCATCTTACTGTGACAAAAAGGAGAAAACTCAGAATAGGACTTCTCAAATCTCAAGGCAAGTTGGGAAGATAAATTATAGTTGCTTGTCTCTTGTTGCCTGAAAAGGCCTGTGTGTTCTGGACTTTCTTACAGGCTTGAATGGACAGTTTCCTGTTTTCAGGCATGATAGTGGGGCCTCTCTGGGTGATAGAGGGTTGCTGTGGACAGGCATAATAATAGACATGTTATTTAGAAATAGTTTGCTGCCTGTGTTTGGTGCAAACTGAGAGGCATTTGAATTACATCTTGTTTGTCAGGAAGAGCGTAGCACCTTTCTCCTTTAAAGAAGAGTGGATATCCTGGAAAAGGGGACTGCCTGATTTGTGTTGTATCAACCTATTTATTATTCTGTCTTTGAAAGTAAAACTTTGAATAAAGGCCTAATAAAAGGTGGTGAGGAGGAGAAGTAGAAATGCTGTACCTGGTGTTAGAGCTAAAGCCAGTGATGATGTTGTGACCTCAGTCGCTGACCTCCAGCCGGGATGTCTGGAATTATAATCAGTGCTCCTCACCACCAGCCAGGTTGTGCTTTTGTCTTGCTTATAGCTGCTACTATCCCACCCTTTATTGCAACCATTCATCATCTGAAGAAAGACTCGGAGATGATAGAAGATATCATTTGTATCAAAGCTTCCTCTCCTTTCTTTTCATCCTTTCCTTGCCCATTCTCCCATTTATGCTCCAGTCCTCTTAGGTTTTGCCCCCCTTGACAGATTGATCGCCCCTTAGCCCCCCCATAACCCAGCTCATAAATTATTTCTTTAAAAAATATTATGGCCCCTCCATTTTCGAATGGGAATGGCCCAAATGATCTGTCACTCATGGCCGAATCAGGGAGGGATTTCTATTTTCACACTTTAAAAGGCCACAACAAATCCAGAGAATGGGTTCCTGCCTGTCTGGCATTGATCACAGCTGAGCGTTTATCATGCTTACAGATACAGCAGATTTAAGGGAAAGCTTTACCAACCAGATCTGGCCATTGTTTTTCCTTCTCCACGTTTATTCCAAGTGCAAAACTGTTTATATACCACAAAGATGTGAATTAAGAGTACATGTAGAATTTTCCAGCTGTTGAAGTCTTATTGTTATCTTCTGTATCGACCAAACCCGTTGTCTCTTAATTGGTTATTGACTGTTGTGAGGCAAATAAGGCAAGCTGTCATAGAGGGGAAGATTAGGGTACAAGGTTTATCTTAATGGTATGTTGATCATCACAGGTCTATAAAGCCAGCGGGAGAGGAGTTCATTAAACCAGCCTGCAATTGCTTTAAAAAAATATATGCTCTGGGTCAAAATGATTAATCATATATGTGATACCACAATCAGAGGAAATCCACAGTGTTGCTTTGGTACTGACAATGCCAGAGCTTGAAAAAAGCAGATGCATTGAAACAAATTCATTAGGGACAGCGATTTTTTTGGTCTGTGAGTCTTAGTTAACCGTAACCAACATTCAAGGATTCTTTTTTCCTGGGTGTTGTGTTTTGTTTTTCTGCCTCCCCGTGTCTCTGGCAGACTGATTGGAAACGTGATTGCCCTGTGCAGCAGCCTCTTCTCTGTGCCTGGGAATTCTGGTAGGAAAAGCAGTGGTGGAAGGGATGCTTGAGCTACCTGACTGTGAAATGCACAAAGTGCCCCAGATACTGTTTTTATCCTATAAACTGTAAAACATGAGGAGTGGGAAGAGGGAGGGAAAGCTTGTTGGGAATGATCGGCTATGCTGCTGTGAGCTGCCCATTACCAAAATGGAATCTGCAGGGAAATCTGTAGTACATTTTAATTTCTTTCCTGGCTATATTTTAGGCTGTGTATTGAATAAGCTACAATAACTGTCAAGCAGAGTCCATTAGTGTCTCTGAGTCGGGCCTGCCATGAATCAGAAAGGAGATTAGCAGGACAGTCCCAGTGTTATGAAGGTCTCACGCAGCTGTGACTTGTTGAAGAAACGTTCGTAGGGGCAATAAACAAAGTTTTTTTTCTTCCAGATTATCTCAGTGTGATGTTTTTGTTATCATATTTATTCTTTGACAATTCAGAACTGGTTATTAAGAATTTATGATATGGGTAAAGGTTTGTGCAGTTTGAAAAATGAGCCTTTGTGGCAGCCACCTGAACACGTCCCGTATATCACTGTGCTGTGAAAGCTGCAGAAACTGCCTGGTTATTGTCTAGCAGAGGAAGGAAGAAGGTGTATAGGTCTGGAAAGTAAAGGGGGAAGGAGACTTAATGGAGAGTTTTTCTTTGAGAGCAGAGGGCAGTTTCCTGCCTGGACTGCTGGCTGGAGGCTGGGCCACTTTCACCTGCTGGAGAGTCCAGGACTCTGAGCTGCTCAGTATTCACTTCTTCCCATACACATTACAGCAGTGGACCAGGGCAGCAGGTGCTGTTGTTCCATCAGTTGCTCTTTCCCACTACAGGGCAAAATTGGAAGCTGTCATCAGTTTTGGCCAAGTTTTTTTTTGACTGTGATAGAAGGGGCTATGCATGTACAGCAGAGCAAGCTGTATGAAAAGAAAACCCTGATGAGGAGCTCAGCCGAAAATCACAGTTCTTCTCTAAAGAATATGAAACAAACCTAGAGAAGGAAAACGTGTACTGAATCCATAAAGCCAAACCTTTCTTCCTTGTTTTTTTTTTTTTTTTTAATGTAAGTTTTAAGTGAGTTTTAAACACAGTAGGAAGAAAGTTATGGGTGTACCGGACACCACGGTAGTACTGTTGTTAGCATTTCCTTTTGATTCAGTTAGAATATTGCCTACATTGTAATAGAATGTGCAGCTTGCATTTTAAACATAAGCTGTGGTTAATTTTATACCACAAAATTGAGTGAAAAATTTAATACAAAAAGCTGTACCATTCTGAGCCACAGACCGTGAAGAAAAGCATTATTTTAAAAAGAGAAGATCCACAAATATCTGTTTATCAGATTTCCAGGCACATTTGGTCAAAGTTTTTGGTGTGCTTCTGTTATGCAAGAAAATGAACGTGACATTCTTCAGTTGCTTTGACAAGGATAATTTCAGAAACACTGCCCTATCATTCCACACCTTCTCCTTCTTTGTCACAAGGCATTTTTCTGGGGCAGCTTTTCTCAGCAAAACTGCCTGTTTCTGAGGAGTTTTCACACCTGTTCAGAAAGGGACAATGAGGAAGAGTGGGCTGGATTTGGTTAGAATAGCAGCTTTGACCCAGTGACCATTTATTTTTAGGGTTGGAGAGTTTCTTATGTCACCACAAGGGAGGGGGTTGCAGGATGTTCTGAATGATGCCTTTTCTCCAGTTTTAATCACACCAGTCAGATCGCTGGCACCCCAAGTCGTTTCCACATCAACATCAACCCTCTCCTGAACTTGCGGATTTGAAATGCCTTTCTGATCTACTCTGCCATCAATGCTGCTGTTTTCAGACTTTGTATTCACTTTTGGCAGTTATAGAAATTAAATGCCAACTAAAATTTGGACAAAAATTGGAGGCCCAGGTCTAGATTCACCACCATTGGTTGTGGACATACAATGGTAAAGCCTCAGCAGCTCTTTGCAAGGGGTGGGCTGCCTAAAGAGAGTCCCTGGCCTTGCCTACAGTGACTGCAAGGAGTTGTGCCTCAGATTCTGTTCGGAGATGACCTCTTTACAAGGACATCTTCTCTCCTCAGTGACCACATGGCCTTGCTCGCTTTGAAGGGTACTGCAGCACAGTGGCCTGTCCTGTAACATGTGGGAGCCAGGAGCAGCTGAGTACACGGGAGAGGTTTCGAGGGAGGCTGTGGGCAGATCCCAGCAACAGAATGGTACAGACCTGCCTGCCTGCAGCTGCATGCTGAGAGCCACAGCCCCCAGCTCATGTGCTGGCATTGGTAACCGCTCCCCTTGCTTCCATTCACCAGTGGCTTCCTTCAAGGGAGCAAAAGAAGCTAGCAGAAGCCCTGCTGGTTTTCCTCTGCACACTTCATAAAGAAGTTACAAGAGGGCACATTCCCAATTTCTTTTTAACTTTGTAGATCACCTCCAGCAGACAGATTGTCTCGTGGACCACTTCCCCTCCCCTTGGCGATCAAATAACATTCCTGTGGTGGCTACAGCAGTTGCTTACATGGAAAAATAACATTAGGAAAGTATTTAATGTATTTTTAGCTGTCTTTAAATGCATTTTAGCAGCTGGAAATGAGGGAAGTTAGTACCATGTGGTCCACGGACTAACCATAGCCCACCACTGACTGTTCAGAGCTGCTTGCAGCAGAGAGCCCCAGGGCTGAGAGCTCTGTGCAGGGCAGGCTTCTCTCACCTGGGGAGGGCCCAAGGTATGGGGCGGCCAAAAAATGACAACTGTGGAGGTTAGTGGGTTGCTGAGTGATGTGGTGAGCCCACAGATAGTGTTGCTCTGCCATTCAGGAAAATCCAGGAATCCTTGTGGAGAGCAAACTCATGAAGTATTAGCGAGGGTCTTCCCTGAGGGAGGGACTCGCTCCCTAGGTGCACGGTGCCAGGGGTCCTGGACAGGCTCTGCTGTGGGTGCAGGGCCACAGTGCTCCCACCAAGCCTCAGGCCAGAGTGAGCCTGTCCACATTTCTGGAAAGAATACACTCAACAGATGGAAATGGAGTACTATTTTTATCGTTGCTGGTGCAGTGAATACAGAGACCATGACAATTGATTATGTGGGACAACAGCAATCCACAGGAACTGGAATTTCAAGGATTAGGGTCTCCCCAAGGATTTCCTTCAAGAGATGCATTTGGAGAATGAGGAATTCCTCACCCCTCTGGCTGGAGAGATACCCCTGTGGGCAATGCGGAGGCACGGTGCTCTGCCCCATCTGCAGCCAGCCCAGGACAATAGCATTGAGGGCAATGCAGACTGCTCATCACAACGGGATGCTGACCTTACAGCAGTTGTCTGCACTTCTCTAGTGATGGTGTTTGACTTTCTATGGCTTTTTTTGTCCTACCAGAGACGCTCAGCCTGCCTTTAATATATCTAGAGGTGGCTGCCACATGTTTCATCCATTTTAAAGGACATTTAGGGAAATTAGATGGCAATTTTATACTGAGTAAGCAGACTAATATTCTGTCACTCTGCATTACTCAGTCAGACGTTCCTCCTAGAAAGTAGATGTTAGGTGTTTTCGTTTAAGTGGCATTAAACTTTTGTGGACCAAGCATTAGGATTTTATTGCAAAAGCATTGTCCCGTTTTAGTGAAAGCTTTGCATTAACAAGTTCCATCTTAATAAATTATTCTGTTCAGCCTGCCTTGTGACTTACTCTATCATGAGATCCTGCCCTTAATATTAAGCTGCAGGCACAGATTTCCTTTTCCAGAACTAAGGCTGCATAAAAAGGCACTGAAGCTAAGAAATCCCCAATCTGGATCAAGATAATTTTTTTCTCTACGGAGAAACAAATATCCTGCAGAAATTGAAGCACTTTGGAGAGGAGGAAATTCTACTGTAGATCATTCTTCCTCCTTCTTGTTAAAAAAGGAAATCTTGACTTAATATATAGTCTGTTTCCAAACTACTGGCATCTTTCACAAATATAGGCTGCTTGGCTGATGAATAGATAGCAGTTTGTGTAGCCAAAGATAGTTGTCATGATGCACTTATTAATGAGTACACATTGAACATCAAATGTGCGCTATTTTCAGAGAGGTCCTTTCAGATCCTTCTTTCTGTTCTTTTTTTGATTTCTTTTTTTTTCTTTTTTTTTTTTCCCTTATACTCCTGCCATTTGCCTCCAAAGCTCAGTGTCAGGGAACAGCAAGGAAAGGGACCTGGGAGAGGAGATGCACTCATCCATCCTACTTCCTCAAGTCAGGAGCTACTCTGTGCATGCTATTTCTGACAGATGTTTGCCTAATCTGCTCTTAAAAATCTCTAGTGATGGGGCTTTGACAGCCTCCTTAGGCAACCTACTCCAATGCTTTGCTGTACCTATCATTAAGATGGGTTTTCTGATATCTAACCTGCAATTAAAGGCCGCAATTTCCTCTGCCACCCGTCATCACGTTGAACTTGCAAGTCAAGCCAGCCTCACAGAGATGGCTGTAGTTTCCTCCATAGATCTTTCTGGCCATCAACACGCCCTGGGTGATGAGCTCTCCTCTGCCAGCGGTCCTTGTGCTGAGTTCCTCTCCTGGGATGGCACCCTGCCAGCAGGCAGCTGCCTGCCAGCTGGGGCTGCTCAGTGGGGGATTTGGAAATCCCAGGAGAGGTGTTGCTGCAGAAAAGTTGAAGTAGGTTTCTGCTGATGAAAGTGAGAGTGTTCACCATGATCCCAAGGCGCAGAGTAAGAGCTGAAGCCTTTATTGTCCTGGAACAAAAAGTGCTATGAGAGCAGTCGTACCGTATATTGCATACATGCATTCATTACATCTAGCACTTTGGACACGCACTTTTTGTTGAAAGCATTTCTGTAACAGTATTGGGGTTTAAAAGCATTTTAGAAAACAGGGAGATTACAGGTTTGATTTGCTTTTTTTCACCTGCTTTCTTTTGAACAGTAGCACTCAAAATGCACCCCATGGCAGTGGGGCTGATGGAGAAGCTGCAGATGCCAGCGTGCTGGGAGCGAGGCAGAGAGGCAGGGCAGCTGGATCAGGTGCCTGCTGGTGTGCAGCAGTGACAGAGAGGGACTCAGCGCATATACAGGCATATCACAGTGTTGCAGTGACACGATAAACTCTGAGCCACTCTTAATACGCTTATAACGGTGCTGAACATTGTAAGGGTATTTCCTTCTACAAATTATTTACAAGTGGAAGATGGTAGTGATGGATTCATGTGAGGCAGCTGGGGAAATAGGTCTAGCTGCTGAAAGCAAGTACTTTATCCAGTGGAAAGGAGCTAGCCAAATATACTTTTGCTGCTTAAGTAAATGATAGCAGTATGCCATTCAACGGGATCTGAGACAGGGAAATTTTGGTGACATCTGAAGTTAAATGAAATAAGGAAAGGCAGGAGGGGAGCGTGTCGCTGGCAGCAGTAGCCTTTGTTGAACCAGTAGTTTTAAGTGGCTCAAGGTCAGCAGGCTTTGTCTCTGTGTTGTGACACGTGCATCACAAACACCCTGCTATCCATTTCACTTCGCAAGGTGTGTGCGCTGGGACAGGGCCCCAAGAGACAGGCTGCAACCTGCAGCCCGGCACGTGCACAGCATCCACCTCAGCTCCAAGACGTGGCTGCACGGCTCTTGGGCAGTGCTCCCAGCCCTGTGCAGCACCCATACAGCCCCATGCGAGGTCTCAGCAGGTCTCTGCCACCTGCCTGCATGCAGGTGCAGCCATTTGTGCAGGGCAGAGCTGCTGCTGGAGCCGCTGGTGCTGAGCTGTGCATGGCGCTGGGAGGGCATTTGTGCCCTGCTGACTTCTGGATTGCTTGGAAGGGCCTCAGCGAGCTGGCTGTGTCCGTTCACCCAGGCTGCGAGACGAGAAAATGACCAAGTTTGTTTTCAAAATGAGCAATTTTATTTTATTTCTTTTAATAAAATACGTTCAGATTTGGACTTGGTATTTGATGCAGCATGGGAGGGAAATGTGTTGCGTGAGAGCGGGTTCAGTTCCGAGTTAATAATTAGAAGAATACGTATAAGACTTTGTCAATATGAAAGGGATTTCAGGTGCTTGGGAATGTTTTGCCTCTTCTTTGTGGTTAGAAGGAAAATTGTAAAACATTTTCCACGTGGCAGCTATTGAGGCAGCAAAAGAAAATATATATATAAGCTGCTACGACATGCACATTGTAAGCTATTTTTCTATTTCCCGATAGTAGATGCTGTTTGAAAGATACTTTTGGGCAAAGTTTGCACTTCTTTAAAAAATTGCACTGTCTCCATTGGGCAGAGTTTGCTAACGCCGCAGGGCAGCCTGCAGTGAGCTGAGGTGCAGCTGGTGTAACCATGTCACGTTTTCCCAAAAATCCCTGCACCGCTCACCCACTGCTTCCCTTTCCCAGCCCTTCTCCAGAGGAGAGGCAGAAGCCTTTCTGCAGGCGAACCAGCCATGCAACGTGCAAGGTGCAAATAGCTTTCACAAATGCCAATACTAAAAAAAATGTCCCTGCGCTGGCAGTGTGACACGTGCAAACAGGCTGCTCACACCGCACCACGCAAGAAGGGATGATGCGGGAGCACTGCCACAGCCATGGGGATGCCGTGCCCCAGGCCCGGCCGCCACCCCGCTGTGGGGACTGGAACCGCACGGTGCCCCCCGCTGCATCCCCCCTCATCCCCTCCTCGGCCCCACTCCTTCCCCCGCCCCCAGCTCATTGGGGCTTATTTAAATACGCTGGCAGGGAGCCAGGATCTCATCATTTTAATGCAGTGTAAAATGGAATGTGCATAATTATATGCAAGCCATATGCGAGGGAGACAGCTCAGCTGTGAATTTCAGGAGGCTGTGAGAGGGAGAGAGCGAACAGTCAGGGATCAGATGAGACGGAGCGGAACAGAGTGCAAGTGTCACCCAAATGAACAGTGCAATGAGTGCTCTGCCGACACTCCTCCTCTCACCCTCTTCTCCCTTTTGCTTCAGCTCAAAACCCAAAAACGCTGCAGATTAGGAGGAAAACGCTATATGCAGGCAGTGTTGCTAATGGGCTCTGTTAATGTTTCCATTTAAACTTCGGCTTTCTTAATTAACAGTGCAGCTCCAAATAACCGGTAACTTTTAATGCATCTTCGTAATTAAATATTTTTCCCGCGTTTGATGGAAGGGTGGCTGCTCTCGCGAGCTGATTGCTCCTTTTGGATCTTCGCTTAAGTACGGAGGGGGAGTCCGTTTGTCTACAATAGTGTTACATGTAAAATATGACTATGAAAGCTGATTTATTTTTTTTGGCCTTGCTGTTAAACTGCAAATACATTATCTAGGGATTGCTTACGCATGTCAAAGAGTTGAAACGAGAACGTATGTAATGTAATCCTGAAAAATGCAATGAGGTAAATGGAAACCCTGAAGTTACTCACGGTTTCCAGCTCAAATATTTTGTTTTGGGTTTGTCTTTTGTTGTTCTAATGATTATGCTGCGATGAATTTGCATGTTCAACCTACGCTGTGTAAGAGAACGGCATCGCAGGTTCTCGTATCTAAAAGGTGTATTTAAACAAACTTTTTAATGATGTTGTGTTTGGGGATTCCCGTCTGTTTTAATGATCTGAGCTGTTATGCTTTTAGCTATTTTTTTTTCCTTCCATTATTTGTAAGTCCCTAAATAGGCCATTATATTTCCCTTCAGGCTAGAGATGAAGATGGACATGCTGAAAATTTTCCCCAGCAGCACTATGCTAAGGAAACTCCAAGACTTGCCTTCAAGAATAACTGCGAACTACTTGTAAGAATAACATACTTACAACAAGTCTAGATTGTTACTTTAGCACAGTGAAAACCGTTTTTCTTTCTGAAAGGCTTTTGTTCATTATGCCATACATTATGAAATATTACTTTTTTTGTTTTTTGTTTGGTTTTTTTTGTTGTTCCTGTTTAGCGTTCTAATGCTAGTTCTGGTATCCGTGAACGATTTAAGATCTTGAATTGCTTGCCAATCTCGTGTGTTTGATGTCAGAATGTGAACGGCCTTGAGGTGCTGCCTGGTCCCATGTGGTGCAAGGAGACAGCCAGGCCGGGGCCCCAAAGCTCTCACCCATATCCACTCGATACTCACGGCTGTAGGGCTCAGCGCTTCCTCGCCCCCAGCCCTCTCCTCACCGCTCCTCTGCTGCGAGGAAAGAGCAAAAGCCGGGAAGTGCTGATGGGGAGCCTGCAGTGTTTGCAAGCTGAAGCACAGCCACTATCAGCTGCGAAGGGATCTCAGTTCCAAGGCAGGGTTAACTCTCTGTTCATTTCAGCATTTGCAGCTAGGCGAGATGAAAGGCAAGCAGGAATGCCTATTATATTTCTATTAAATGAATCTGTTGGGACCTAATGTTCTTGATTAGCTTGCGAAAATGAGTGCTCCACAATGAGTTTTTCTGTTTACCTAGAGTAAATAGAGAATGAATTGTAGTGGATGTAAAAGAGATTCACGCACTGCGTTTGAAAATGGAGGTTGAGATGAATCGGTAGATCTCTCCCTCATACCCACCCTTCTTGGCCTCACCTACATAAAATGTGTCATTTGGCTAAATGGAAATATTTGCAGAGAACCAGAATGCAGGGTTAGATTTTGAAACAAGCTGAAACAAGCCACAGTGCTTTTGTCCTAATTATAATAGCCAAGAGAGAGGCGGAAGAGGAGCAAGCTGTGTTTCCAAGGCACCGAAGCCTATGCACAAGGTGCTGACCGAATGCCAGCCTTGAGACCCAGGTAGGACAGCCAGGGGAGCCAAGATGCCAAGCTGGGATAACCCAGCATGAGAACTGGCCCCAAGACTGGTGCAATTTGTGGAGATGCCCACAGTGCTGTCCCTTTGAGATGGGCTTGGCATCCACACTGGTGGACCACAGGCTCATGTACCGCCAGCATCCTTGGTGCGGAACCAGCCCCTGTGGGGTCATGACAATGTTTTCAGGATATTCAGGGCCACGTGTGACACTTGGAAGAGTTGGCTAGTTCCCAGTGTAATTTCCTCAAACAAAAAGGGACGTGAACCTTCTGACCTGGGCTCGCTTCCTCTTTAATCCCTTGCAAAGCTCCTGATGGTTTTAGGGGCAGCAAGGTTGAGGAAAGTAGCTAAGTAGCTAAGGTGAGGAAAGTAGACAAACACAAAAAGGGATTCCCTGTGGTAGTCACAATTCTGGTGCCTATTAAGTGGAAGGGTTTCATCACAGTCATGCTTAATTACCGTGCCGTAGCTCAGACTGAGTGTAAGGACCCATCCCATGCCCCCGCGATGTCCTTGAAGTCAGGGTGGCTTCTGAGTGTTGCTGAACTTCAGGACTAGGATCATAAGACTCGGCATAATGGCATGTATACAAAATAAGAAATGTGTTGTTTTGACTGAAAATCTGCTTTATTTTTAGTGCAAACTATGCAAGAACCAATTAATCTCCTTTGTATTATTAAAATCAAGCATTCTTTCAAAGCCCAGTTAAATACTCCTCTATCAGTATGCATGTAAGTTATTGCATTATTGTATCACTTCTGTCACTGGCAAAAGCTCAAATCATCCGAGTTAGTCTTTCATGTGCTTTTTTGGACAAGTTTCAGTTCTTGTTTAAGGAAGTAATAAAAGCAATTTGTCATAGTTGTATTTTCCTATGCTATTGGAAACAAAATTGGCAAGGATGTAACCCATACTCAATTCGCCGGTGGAAACGAAAAAAAAGTAGACAAACAGTGAATACCTCTGCTATCTTTCAAGATGCATTTTAGGAACTGATAGTGGATGCACAATGGTGAGACCAGGCTTTGGGGAAGGAGGAACTGGTGTTATTATTTGTTGAAGATGCTACATGCTTCACAGAGAGGTAGTACTTTTTTCTTAATGTTTGCCTTTTTTTTTTTTTTTTTTTTTTTTTTTTTTTGGTAGCAATGCTGTATTAAAATGTGCTTGAGAGTAAAATGAATGTCACGGGAAGTGGCCAGTAAGACAGCATCTGTCTCCTGAAGGCCAGTTGGAATTCCTGGCTTTGTGCTAGCAACTGTTTCCTTGGGAGGGATGAGACCAAAAATATGAAAGAAAGGAGTGGGGACAGCTGCTTCCTCTGAAAAATATTTTCCCAGTGGTAAAAACTTACACAGGCTCTAACAGTGCAAGTCAGGCGCTGCCTGAGAAGGAGTGGATAGCTGAGATTCTTAAAGGAAAGAGAAACTGAAAGTTGTTTATGCTTTTGAGAATGAGGAAATCCTTGGAGTTTTCTTAGTGCAGTTGAGTGCTGCGGTAGCCTGTCAGGTGAGCTGGGAAGCCGAGGCTCCAAAGTGCTTTCTTTGCTGTAGGGCTCAGCTGCCATTTTCAGGCCAGGCTTGCTGCACTGAGCGTGGGCTGTGGGCTGGGGAGATGCTTGTGCTGCGAGGCACTGGCAGGCGGGTGCAGGGCTGGGCTCTGTCGGGCTGTGCGCGGATGTTTGCCCGCGGGAGCTGTACTACACGGGCTGCATGCTAATAGCCTGGGTCACAGGCACCAGGGAGAGCTTAACTCCTGAGTACTTGGAGGGATTTGAAAGCATGGCAGCCTGCAGTACTGCAAGTCATGTGCTTTCTTCACTGCTCACACCTCGGAGGAGGAGATGCTTTGGTTAGAGTGATACAGCTCTGCTGTGTGTTTTTTTATTTGAGAGACAGCTTGATAGGAAAAAGGAGGAGGAATGAGTTATAATTTGTGCAACATAACCCTCTGAGTGCTTACAGTGTACGTTAAGAAAAGCAGAGACAATTAAAGATTTTGGTTGGCATAGAAAGCCATTATGCAGTTACAGGATTAGGTGAGGGCGATCATGTCCCACGCTATATCCAAATATGCTTTGTGTCATGTGCTGTGTCGTACAGCACAGAAAGCAAAATGGATGAGAAGCTCCAGACATTGAGGAGATAAATTTTTCCCTGTGAGCTTTTCAGCAGCTTTGTGGATCGTGTTTTCTTAAGATTAGTTACCCATGATAAATACTGAGAAGTGCATAATACAAATTTCTTTTTAAAGAGCCTGGCCAGCATGCTGTTTTGGCCAGCCACCCACCCTACTACCATAGGCACTGCCTCAGGATTTTAATTCCTTTTTCCATGAGTGGCTGGAAGCTTTTCTTTCAGACACATCTCTTTGTTTCCACGAGGAAAAGGCAGAATTTAGTCCTCTGGAAGCTGATTGTAAAGGAGCAGTCCAGTCCAGCGAATAGTGGATCTGGGCAGAGATGGGATTAGCTGCTGAGAAAGGGCAGGCTGGGATGAAAAGGCCACTGAAAAGCCTCCAGCCCTGGCCCTAGCCAGCTGAAATTCCTCAGCCATTGCCTAGAGAAAGGGGAAATCCATCTGGCACCTACCCAGGTTAGTCAGGGTAGGAAGAGCCATGCTTGGGTGTCTTTTAACAAAAGTGGGAAAGAAAAATCAACAGTTCATCCTTCCCCCCTCTGGGCTGCCCAGAATACTGAGTCAAGGTTTCAGACCAGTGTGCTGCTGTCTAAGCTCAGGAGGGTCCGATGGGTTAAGGAAATTAAATGCCAGGTTGCTTTCCAGATCATTTGTTTATGGAGATGATCTGAGTACCACCCACCACTCTGGGACTATGTGTAAAGCAGGAAGAAAAAAAAAACACCAACCAACAAAAACACAAATAAAACATGAAAAGCCTGAAAAAAAATTCCTTTCCAGTCCCACACTCAGCTGTGATCCATGGCTGTGCTGCAGTAAGGTCTTTTTCTCTTTGAAATCAAAAAGTCTGCTCCCAGCAGTTCTGCTCCAGGAGGATAAATTTGTGACTCCAGTCTGCAGTGACTTAGGAGATAGTCTTGGTGTTAGGAAACTGCTACATAAAAGACAAAAAATAAAACATGCTTGTTATCAGATTGAACACAAATTCACCCACAGCCATTGATCTATAATCACTAACAAATAAAGGGAGAGAAAGCTCTGAAAAGATATCTGACGCAAATACAAGTGAAGCACAGAATGCAGGCAGCTTAGATGTGAGCAGAAGGCCCTCGTGGAGGCAGTGGCAAGGCTGAGAGGATTCAGGGCTGCAGAGGATGCTCCTTTCAGCTTCTATCGCACTGCTGCTGTAGCAGGGAGCCAGGGTCAGGGAGCCTGGCACAGGGTGGCACCCAGGAGGGTGGCAAGGGGGGAAGTAGGCTGACCTCAGAGGTATAGTTCTGGAGAGGGAATTGCTTCAATACTTACTAGACAGGCTTTAGAGGGCACTGAGAATACTTGTGATTGGATAGGTCCTGTAGCTTTTGTAGTCCTAGGCACATTAAACATATGTATGTGTATCAGTGTTCTCAGGTAGCCACAAGAATTTGGGTTTCAGAAAGCAAGGTTTGGGTTTTCCCTTTTTTCAAGGTACCTGACCTATTTCCTGTCCCCCAGTGTTGAGTAAAACAGCTGTTGTTTCAGTGCTGAAATGAACTGCCTGTTTGTACACTTGCAAACACAGACCCTTAAAAAAGGACCGAATTAGGGGGAAATTGCTTTGCCTATCCCCTCTTCTGCCTTTCCCCTCTTGTTGCCCACAGTGCCTTCTTATTCCTAGCAAAGAGCAAAAGCAGAGACTCTCCATGGAGTCTCTCTCCTTCCTTTTAGATTCAAACCAACAGAGGGAGAAGGAGAGCACCTTCTCAGCCTTCCCAAGGACTGGGACACTGAGGCTTTTTGGCCACCTCCAGCCTTCAGGGCACTACCCTGAGTTGGGTCTGAAGGAGATCCCACTGCCCTAGGGATGTAGCAGGAGAGGGCAGCCCAGAGCTGGGGCACCCTGCGGTGGTAGTACCCACCCACCAGCCAAAACCTCCACACCAGAGCCTGCTGCTGTTTCAGTGACACCTGGTTTCTGATGCCTCTTTCCTCTGGTGCCATTTTTCGGTTGTTTACCAGTGGGTTTCAACAGCTTCTTGCTCAGTTTGCGGCCGCAGCCCGGAGGCACCCCATGGCACACTGTCGGCTGTGCCAACAGCCATCCGGGCATGTGGCTGGTTGGGAACGCATGGCTGCCGATGGAGAGCCCAGCATTGTCTTCAGGGGCTTTGGAGCAGGCCCAAAGAACTGTCAGAACTGCAGTTACAGCTCTGGAACAGAAATATTGAGCAAAGCAATTTTAGCAGAGAATTTGTACTGGTGTTCTTGAAAACTCAGTAATCTTGGCCACGTGAAATTCAACCTTTTCTGTGACTGAAATAACAGTGGAGCTTAGGTCATATCATGTTCTGATCGTCTGTAACATTTCAGTTTCAAGAGCTAAATTGTTCATGAGTTAGAGCAGAGTATTTTCTAAAAAGAACCTGCCCCAGACCCTACCAAACCCAACCAAATCAGAACAACTTGCAGTCTGCTTCTTTTCAAGCAAAGGGAACATCCCAGGCAAAATCAGCAATGATTTTTTGTGGTCCTGAATTGCTGCCAGACCGGGTATGCTATGTGTGTGCTGCATCCCTCTTGGCCTGCTCCTGGTTGTCTATTTTTCTGCTCCACAGTGGAAGGGATGGTGGTGGCTCTTGTTACAGCTGACGTATGGGGTTTGTGTTGAGAAGAAGTGCTTCTTTGGGGCCTGGAGAAGTTTCCTGCACCTTCCCAGTCCTGTCCCATGTGCTCCCAGCCTCCTCCATGTCAGTGGCAGCCTTGTGCCTTGCCTGCCCTGGGACCTGGGGGAGGTTGCTGTTCTCCTTGACTCACAGCATGTTTAGGGCTCTGCTGATGTCTGATCCAAATCCCGTTGAAATCAGTAGGATCCCTTCCATTAACTTGCTTTGAGCTCTGGATCACACCCTGTATTCCGCAGGCAAGGAAAGACAAACAACTGCCCAGAGTCTCCTTCCCCCTCTCTGACCAGAAAGTGCTGTAGGCCTGCTAACAGATAACTGGAAGCATGGCGAACACAGTCTTTATTTATAACATTGAATGTGAAGGCTGTGATCATAGACCAGTGGTATGATCCTGCAGAAGATACTGCTGTGCCAGACTGGATAGTCACACCTGAGGGAGCAGCTTTGGAAATAAGACCAACGTCTCATTTTTTAGATGCGCAGGGCTGCTGAGGGTGGCCACACCATCCACAGGTTTGAGTGGGATGAGGGCCTACTCAGTGGTGGTACAGGGTGGGATTAAGCCATGCAGTAGGCAAGTGCTTTCCCTGTGAATTTCCACTCAGCGTTTTTATGGGGCTGGTGGGGTGACAGGTGGTGTTAGGACCTCTGGGCTGCACACCAGCCCATCCCCTCACCAGCAGAGCTCCCCTCAGTGCTCCAGTTATAGCCATCAGCTTAGCCTGGGGGTTCTGGTTGGGCATTTTCCTTCATATCAATACAGGAGCATTATTTTAGGATGTGACACTTGACACTTTGCTTTCCCTTTCTCAGAAGGAGGCAGTTTTCTAGTTTTTGACATTATTATTATTTCAAAAGAGAAGTAAAATGCATTTGTTAAAAAGGAAAATAATTAAAATCCCATTACAGCCCCAGTTCTATTGTCTTCCCAGAACCAGCATTAAGGTTTTTATTAATAAATGTGCGATTATTGGTGATCTCTGAATAATTTCTCTTACTTTAATTTCTCCTCACTACAGTGCCGTGCTGTATTCCTCTATTTTTGTTCTTTGTTTTCCTCATCTGATGTGTTTACTGAAGTTATAATTTTCATATTATCTTAGAATCATAGAATCCTTAGAGTTGGAAGGGACCTTTAAAAGTCATCTAGTCTGGCTCCCCTGCAATGAACAGGGACACCACAGTTGGTCAGGTTGCCCAAGGCCCCATCCAGCCTGGCCTTGAAAGTCTCCAGGGATGGGGCATTCACCACACCTCTGGGCAACCTCTTTCAGTACCTCACCACTCTCACTGTAAAAGGCTTTTTCCTTATATCCAGTCTAAATCTACCCTCTTTGGGCTTGAAGCCATTTCCCCTTGTTCTATCACCACAGACCCCCTTCTTTCCTGTAGTTCCCCTTTAGAATATATTAAACATGTTCTCATTGAAAAATGGCTTTTTCAAAAATGATCTTAAAGAAATACCAATCTTTTCATTGGCTGGGAATTTAAGCAATTAATTTAGCAAACTGTTAGCTGAAAATTGGTTTTAGGAGGCTGTTTTGTAATGATGATTTCAATAAATCTTAAAGTAAAAATGCCTGGAAAAAAGAAGTTATCTCCCCCCAACCTCTATAAAACTTGAAAAAACAGGTTTGTGTCCATTGGAAGGACTGTGAGTTGTGGATTTGCTTTATGAAACTGGCATTCATAACCAATTTAAATAAAATTCAGACAGTTTTTGTAGAAAGGTTAAAGTCTGAAGATATGCCTTGTTGCAAAGGAAGTTAAGTTAAATTGGAAATAAAATTTCCAAAGCTTTCTTCAGAGCTATAAATATTTGCAGAAAGTATTTGCAGAGGAAGCAGAGGACTTAGTGAGGCATGAAGGAGATGTCATGGGGCACCCTGGGAGCCGCAGATGCCTTTGTACCTGGAGCACCAGGGCCAGGCCCCAGAATATCTCCTGGCTCCCAGGACCTGCCATGCCTTTACCTCAGCTCTCACTCATGCAGTGTCAATGAAAATGAGTGTTGTTGGGTCTGAGGAAGTGCTACGTGGGCTGGCATGAGCTCTGTCACACTGCAGTTGACTCCTGCCTTGTATTGCTGAAGGCATTGCCCTCTGCATTAAAAAAGAAGAGGGTTTGAAGGGATACTGCTTTGACACCCCTTCAAGTGAGAAGAGCCAACATAAGAAAGCAGGGGTTTGAAAATCAGGAGGTGATGGTCTGTTTATTTCTCAGAATTAAGGTCCATCCCTTGGCAAGGGGGAACTCTTGGGACTGTGCAGGGATGATGCCTGAGCAGGGCAGGTTAACTTCACATGGCTGTGCTCTGAGGGCACTCCAGAGCAGGTCTGTCTGCAAGGAGCAGGTGCTTCACTGCTCTCTGCAGTAGGATGCCATTTCTACAAAATATAAATCCTGCATTTTATTATAAACGTTAATACCAATAATTACTTAAAATTTAATGAATTTCAGTTCTCACTTAATTGCTTTTGAGTAGTTCACTTAACTTATTAAAAAGAAGCAAGGACATATTCATTTAATGAGCAGCAGAAGCCTTGGCCTAGCATCTGCCTACATTCTCTTCTCAATTAATCAATTATAGTCCAATGGTGTGTAATTACACATTAAGAAAGTTATTGGATATCTCAGCATGGCTGTCCCAGGGGGCTCATGAATACACTAATATAACACACCTGTAATGACCTGTTCTCAGATCTGCAAATTGCTCCCATTTCTCTCTCTCTCTCACGTTGCTAAATGAAGATGAGAGCAATTACCATTAACTTTTTGAGTCACATCTAGTCAATGAGAGAGAAAAAAGAGCCCTACCAGCATTCATAATAAATCTGCCTTTTGGTGCTGAGCGTTGCAGCAGCACCAGACATTGAGCTGTAGGGCAGTTGGTGTGCCTGGGGACCGCAGCACCACTCTGGGAGTACTGCAGCAGTCGGGACTGAGCACGCTTGTATAGGTGAAAGGAACAGGCAGACCATGTCTGATTGTACCCAGGCGTAATTCTCCTGGAGTGCTTCGAGTTAGGCCAAACTCCGGAGCTGATCCCTATGCAACGGCTCTCAGTCTGTGCATAGCAACTAAGCCATGTTGCTGTTGTGTGGAGATTTTTTTTTTTGAACACTCGAAAGAACAAAATTTACTATGTAATGGCACAAAGGATTTGGTTGTGTGAGGGCATACATTCGCCAATGCTCTCTTATTAATGCATAACAAATGGAACCAAGGAGAGGCTCTTAATCTGCATAATGAAGTCTGACAGATTCTAAATTGGTGATTCAGTCAGCTGAAGGGCCCAAAAATGCTCTGTGGAAGTGAGCGTTTGATGGCTCCATAAGTCAAACAAGCGATGATATCTGTCAAGGTTTTTATAAATGTTGTCTTGCACAGTGTGATTTTGATGTGCTGCTGTCACTGTCTTTGGGAAGAAGTGTCTGTTTCCCCACATAGAGCATTCTTGTTGCTTTCATTTGTAGACTCAGGTGGGTGTACAGGCAGATTAACGCCCAGCAATACCCTGAGCACAGCTCTTCCTTACAAGGAGGGTCCATTTTGCTTGTAGCAATCTGCACGATTTCATTGCTGTACCCTGGCACCAAACTAGCATTAGCAACTTCAGTGAAACCTTCATTGTGGCGGAGGTTGCTTTTCTTTGTGAGGATGGCCCCTGTGTTTGGCAGGGTGATGCTCCTGGTAGTAGGAGGCACACATTGCTCTTAGATTCAGTGGTTGGGCTAGATGATCTTAGTGGTCTTTTCCAACCTTATTGAGTCTATGATTCTATGATTAGTTGTGCTATAGCTGTGACAGTGGGTATTTCACTCTGGTTTCCACCTACATCTCATGTCTTCCCAGTTCCACAGTGCCCTCAGCTTAGGACATGGTTTGGTTCACGTTCCTACTGCAGCACCTCAGGGCTGAGCTCTGTTCAGGCTCTGCTGATATTAATGAAGGAAAGCAAGCATTTTGAGAGCACGATTTACTCAAAATAATTAGGTGCAGATATAGGATTGGTTAAACCACTTCTAGAGGTGCTGTATCTGTCCATTAACTAGATACATGTTCCATATGACATCCACATTTTTGGCAGCTGTAACCATGAGATCAGCAGCATATTTTTGCATCTGTGCTCCTTCGAGTTTGCACATAGAGCCATTCAATTCAAGCAGAGGTACTACTGGTACAGCTAGCTATCTGCTAACTTGATGTCTACGTGTCTGGTCTTCAGCTTTGAAATGAGGATTCTGTTATTTAATTACTTTTGCGTGCAATTTGAGATTGAGATTAAAATGTTGGAAGTGCAAAACGATATCTATTATTTAAAGTTGTGTGATACTCTAAATAGCTGACAGCGGCACCCTTGGTATTTGCAAAGAGAGGTTCATTTATTATGAATTGTTATCTGACACAGTAGTGGAGAGCAGGTTCCCGGCTTTACCTTCAGGCATTTAAAAACCATCTGACTGCCCAGGCAATGAAGCAAGCTCTGCTGGAGCAGTCCGTGAGGATCCCACAAAGTGGTCAAACTGTGCACACGTACATTGTTCTCAAATCCTGCTCAATGCACAGCTTTGTTATGCTGGGCACCAAAATTAAATTATGTGCTCGGTTGTTTATTTTTAATCTGTGCTTGAATGATCAATTAAATATGCTTTAAACAGAGAAAGTAATGCAGTTATATCACAGAGCTTCAATATGCAGTACAGTATACTGTTGCACAGGCCAGTTAAATACGAGACCTAAAAAAGCTTTGGTTGTGTAGACTTTGTGTGTCTGATGGGGAGGAGGGTGGTTATTTCATTCAGCAGCAAAAACGTGTTTTTAGCTGTATTCCCTGCAAGAGGCTGTAACTCTTTCCATGTCACTTCCCTAATTGAGCAATAAACTCAGGATTGTACTAATACTTTTTATTATGAGGAATCAACGTGCTTCTTCTAGACAGGCAGAAAAATAATTGACCACCTGTTCCCAGTCCTGAATGAAGGTTACTGCACTGAAGTAAATGTCTCTTCGCTCAAGATGGGAAAGTCATTTTCTGAGAGATTTCTTTCCTTCATTCCACCACAGTGGTGTAGCAGCATGTGATGTGTTCCTGGGTTGCCTTTCTGCTGCTGGAGTGGTGCAAAGGAGTCTCCAGCTGGGGAGAATCTGGCCCAGAGATGGGTTTGTGTAGTACTGAGAGGTGGTGACAGGACTTCGGGCTGGTGCATCTTATTGCAGCTTGCCTAGCACCATGTTGTAAGAGGCAAAGGATTCTAGAAACTAAAATAATAGAGAGCAAGTAGACTGAGTATAGAGAAAAGGTAAATGCCTCCCCTGTCAGTTATTTTTCACCTTCTATTGATAAATCTCTGGGGCTTCCTCTCATCTCCATCTCCAGATGTGGGCCCCAGATGTGCATGACATCAGCATGGCACAGCTGGATGTTTGCTGCTGGGCAGTGCCCCTGGGAGCAGCCTCTCTCACGGCAGGTGCACTCACACTGTAACAGGCACAAGGGTGGTGCAGGGCCTGGAAAACATCTCCATCTTTCTTGTACGCATGCCTTGGTCCTTGCTTTCTGAGATATTGCGGGAGACTGCGCTGAGCAAATGCTTTTGTCCCCACAGGGTTTGCACAGTGTATTGCCATCAGGCGCTGCGCTGTCGTCCTTATCCAGCATGCCGAGTTCATTTAATGAGGCCTACACAGCTGATAGGATTGCATAGGCCAGCAGTCCCGCTTTTTGGCTCTCTTTCCTGCAGCCACAAAGCAGGGCTGAGGGCTGAGGCCTGGGTGAGTGCCAGCTGTCCAGAGGTCAAAGCAGATTAGCTGTGGTCACTGAAGGGAGATAACCAGAGGGCCTGGCTGCCCACACAGCCCCTGAGCAAAGCTAGATATTTGTCTGCCTTTGTTATGAAAATCCATCCCAACGACCCAACGGAAATTCCAGCTGCCCAAAGTAACTGTGATCCCTGCCAGTGGTCTGTCTTTATTTTCTGGGCTGCTCCCCTCTGCCGGGGTGCCAGGGCACTTGAACCACAGCAGGAGCATTGCGGAGATGTCACATCCGTGGAGGCAAAGACCCCACATGCATCGAAATCCAGCCCAATGATCCCCCATACCGTGGGGATGGGACCTGCTACGCTGTCTGGTGAGATGCAGAGGGCTTTGCTGATCCTCCAGGCACCTGTGTGGCTCTGTCTCATAGGGACCTGGAAGGCATTGGCATCATGGCTCCTGGAGGGAGGCAGCAGCATTTGGGTTTCCTGTGATACAGTTTCCTGCTGCTGCTCTGGGATTTACTCCTCCTCATAGCTCCAAACACAGCATTGTTGTGAGCTCTGGGAGGAGCCTGGCTCAAACAGGTCAGCCAGCATTTGGGATGGGTGAGGAGCAAGAAGGGAAGAGGAGGAGAGGAGGAGAGAGGAAAGGACTTTGTGAGAGCAGGGAAGTGAATACAGGTCACTGCGACACCACACAAGCTGTGTGTGTGATGCCTCCTGACACAAGGCACCCAGGAGCATGGGGGAACCATAATGGGTAGAGCTGGCATGGGGGAACGAACTTCTGCTGCAGATGTGACATCCAAAAAGCTCCCCAGCCAGTGCAACTATTTTTAGCAAAAGTGCAAACAGTGATAGATGCCGTGGGGCTTCTGTCACTAAAATTTGGCTATAAGCAAAATATTCATATTTAAACAAGTCAGCTTTGCACGTTGAAATGAGCAAACACCGCCTCTGCTTGCTTGTTTGTTGTGTAGAAGCCATCAGCATCGCCCTTGTCCTTTCCCATCGGTGGGGATGTGGAGCGCTGTGATGGATGAGCTGTTGATCTAGCTTGTCTGCAAGGCCACTGCATGTTTATTTCTTGCACGGCATGCTATTGTGCAACGCTAGAAATAGGGATTTGGGCCTGCCCTTGCAAAAGTAACATCTTGCGCACAAAACAGTGCCGTGCCGCTAAGCTCTCTTGGCACAGTTTGTACAGGCAAGCACATCCACTGTGAAACCCAACCCTGAGATGCACATGAATAAATTCACACAAAGTCAAGAGAGCTGTGAGCAGCAGAGAGGCCTTTGAATGCAGGGGGCAAAGCGGCAAGGATGGAGCTCCTGTAACTTCTCTCCTGCTTACCATGGGCCTGTGTCACCTCAGGGGAAAGGCCCCTGGCTTACACCGGCATTATTTCTAGCCAATTATCCTATTCAGGTATCTCGTGTATATTTAGGTCTTGAAAAGGTCAACAGCAGAACACAGCCGAGCAGGCTTTTTTGAAGCTATAGGACTGGAAGCTTTGCTTCTAGCATCATTAGGAAATAATTGCTTGTGAATGCCCAGGGATTCGAATCTGCATGCGAGAGCTCTGGAAAGGAGGGCAGGAAGGTTTAAGATATTTTTGAAACAGCTGCTGCTAGCATTGCACCTGAGCAGTGCTGAGCAGCCCTAGCAGGGCACAGCCACTGCCTCCTTCTGCCCTGGGCCCTGGAGCCCTGGAGCAGCTTGCCTCTGCACCCATCCCGTTAGGACTGTCCCCAGCATGAGCACACTTCTCCATATAGAATTCATCAGAATTCATTTTGTTTATTTGTTTGTTTTCTGCTCCTTGCAACCTTTTCCTTAGGTTTCTCTTCCCCTTCTGCCTTCCTTCCTTGCAAGCTTACTTTCCCTCAGTTTAATTATCCTCTTCCATGGGTACAAGGCAACTTGTGTCACATATTTTTGGTGTGTCCAAAATGTGTTCTCCGTCTCCTCAGTTCCATGGTTGTAGAAAACCCCCTTCCGAAATGCCCAGATATTACTAAATGGCATTCTTAACATCAAAGAAAGATCAGGCTGCTGCCTGCTGCAGTGCACAACTTGATGTCTCGCTATATCGTAGAATCATAGAATGGTTTGGATGGGAAGGGGCTTAACGCCCACCCAGTTCCAACCCCTGCAGTGGGCAGGGCTTCTACCCCCCAGCTCAGGCTGTCCAGGGCTCCATCCAACCTGGCCTTGAGTGCCTCCAGGCATGGGGCACCCATAACCTATCTGGGCAGCCTGTGCCGGTGCTTCACCACCTCTGAGTAAAGAATTTCTTAACATCTAACCTCCAGCCTGTGAGGCTTGTGACTCTGAACACAAATCATGAGTTCCATATGAGGAAGATGGCCCTGATGTGTGGTGTTAGACCAGCACCTGGTGAGGCAGCTGCTCACCTCTAGGCTCTGCTGCAGCTACTCCCTGTCACCCCAGCCAAGTCACCTCATCTCTCTTTGTCTCTGCTCCCTGTTCATAAAATTGACATCATTGCATTTCTGAAGTTCCTATGGGATTGTGGAGACAAATACCTCTGGCTTACTTTGCCTTTATCTCACCCCTCTGCCCACACTGCTGGCCGGTGGGATAAGATGCCATCAGATCAGAACCGTAGAAACATTAAGGTTGGAAAACACCACTAAGACCATCTAGTCCAACCATCAATAGCCATGCTCAGGGCCAAGCCTGCATTGGGTACAAAGTAAAGCATCTGTACGGCTGTTGGTGTTGCCAAGTCATGCTAAAATACTTCATGTTTCAGATACCTACTTCTGAACAGTAATGTCATTTAATTATTGTAGTGTTGCAAATTAAGTTGCCCACACACAAATTCAATATAGCTTTAATTATTATATGTTGAATGCCAATTAAGCGCACACCAAAACCGAGTGGCGTGGTTTTGATTTGTCATCTGATTTATTACGGTTCACCTCCCTCACCTCAGCCAGCACTGGCTGAGTCAGGGGCACAGAAAGCAGCCCATGTGCGTACAGCTTCCACCTAAACCTGCACTTCACAAGAAAGCAGCAGCTGGCACAAAACATTTTTTCTTGAGATCCAGCTGAGAGCTAGTTTTGAGGCATGCCCCCCAGCTCAGGTGAGGAATGAAGAGAAGGTACGGCTTAGGTAAGCAGGCAGGCATCTCCAGAAAAGACACTGAATGCAGTAACATTCACAGACACATCAAAAAGTTTGCAGTGAAAATCCAAATTCTGCAGGGAAGAAAACCCAGCCTGCAGCCAGCTTAAATGTGTTAGCCAAGTCAGCTGGGCAGATCTGCAGGCTTGGGTTTCATCAGCCAGGGGCACATTTTCTTCCTTCCCAATAATTAATGGGGTTTTCAATTTGTAGGTATCTCCTAGCACTGTGTTTTCCAGGCCCAGTCAGTGAGCTCTGCCCGGCAGGATGGCGGCACGGAGCCAGCAAAGTGTCCTGCCTGGCTGCGCTCACGTACACACTGACGGTGCCCTCCTGCTCTCCCAGCCTGGAAGGAACCCTTCTTTGAGCACCACGCACCGCTCACCATGCAGGCAGCTCATTATCCCGGGCATTTCAGGACTAATTTATAGGACATGTGGTTAATTTGCATAAGCCATCCTGTACACAGAAGATGTCTCCACAGTAAAGTAATATGCCAGAATCTGGATTTATGTGAAAACATGAATGCTGGGCGGGGGGAGCGCTTTTGGAAGCTGTCATTAGCAGCAATCTCTAACGCATACCTCTGATAAAAGTCACAGAATGCTGCCTCTCTACCTACTGCATGTGAAGCTCCCATATAATTTTTCGCTTTGCATCTTGCTCGTCTTTTTTATTAAGTAAGATGGGTTTTGATCCTTAAAATGGCCTTGAAATATGAATACCGTGATCTGCTGGCTTTGTCTAAAAGGGAAGCAAAATCCCCATACTGGCTCCGCGCACAACGCCGCGGGCTCGGCTATGGCAGTGAGGAGCCTTCTGCATCCGCTGCTCTGATTGTTACCTCCACACCAGCAGCAGTGGGGCCGTCAGCCTTGAAGCAGCTGACATCTGAGGCATGGGCTCTTCCTGTGCTTTGAGTTAGTCGGCCCTTGATCCCGTGCCTGCTTTGCACTGGGGGCTGACCTTCTTGCGCAGCTCTGCTCCCGCTCTGCCGCTTGGGAAGGCTGAGCTGCTTTCTGCAGGACTCCAAATTAGAGCTGCACGGGTCAGAGGAGCAGACAGGAGAGTCGTCATTATGAGAGCTGATGGCTGTCCTTGATGAATGCGATATTGCTTTTTTCTTGTGACAATTACAAAATAAGAGCATTGCAAGAAATGTTTTAAGTGTCCCGCTCCCCTGCAAGGTGACAATGTAGAATTATCACAGAGCAAAATGTTTACTGGCTTTCTTTCCATGATTTCTACCACCAGATCCTTCACCTACAGGTACAGATGTTTTGTCTGCCTTCGTGGCAAAGGGCACCCAGGTATTTGAAAGTCAAGCTGGTTTCTTTCTTTTATCCCTAATATGTCTTCTGCCATTATGAGCCCTCTGAAGAGCGCATTAAGTCCGTATTTACCCCCGTGCAATCTAATTAACTTCCAGAATAGCTGTGCAGGTGTAACTGAGATCTCAGTTTGAAGGCAGCTTTGCTCCATTTATTGTAATTGAAGGAACTGTTTGGCCGGCAGCATTTCTGTTACTTGTAATGCTGTTTCAAACGGAAATAACTTAGTTGGACTTTCATACAGAATCTGCAGGAATGCCAGCTAGAATTGCATAAGTGAATGCATAAATATCTGCTTACTCGTAAATAGGAGCTAACTTGATCTGCAAATCACATTCCCACAAACACGCAGTCCCGATGCCAGCGCTACAGATTGGTTTCCCGGGGCAGAGCTATGATTTCAAGACTGTGTTTCAGTGCTTCGTTGTTTCAAAGGTCTGAGCAGCAGTGGCTGCTTTCTTGGGTGCATCCTGTGTAGTTCCCATTGGGTGGAACCTGCTGGGTGTATAACAGCTTTGGGAAAATAACATGTTGTAGAAAGAGAAGTGCTCTAGGTAAAGATGTTTTGTTTTTTTTTTTTACTGTTCTAGGTTCTGTTACTCTATCTGTTATTCTAGCTTTTGAGATTAGCATTTTCAATCACAGCAATCTGTAAATTTTTTGTAAAGTTGGACTAGAGGTTACATGGAAGTGATTGCGCTAGACTGAACATAATGGCTGTGCTCAATTGGAAAAATACATTTCTCTCTCTCTTTTCATATTTGTGTATTCTCTTCTAACTTGAATCACTTTTTGCTATTCCAAGATGTTTGTTAGAAGCATGTTTTTTCTTCCGGGGATTTACATCTTCTCTTAGTGTTTTGATTGCTTGTGAATAATTCGATAGAAAACCCTTTATACGTGTGTCTGCGATGTACAGCGTCTAGATGAATTGGATTTTGACTGATCCCACATAGCTGAAGCCACTGAAACAAGAAACATTTGCAGTGCTGTCAGACGGGAAAATCTCCCTTCTGCAACTTGACTCAAATTTGTTATGTGTATAGCACCATGAAGTTCAATAGATGTAAATACAGATTAATTATTTAAAAAGCAATAGGAAGGAATGAGCTTCCAAACATGTAGTGCTTAATTATTTAAAACCTATAATGGAATTTCAACCCTCACGCATCCCTCAGATCTCTCGTTGTGCTTGGACGAGTGCCTGAGGTTAACTGGCATGTCCCCACCTCCCAGTCCTCTTCCTTCCTATGTCACAGGGTGATAGATGTGCAGGGTAGATGTGAAGAGCAGTCATTATTGTCAGTCATGTCTACTAGTAAATATGCAGTGCTTAACTCTGTCTTCCTTTCCCCCATTACTGTATTGCATCCTGCAACGCGCATTTCCTATGACAAATCCTAAAGCCTGAGCTTGAGCAAAGCCCCTCATGATTGCTGATCCCAGAGAGGAAAAAGTAGTGTTGCGCTTTGTTCATGTGATGACTGTGGCTTCAGAACCACTATACATGATTGTAATGGATGCTGTAATCACATGTAGGAAAACCTGATCCCCACTTCAGAAATCTCATGCCCTACATAGTCAAGCCAGATAAGGGGAAGCCTTCTCCCTGTATGAAGAGGAGGATTAAAGATACAGAGTGAAAATTAGGAATATACAGACCTTCTAACTTGAGGAACTCCTTGACCCCAGCCTTCCTTCTCTGTAACTGATGGAGAGAGGGTCTGCTGGGATCAATTCAGAGCCTCCTAGTCAGGTTGCTGCCAGGATATATTCCCCCAGAGTCGCCTACAGTCTGCCCTGGAGCTGGAAGGCAGTAAATGTCTAAAATTGGGCTGTCTGCATTATTTCACTCCTTATCCTTCCTCTTGTCCAAAGTTACTTGAAGATTTTGTGTGTGTGGGGAATGACCTGATGCCAACCGGTAAGTCCTGTCTCAGCCCCGAACTACTTACCCTCCTTCTTTTATTGCAGTACCGCACTGATGGAGGAGCACTCAACACAGAGTGGTTGCTAAAATAAATGTGAAGAAAAGCCCTTAAAATAAAAGCAAATGTTTTGGTTGCATTGAACACACACAGGGAGGAGGCTGTGTATGCAGTGGCCACTGGTCTCCATTGGGCAGCCAGGTTTCAGCTAGTTTGATGAGCGGCATTTCCAGTGCCGTGCTGTCCCAGGAAGTCTCAGCTGCTGTCCAGGAGTTGCATGGAAACACCTGCAGAAGGAAAGGGGCTGCAGAAAGCTAGATGGACTTGGTCATTCTTGAGGAGGAATCCAAAGAGCATAGCACTTTTGAGAACCTAGCATGCAGTACATTAGTACGGTGAGGGTTTAAATACATTGACTTCTTCTGTGCTATGCAATGAGAGAATCATCTGCATGATCTTGTGAGTGTGAACGTGTTTTCCATGATGTGTTTATGGGATAAAATCTCGGCAGCCACAGATTGCATCCTACACAGAGGCAAGGAGCGTGTGCCATCTACAGTAACACAGCGTGTTCCTAGCAGGGTCCCTGTCATTGTGTTCTTTACCGGATAGCTTGTCTGATGCCTTGTGCTGCAGCATACCCTCCTTGGTGAGAAACAAATACTTAGTGCCAAATTCAGCTCTCAGCTACATGGTTCAAACTGAAAAAAACAACACTGGCTTCAGTGGAGTTATCCCAGATTCATCCCGCGTTGCTAAGAATAGATGTGATTTATGTAATAGCTGGGTGTCAGGTACGCTCCACTAAACAGAGGGATAAACAAAGCGTATTCTCTCTTTTCATCTGAGTAGAAGAGACCTAGTGGGACATTTTTTTCCCACACATTACCCTACTTAGAAAGAAGCAGGTACAAATGACGGAGAGAGAAGGGGCATTTGCCATTGCTCAAACACCAGCAGATGCTTCAGGCCTGACAACAGCATGGCAGGAGGCAGCTCTGTCAGCCTGGGCCAGCAGCAAGCTGGGAGTGCCCCTCGCAGGAGGCCCAATTTCATGGCAGGAATGTTCTCGGTAAAACAAAGGGGGCATTAGCAGAACACTGGGAAGTTTTCATGTACTTCAGTTCTCCGTATGTTTGGCTCTGGGCTGCAGTTTCAGAGTTTCATCACTCCTTGTTTGTTATTTTTAGGACTAAAATCTTGGAAAACAGTGGTTTAAGATATCTAGTGGCCATAGTAAATCCTTCCTACCAGCAACAGATGTGGGTTTTTTTCTTTTCATTTCTCTCCTCTCCTCTCCTCTCCTCTCCTCTCCTCTCCTCTCCTCTCCTCTCCTCCTCACTACCTGCAGGACATGCAGCAGACTGTTGCTTTCCCCACTTTTCTTTCCCCAGCCCTTATTTCTGTCTCACTTGCTCCATGTTGAAGTGCCCAGGAGTGAATCTAACAGCGGCTCAGAGGAGTCCTCTCTCAGTCAGTAACTTTGTGCTAATACCAGGGGGAAGGGGAGCTTGAACCCTTGAGCTGGGTTTCAACCAGGATCAGTACCTCAGAGCAGGAGGAATGGGAGGGACACAGAATGCATCTTCTGGGTTAGGCAGAGTAATTTCCTTTTCTTGACTTTGTCTTCTCCCGCTCCCAGCTCTAGAGGAAATGGGAAAATGAGTTCTACTCTCCTGGTCAGTCTGCGAGAGGTGGGGCACATCTTGGTCTTGCTCTGAAACCAGTGTGACAAACTTTTCCTCAATCCAGGCAGATATTGGATCTGTCCCAGCATTGTTCTGATCAGATGCGGTTTCCAGAGAGAGGGCTGCTTTTATACTGGGGCGCACTGTGGTGTGTGCCATTACCAGTGCAAAACCAGTAATTCTCAAAGTGTGAAATCACAAGCAGTCAAATCTGGAACAGTTTTGACTCCCTTCAAAGCCCCATAGACTGAAACCCAGCAAAGATCCTCTCAGAAAGTTTTGATCTTTGTTTTCACCCAGTTTTACTAACACTCATGTCAATCTTTCCCTAATCAAGTCAGTCTTTCCCTAGTATTACTTTTCCAAGTAAGCAGCTGATGTAGTCTAAGCAGCTGATGTAGTCTCTCAAGGATTTTATATGTTTGGGAAAGGTGGAGAAATGTGTATGTGAGTCTGCCCCAGGTAGAAGCTGAGACCCAGCTGTAGCCTTCTGTGGCCGTGGCGATGTGCATTCTACAGCACATGGCACAAGGGCTCCTAGTCTAGAAATGTTATTGCATGATACAGATTAACATGTAATAATAAACTCTGAAGATCTCTGAACTAGATAGATAGGAAAAAATATATATGTATGTAGTCCATGTATAAATATATATATATGCATATATATATATATAGTCCAAAGCACACGGAGATTTTATTCATAAGCCTCTTCCTTATGTAAGCATAAATCAGAAGAAACAACATGCAAATCTGTGAGAGTTATTCCACTGTAAAATGCCATAGGTGAGAGGAGGAATTGGACTTAAAACTCTTCATTACAGGTAAATAAAGATTTCTTGGGGCTTCAGATTGCACTCCTGCTTGCTATTCTATGGGCTAATGATATTTCAAATCTGGATTACAGTAATATTTTCTAGACCCAGTAATATTACATTTAAGTCTGAGTGATTTAATGGGTATTCACTGGTGATTTTGGTCCAGGTGAAGTGGTACTGGCCTCCAGCAATGCCTTAGGCTAAAAGCATCATGTGTTAGGAAAAAACATTAACCTGCCCCTCAAACCTCCTCATTATTACATTTATAGTTCTGTCAACTGTCTTATGAGCCACTGGAAACATAATGGAAGGGGGTTTATTGTTATTTTTATATTCTCTTGAATATTAAAAAGAAAATATATTGGAGAAAAAATACATATAAGATATTACTAGATATAAATTCTAGACAGATGAGCCACATGGGTTATTTTCCATCTCACAATGTTACTTTGCTATATGACCAGAATAAAGTTTTGGTCAGAAAAATAGGGTGAATGTGTTTATTCAGGTACTGAACAAGAAAGTGAATTAATTAGAGAATGTAATTCTTCATCTGGCTTCTTAAGTTATTTGCAGATGTTGGAGAATGAGGGTTAAGGTTTTGGTTACTTGGTTATAAGGGAGTTATAAAGGGTTATAAGGGAGATGCTATTCAAGGTTAATAAAGTGCCCCTTTCCTCTTTTCCTTTTAAATTTTCCTGTGCTTAGCAGCATCTGTAATTCTCAAAAAATTTGAGGTAACCGTTACAGTGTTAATAGCTCTTAATTCCTCTCTTTTTGTGGTTGCTGGGGCTCCATGCATGCAGACTGCTATTTCCTCATTTTCCACCAGTTGACAGCTGGCCTTCAGAAGAAACCTTCTGCACTGGTGTTTGCTTCTGGTCCTGTCCTGCAGCCCCTGGGTGGGAATGCAGAGCTCTGGGGCTAGAGCACTCATCTCTCCCCCACACTGGCACTGACGGTGGTTCTCGGCCCTGATACCATGGCTCCCCACAGCTCAGGTGCCCCAGGGGTAGACAAGCTGCCCTGCTGCCTCCTGTAGCTCAGCACCTGTGAATGGAAACTGCAAAATGTTCTCCAAGGACACAGAGACAAATGTCCTCATGAGGAAAGAAGTAAATTTCCATTTTTTGAGGGAGGAGGGGGGAGATTTCCTAGTGTGACCTTCCCCCGATGCCCCGGAGAGGTGGCAGGCATGGGACGCTGTGATGAAGTACATACAGCCCCTCAAGTGTTTTTGCAGCTGCTTGCTTTGTTTTCTTTCTTTTGGTTTCCTGAGTATTCAGAGCCTACAGTCCCTGTCATCTTCTGAAGATGTTTGCAGTGCTTCTCACTGCTGCAGGGCTTGAGCAGCAGCAGTCTGAAGAGGTACTTCAGTGTCACCTTTAGGAGGAGGCAGAGCTCTTGCTGTGGCACTAACAGCTTAAGGATGGCAAAAGGGAAAACCACCTGTCTGGAGAAAGGCACATTACTGTGGTTCACTGAGGCTCCCAGCTCCACCTATGCAATTGAGATGTTTCTGGCTACTCAGTTTTCTTGTTCATCACTTCAGGGGAAGCTGAGGAATGTACATCATGGGAAGTCTTGGCCTGGAAATCAGTTGCTAGAGCTCAGGCTGACCAGTGCCCACATAGCCTGAATGAAGCTGCTTGCTGCTGGTCGGCCGAGCTGCCCTCTCCCACTGCCACCCACGGAGTGAGGAGCACCACACTACTGACACTCGGCTGACTCCACACATCCCTGCCCTAAATCTTGCTTTCTATGAAAGAGGCTATGCTTGTGTGCTCTCCTGTCTGACCAGGCTCAGTCTGGAAGAGGAGCTGCCTCTTGGCCTTATGGTGTTGGCACAACACCATGCCAACACTGGGCTACTGCTCGAGATCTGCAGCAGCCATCTGATGAGCTTGAGACCTGATGGCCACATGGGACTTGGCAGCCTGAGCTGGGGTTTGCTTTGCCCCTCAGTTCCTTGCACGATGTGCTTCCGCTCCATGACGGACTGACTTGCACTAGGATGAGGTTTCTCAGGTCCTCCGTTACCCTTGGAATAGGCATTCAGGTTCTTCAGGCATTTTGGAAAATGAGCCTTGGTGAGACAGGCTGTCTGTTCTGCTGAGAATGTCTACAGCTCTGCCTCTCCCACTCTCGCCTTCCTTTCATCTTCTACAGCATATTCATTTTATTTAGGGCTTCTGTCGCTGCTGAAGCGATGTCCTTAGCTAGTAGTGAAACAGCAGTCTAGATGGAACATGAGTAAAAAAACCCTACATCAGGGATTTTGAGGCTTAAATGCTATTATTGTCCCATTCTGTGTTATTTCAGACAGGAAGGCTTCTGGGGAGAACTTCCCTCTTGGCAAATCCCGCTTCCCACTACATTCATTTTCCCTTAGTTGTGCCCACCGTACTGTGGGCTTCACCAGTGGTTTCAGATCCAGCGTTCTTACCGTGGTTTCAAAGCCTCAGACTGAAGTTGAAAACACAGAGCTCAGCTGTTTATACACAAAATCAAATATGTAGCCACTCTGATGAAACAAGAGCCAACCTGGATTTCCATCGGGCATTAGCATAACTTACATTCACTGCTTTTGGCCGGAAGCTCTAAAAAGCCCTCAAAACAAAGGAACACGGCTGCTTTGAAAAGGCTGTGTTTTAAGTACCGCAGATGACAACTGCAATGATTCAAAAATGAAATCAATTTATCATTAGCCATTAATTACCAAATAGCTCTATTTTCCCCTTCTGCTTCATGTAGCTTAGACTTCTGCATAATTAGAGTGAAAAATGGAGGCAGTGGGTCTTGCATTTAAATGACACAAAGTTAGCATTTGCTCTTCAGAAAACTGTGGTCAAGGTTTTCAGGAGGAAAAGGAGATTGGGAGGGTTACATCATCAAAAGGAAAAGCAAGCAAGCAGGCAAGCTTTGTTCTCTTTTAAACAGGAAGATTGAAAGAAAAAAAACCTTCAGATTTGTCACAGGATGGTTTTAAGTTGGAGGCAACTGCAGTGCTCTGTTTTGTAAAACTGTTTTTTTGCACGAAGCTGCAAACATTGTTAAAATCTGTTTTCATTCACACCTAGCATTGCTACGAGCTGTATTATAACCACATTCAGAGTGTGTTAGAGCCTGCCTCGGGGTTCCTTCGCAGCAGGTTTCAGCTGGAATGATTTTTTTTATAATAATCATTCCATTCAAGTGGAACAATCATTATGAAAAATTATGAGCCATCTTGGGCAGGAAAACCCTGCCATGATAAACATGCTGAATGTTGTGCAATAAGCACAGTGAAAATGGTGATCAAGCCTGGATGACTGCTCAGAGCCACTATGCTGGATTCTGCCTATTGTATGAGATAGTAGTGAAAGAGCATTAATTCCCAATAATGATGGCTAAAGCGTGGCCTTGGCTACAGTCATCTTGAAAGTAGATGCTATGAAATGCCTGTGCCTCTTTGGACAGCGTGCATCCCTGCTGGGGACCCTGCACCAGAGCCCCCCTCCCTGAGGCCAACATGTGGTGCTGAGCATGCTGACCTCTATGTCCCCTGTTCAGGCACCCAGCCCTTCTCAGGAGGGAGCCTTCCTACACAATGCAAGCCTGGGATCAGCATTTTGGAGGAAGATTTGCTATGGGGACATAGGACATATCCATACGCCTTTAGGTGATGATGGGTTGTATGGCTTCTGTCGAGGCTGTGTCCACTCTGTCACTTGGCTGGAAAAAAAGCACAACAGCATCAGGACAATTGAAAAAAAAAACCAAAACTTTAAATTATAAATTTGAATTCCACTGAATTGATTGCTATCCTGTTGAAGGAGTTTGTCTTCTGCTTTTGTCTCTGCATCCCACCTCCTCCTCACTCTGACCCTGCACATTTGAGCAGCGCATGGCTGTGTCCTTCTGGAAATGTGCATGTGCTTGGTTTCCCAAGTGGCTCAGCAGGGTGCCCAGCTTGTGCTTCTTAATATTCGCCTCTCTGAGTCAGAGGGTGCTAAAGGAAATTCTGATGCCTTGGAGCCATCCTGACATCAAACACACAGGCATACGTTGGAGCACTAATTGCTGAGGTTGCCATCCTGGCCTGGTAGGGCTTGATGAGAGCTGTTCTATGGGCAAGCCCCCAGGAGGTGCACAGGGTGGGGATGAAGTGTTGAGACAGACCTAAAGGTTGCTGCTGCTCTTTGACCCAAAGATTCGTCTTGCTCACAAGTGTTGAATACATCAGTGCTTGGGATGGGGCTCTTGCCCTAGAACTTTTCCAGGCCTGGTCATGCAACAGGCTGCAGAGATGGGGATGTGCACTGGGCTTATCGTCACAGGGGAGATCTGCAAGGGGATTTGCTTAGGTATTACTATTGCCTTTTGGGTGGATTGCTCTGAGGACAAGCTTTGGTGGTAAAGAAATGGGGAAAGGTTGAAAGGCAACAGGAAGCCACATTACCTAGCAAGCTGGGAGTGGGGGCTGGCTGGGGTAGCTGAGAGAGGTTTTGCATTCCCTTAGCACCTATGCTGTGAAGAAAGGTTGAGGGAGCTGGGCTTGTTCAGACTGGAGAAGAGAAGGCTCCAGGGAGAACTCATTGCAGCTTTCCAGTACTTTAGGGGAGCTTATTAGCGGGTGGAAGACCTTTTTACATAGGCAGGTAGTGTTTGGACATGGGGAAATAGTTTTAAACTAAAAAAAAGAGATTCAGATTGGATATTAGGAGGAAATTCTTTACTCAGAGGGCAGTGAGGCATTGGAACATGTTGCTCAGAGCAGCTGTGGATGCCCCATCCGTGGAGGCGCTCAAGGCTAGGTTGGATGGGGCCCTGGGCAGCTGAGCTGGGGGGTGGCAGCCCTGCCCATGGCAGGGGGTTGGAACTGCATGGGCTTTAAGGCCTTCCCACACAAGCCATTCTGTAATTCTGTGATTCTATGATTTTATGGTTCTTTGATATATTCTTTCACCCTTTAAAGACTGTTCAATGGCTAGTGCTTCAGGACATGCAGATCTGGCCTTCTTTCGTTCTGATACACTGACTTTTTTCCCCGGTATATTGCTGGCAGTGCTTCACATCCCTGTCCTGCTGGCACTTGGTTCCACACTGCAGGCTGTGTCTGAGACTGGGTGATCTAGGTACAGGGAAGCGAAGCTGAGCTGTGTGAGTACTGGTATGACTCATTTGGGTGTTTGCTAGAAACCTCAATGTGCATTTCAGGCTACTTCATAGTAGTACCTAGATTGCTGCTGCATCTAATCTTTGGCAGACTTCAAAAACCTGAGCCCCTGCTGAAAATATGTTTTAGCAAACATATTTCTTAATAAAATAGTGTCTGCTACCAGATTATCATTCAGAGGTTGTTGGTAGATGGCACTAATGGATGAACTTGGTGCCTGTGTTTGACAGCTAGTAAAAGCATTAATTATCCCATGCTTGAAGGACCAGGCACAGCTCTTTTCAGGCTGTGGGACGTCCGTGTTGTGCCTTCAGGGTCACCTCGTGGCCAAGTCCAGGCTCTGTGTCAGACACCTCTATCAAAAGAAAGATACAGATGCCAACAGGAATGGCTTTTATTCCCGTCTTTGTGTTAGAGGATTCCGAATGACACGCGATCCCTCAGCCCTGGCTTTCTTGGTGTTCCCGTATCAGGACCGAGTCATGTTTCTGCTGATGCGGTGTCTTCTGAGTAGTCCCGTGGTGTAGATTGCCGCGTGTTTCACAGGAAAGCGGATGAATGATATCAAGTCATTGAGCTCATAAGTAGCACACTGGCAACCCGCCACTAAAATATAAATACATTAAATGTACTAAAGGAAATGTTCATTCTGTTGTTTAGCATTGGACATGCCCCAGTTAGGTAAATTTAATCTTCTTGAGGGTTGTTGTGTTACAGCTGAATGAGATAGACCCTTATCTCATTACCGATCTTTCTGTCATTCAGGTTTTGTGCTCTGACATTCGCGGTGTGCAGTGCGCTTGCCCAGTGGCGGTGCTGTGAGTATTCCCCAGGGGAGACGGAGATGTGTAGGGGATCTGTTAGCACCTTGCAAGCCCAGACCCTGTATCTCTGACGTCTTCACTGCCCTACATCCCTTGTCAGTCACAGTGCTAAGGATTTCACCTCTTTTTGTGTAGGAATGTACAAAATGGTGGCTTTATATGTGTTAGAAAATGTCTGAAATTCATAATGGCGGCGTGTATTTTCTTCCCTTGTATCTCACATGTTAACTTTTGCAGTTCTTCTGGAAATCTCTTATCCACATGCCCATTCCCATGGAGGCCAGTGACCAAGCTCTCAGTCGCCCCAGGTGTTAAGCATAGCCCCAAAGACAGCTGAGTGCGATAAAGAGGGGTCTTGTCATAGTTTTCCTGGGTGCTGGGTCAGACCTGATAGCCGTGATCCCACAGCATGAAGTCTCCTGGCTAACCCTGCCCCTGGGGAGCATTGCCAAATGACACCGTGCTCACAGCCCCTCTGCACCAGCTTAGCTCCCCTTGCAATTGTACGGTGAATGGGAAAGGTAAGGCAGAAAAAGGAAGCAAAAGGAATAGGTGAATAGAGAGGATCTGAGCTGCTTACAAAGACAGATGATGCTCTATATGGAATGCGAGTACTTAAAAAAATAAGACATTTGCTGTGTATTTTATAGATAAAATGTTATTGTATTGAACTGAAAGATATATGTTTCACCTATCACATCTGAACTAATCAGCATAGGCTTTTAGAAGAAGTCTGTAATTACTCTGAGCGTGTCATTAGTTAGATGTAAAATGAATGATATTGCTCCATTTTATTACCTCTAGTGATATAGCCATTTGTATCATAAATTCATTGACCTCATCTTAAATGATCAATCCTGTAAGACAGACTTGATTCATTAATTCTTAAGTGACATTTTTTCTCCACCAGTAATTTCCTCCTCATCGTAGGGACTCTTTTTCTGCATTTTAGTGTGCTATTCTAAAGTGTCCTGTTACCTGCATACAACGTGCACATTTTATACTTGTGTCTTAAATAAGCCACGTAGAGTGATTGGCTATATAGATAAATAGAAACAGAAGTAATGAAACACATAGACGTGGCAGATACACATCTCTCACTAATGTTAACTTCAGCACTTTGGGATGTTACATAAAATCAAGGAGATAATTATGAGATATTTGGTCCATCCAGGATGTTCAGAGGAACAGAATTATTGCCTTTAATTTCTGTGGCTTTAATTGATTTAATCTAGTGATAAAATACACAGAATGGTCTGTGATCAATGCATGAGGGAGGCAGGCAGACTTCAGAGTTTCTTGTACCTTGGTGAATTATTGAAAACAGGAGAAATCAGTAGAGAATTTCTAAGCAGGATTTCTAAATATTTTACCCAAGAAGAGAAAATATTTGTTTAGCTGCAAGTGACATAGGGGTCCACTTGAGATAAACAAATCAATAGAGCAATAAAACATGAAAGTATTTCAGTGAATTGATCAACTGCTAACTAATAAAATTAAATAATTAGGAAAAATGCCACAAGTGGTTTGAGTTTGGTTTTGATTTTGCTTTTGCTGTATTTTTCTTTTGGCCTATTTAATTGAAGGCACTAATGGAGGCTCTTCCTAGAGTGGTAAGAGGGCTGTACCTTCCCTTGTATTTCTCAGGTGCTTCTTTGGCACCAGGTGTACAAGCTGAGAATTGGTTTCCTTCCTTTGTCCTGAGGGAAGGTGAGGCCTTGGCTGCAGGTCCCAGGATGTGATTAGAGTGATATGGTGTAGTGGGCATGATGGGGATGGGCTGATGGTTGGGCTAGATGATCTTAGTGGTCTTTTCCAACCTTAGTGATTCTATGCATCTATTCTGTGACTACGGCAGAGAGGTAGCTGCCCCTGGATCCTGCTCTGTCCCATTCAGCAGCTGCCCTCGGGACTGGTCTCTAGGCCTCTCCCCTGCAAACAGGCACTGCTTTGATGGGTGGTGGGCAGGGTGGACTTCATCCTATCCCAGCCTGCATGGAGGACCCCTGCCTTTCTGCACAGCCCGTGTGGTAGGAGCATGCCCTGCCAAAGCAGCAGAGTGGTTTATGTCCTGATTCCATACATGCAAAATAGATAGCGTTTTTTACTGTAGGAGTGAGCTTTGCATCAAAAATGGCTTTAAGGTAAATCCAGCAGCATCACTGAGGCGAGCAGCACCTTATTAACTCACGGCATAGACTCACAAATTCCTCTTTTGTCTGCTTGGAAGGCTGTGGCAAGCCAAAAAAATTCAGGAGGTCAATTACAAGGTGTTTCCATCAGCTCATCCTGGGATGGGATGGTGTTGATTTGCCAAGCGGGTGGCACAGTCCATCCCATGCCAAATACCCAGGATGGTTCAGTGCCCATGAACGCATGTTTGCGGCAAGGGGTTGCAAAGCCCCAGTGCTGGAGCTGAGGGAGGGCTGGCGCCTTGCAGAGCCACGTAAAACCTCATTTGTAACACATAGAGGGACATTATTCCTTGTGTGGGTCATTGTGGGGGGAACATGCCCACAGGAAGGCTGCAGAAGCACCGTGGGACTAGGCGCCCTGTGATTTATCTCCCGTTGTGCTGCGTCCTTGTGCCCAACCTGGGCCTAGCATTGCTGTGCTTCAGCAGTGACTTCATAGCTGCTATTTCTCCAGTAATTATTTAGTTTGATTTAGAACTTGGGATAAAATCTTCCTGGTAGAGAAAGGGAGTGTGTGTGTGAATGGGGTGTGGAGGAAGGGAAGGAATCAAACAGCAACTAGACCGGGTAACCCAAATGTTGCAGAGCCAAAATCAGCGGTCTGGTAGTGTGCTGGGGGCGTGTGTGCATGTGTGTATATATGTATGTATATATATAAGATTTATTACTGAAAACTCAAAAATGTCACCACTGTTTATATTACGGGAAAGCTGAGAGTTAAATGAGATGGGTAATCAGATGCCCGACATATGTTGTTTTGAATTGTTTATACGGCCAGTCGTTATTAAAATTAATTATCCTTTTAATGCAGACTTTTCACAATCATATTCCTTTTTTCATACAAAGGATACAGTCATTCAAAACGGGCTAAAACTGGATGTTTGGAAAAGGCAGAGCAAACGATACCGCAGTGTATTCTGACATGGTCATAGGCTCAACGTGCAGATAGGAAGCACCACAAATCTCTGCCGGTGGAGTATTTTGAGAGCTAATGTAAATGACAAAAATCCCTTTTTTTTTCCTGTGTGCGTAAAATTCTGTCAAAAAAGTAAGGCACTGAAAATTCTGACATCTGTTTATCTGTTTATAGCTATGGCAAGATTACTCATATTAATTCTTGTTTAAAATGCCATATGAAGGAAAGGCATTTGTGCAAACAAGAGTCATATTTGAATTGTAGATCATGTCTTCACCATCTGTGAGAGCTGTTGGTGTTGCAAAATTAATGTGTTAATGAAATCACAATAATTTCTCTGAAGTAATGGATTCTGAAGCCTGCAATGACTATTTTTTGAACTTTGGTGTCTAGTGGTTTACAACTGAGAAAACCTTTCACAGCTTAATTAGTTCTGCAGCCTTACTTTTTAAAAAAATTGGCTATGCCTTTACCACACCAATAGTAACACAGAAAGGGATTAAATGGAAAGGAGGTGAATTAAAAAAAAAAGCCTGCAATGCAAACTTTTTGCTGTAGTGTTTGAAAAGTTGCTAAAATGCCCTTATTTGCCAAGAAGCTTTACTCAAAGTGACCACTATGCAAAAGGGGGTAAACAGCTCAGAAACATCATAAATTAGGACTACTTGAATGTTACACAAATTTCCTGACTATTTCCAAGTTACTCCTTGGAATAAGGGGCGGGGGACGAATGATGCTTTTGCTTTGTGATACCACTCTAAAATACCACACCCTTTCTAACTTACTATTTGATACCATTAATAAAGTACAAAATATTACAGTTTATGATGTAGTGGCAATGGTTTGCATTCATTTCCAGTGGCTTTCAGTGTCCTTTCCCTCTTGTCGTATTTACCGTATAGTATTGCACTGGAGATGGTAACAGTGTGTTTAGTTTACCACTGAGGAGTAATCACAGCCATGTTCATATGGATTTTTTATGTGTACGTATGTGTGTTAACAACAGTTTATGCCAGCTAAGGAGTCTTCACTGTGGCATGGCTATAAAATATGTAACGTACTGTATAAGACAGAACTGAGACCATAGTAGCCAGAAAAGGAAGTAGTATTCAATTCTCCAATATTTGGGGTGAAAAAATGTTAGTTTTCACAAACATAACTTTTTTTTTATGCTATAAAAATAATGCATTTAGAAAGCAACTGAAAAATGACTTTTAAAATAACACTATGAAGAGAAGATTGCTTTTCTTACCTGATTTGATTTTATTACTGTGTTGTAGGTATGTGACTGGTGTAAGCACATAAGACACACAAAAGAGTATCTGGATTTTGGGGACGGGGAAAGAAGGCTTCAGTTCTGCAGTGCAAAATGTCTCAATCAGTACAAAATGGACATTTTCTACAAAGAGACACAGGCCAATCTTCCAGCTGGACTGTGCAGTACATTACATCCTCCAGTCGAAAATAAAGCAGAAGGCACTGGAGTACAGCTGCTGACTCCAGATTCTTGGAATATACCGCTAGCAGATGCTCGGAGAAAAGCCCCATCCCCAGCGTCTGCAGCTGGCCAAATTCAAGGTCCTGGACCATCAGCGTCTACCACTGCCTCTCCGTCTGACACTGCCAACTGCTCTGTCACTAAAATCCCCACGCCAGTTCCCAAACCTATTCCCATCAGTGAGAATCCAAATATTCCACCGGTTTCTGTCCAGCCACCTGCTAGCATTGTGCCTCCAATTGGTGTCCCACCTCGCAGTCCTCCCATGGTGATGACAAACCGTGGGCCAGTTCCGCTGCCCATATTCATGGAACAGCAAATTATGCAGCAAATCCGTCCGCCATTTATTCGTGGGCCGCCTCACCATGCCTCAAATCCTAACAGCCCTCTGTCGAATCCAATGATCCCTGGAATAGGTCCACCACCAGGTGGCCCCAGAAATATGGGTCCCACCTCCAGCCCCATGCACAGGCCAATGCTTTCCCCTCACATCCACCCCCCCACGACACCGACCATGCCTGGGAACCCTCCAGGCTTGCTGCCACCCCCTCCTCCTGGAGCCCCTTTGCCCAGTCTTCCCTTTCCCCCTGTCAGCATGATGCCAAATGGTCCTATGCCTATGCCACAGATGATGAACTTTGGGCTGCCATCCCTTGCCCCGCTGGTGCCACCCCCGACTCTACTAGTGCCATATCCTGTCATTGTCCCTTTGCCCGTGCCCATCCCCATTCCCATCCCTATCCCTCACATCAACGATTCCAAACCCCCCAGCGGTTTCTCCAGCAACGGCGAAAACTTCATTCCGAGTAACTCCAGTGAGACGCCTGGAGCAAAGCCACCCAATAGCTCTTCGTCCCCTCGAGAGTCAAAACAAGGATCATCCAAACCCTCCGACTCCTCTCCGAGCTGCTCAGGCCAGTCCCTAAATCAAGCTCAAGTGCTTCAGGAGCACAGTAAAAATGAAGTTGTTGACTTGACTGTCAGACCTAGTAGTCCTGTGAACAGTAAATTTGGTTTCCCCAGTGTGCTACAGGGTCCGCAGGACGGTGTGATAGACCTAACGATAGGCCACCGGTCTAGGCTGCACAATGTTATCCACAGGGCTCTACATGCCCAAGTGAAAGCTGAGCGTGAGCCTAACAGTGTTGTAAATTTGGCTTTCGGTAGCTCAGACAAAAGGAACTGCAGCGACTGCAGGGACAATTGCAGCCCAATTGACTCAAAAACATTACCGTGCGGTGACGCAGCCCACTGCTGCCCTGTCTCCTTGGCCTCCGGCACACCGGGACTGGAAGCCGGAGCAGCTGTGTGCAATGTCATTGTGAATGGCACAAAGAGCACAGAGGGTTCCAAGAACCCGGAGCCACCCCAGGATCCGAAAAAGCCGCAGCCCCCAGAGGAGCTGGCGGTGAGCGAGCTGGAGTCTGTGAAGGAGAATAACTGCGCATCGAACTGCCACCTCGAGGGAGACACTGGCAAGAAGGCTGGGGAAGAGCCCCTTGCTGGAGGAGACAAGCAGGACCCCAACCTCAACAATCCGGCAGACGAGGACCATGCGTATGCTTTGCGGATGCTGCCCAAGACAGGTTGCGTGATCCAGCCTGTGCCAAAACCAGCAGAAAAGACTGCTATCGCACCGTGTATTATGTCAACGCCAATCCTCAGCACAGGCCCAGAGGATCTGGAGCCACCGTTGAAAAGGAGGTGTCTCCGAATTCGAAATCAGAATAAGTAAAGGTTTGTGTAATCACTACTGCCTTCTGTGTGAGTAGAACGGTTATTTTCAGGTATGAGGTCAAATGTGGATGTGGCCTTTCTGAAACAGAAAGACACAGGTTCCAATTTATCAGCACTTCTAGAAAAGTATTTGTATTTATGTTTTAATATTGTTCTTTGTGTTGCACTGCATTTGTTCTTGTCAGTACTCCATCCATCAGCAGCCTCATTACACTTTTGCTCACAGAACATTTTGTGATGGTGCTGGCTGTGTGTTGTGTATGTCAAATTCGGTGGTTTTCTGCCTAGGATATGGCTTAGGTCTGGGCCATTAATCTGCTTACTTATTCCAGCTGAGTTACGCAGCAACTCAAGCCTTCATGATGATGATTGAAATTGCCCTACAGCGTAGCATAGAGCAGGATTACCCAGCTGCTTACAGTTAGCTTGGATCCAGTTGACTTACCAAATGGTCATCTCCAGCCATCTTGCTTTGGTCTGCCTCCAGACCGTACCCTCTCTTCCAGCCAGGATGCTCTCCAGGGCTGAGTCCCCCTTACTGAGCCTTCCTTCCCCAGGTGTTGGCACTTAGGGACTACCTGCTGTTGGACCTGCCCACTGTGGCTTAGTTCAAGGGGCACTCAGTAGGCAGCAAACAGCTGTGGGTCTTGCCGTGGGGCTTTGCTCTCTTACCTGAGGCACTTGTCTTTGGCAGTTGAGATTTCCCTCAGCCCTGCAGTTGCTATAGGTGTGTGATTAATGGGAGAGCTGCAAAACGAGGCAGCAGTTTGGATAAGTCTACCAACAGCTGTGGCTTGGCCAACGTTTCTGCTAGAAAGGCAGAATCCTCCCCCACTCTTCACTCCTTATTCCCAACTTACTGATCCCTCTGATAAAACAGCACCTTTATAAAACTGTTAGTGTAATACATGTCTGTTGCTTCAAACTTGTGAGCAAGAAACAAATGTAATTGTATTTGTTTAGATTCACAAGCATGGAGAATTTCTTTCAGGAAAAGGGAAAATGGTGGGTGTTAGTAGAAATCTGTTCAGCAGCAAAATACTGATGTTTTTCTGGATGTGGCTTGGTGAGATGCCAGATTTCATTATAATCCATGGAATATTCTGTAGCCTCCAGTAAATCCCTGTCCCTGGTAGCACAAATAGTGACTGCAGCAGTGCAATCTGAACATTACCTTGAGCAGCTTGGCATCTACAGCCATAGATAGCGCATGTTGTGGAACCTGAGACATTGCAGTATCTCCCTGCTCCACCGGTGCAGGCTAATCGCACCATCAAAATACCGCAGTGTAGCCAGGACTCCCTTGTATTTGTCACTGTCGCGTTCCCTATTCTGGCTGCCGTGCCGAAATGTTACCTCCTTTGATCACATGCAGTATTTATTTATTTTCTTTGGTGGAACAGAACTGTTATTCTTTGCTCTAGGCATGTACTGACACATTTAAAAGACATATTTGTAAGAACAGAGGATACCTGTAACTTTCTTGGGCTAATAATCAATATATACAATAACTCAGAAATCAAATATATATTTAAAACTTTTACACTCTCCTAAGCGCTGCTAGTGGGGATTTCCCTAAGCTCCCCCCAGTATGGATGGACCGTATGTCCATCTATTCTATTATTTGGTTATTTAAGCAGCAAGATCTTTTTTGCACAGCCCAGTGTCCCACCTTCGGAGCTTGAAAATTTGTCTCTGCATAAATGTACATATGCTTTTACTTAGGGGTGGCGACTGGATCAAGTGAGAAGCCCACTGTTTGACTGAATCCCTTTTATTTAATTTTAGGACAACCATGGTTAACACAACTCCTCCCACCTTGCTCCATCTCCCCATAGCTGTGCTTTGTTTCAATCCAGTGCTAAAAGACTTGTGCGCTTGTGTGCTGATGCTGTAGTCTTACAGGCTGTTTCTTAGCATGCATTCACTTCCATGTGTGCATAGCTTGCCCGGACCACCCAGGCTGTATTAATGCCACCTCTCTGAGGTCTCAGCCCTGGGAGGCTTTAGCGTCATCCAGAGCCAGAGCCTTTAAACTCAGGGAGAGTTCTGGCTTCACTGACTTGTGTACTTTTACCTGTTGACATGATAATGCATGACATCGAGGATGCAGTTTGACAGATGGAGCGGGCAAATAGTACAGTCTGCATTGAAAAGAGAGATGCTTTTCCACTCAGTTATTGTTCTCAGCGATTTATATTCTCTAAATGTCAATAGCTAGCACTTTGGTTATCCTTGGGAATAACCATTTTCCCATTCACCAAGTTTTACACAGTCCTTGTCTCAGTGGAAGGACTTTCTTACAGGAAAGTTCTCGGTTTGTCAGGCAAATCCAATCTGACCCTGTGTAGACATCAGTAATGAAGACACAGCTGATCTCATTGTCTGAACCCTCTTTTAAACCAGACGAGAGAAACAGGCACTTCAAAGGGACAGTTGAGCTCATCCTGAATCGACAATGAAGACAGCTGAGATGAATTGTGCCCTAGGAGCACCTATTTCTCTCTGCTGTGAAGGAAACTGAGGGTGACTGGCGCAGACCTCAACATCCCCATACACGCTGGAATTTAAGGGAGACAAAGCCCAGCCTAGTTGTCTGTCATGCCACTGGGACTTCGTGCAATAGCTTGGCATAGCACAGCAGTGGCTATTAGTCAAGCTGTGCTCGTCCCTCCTTTCTTCACAAAAAAAGAAAAGAAGTACCCTCTATGCAGACACGTGAGACCAGGATCTTTGTGTGTTTCAAGGGAAAGAGGATACCCCAAATGCGCTGCAGAAATAAACACTTTGATAACCATCTCATTCTGGCGGGTACCTCAGTGAAATGTGGGTGGGTTTTGAGTCTCTCAAGGCACGCACAAGTGATTTGTGTAGGCCCGATGATTGATTTGAGGTGAGGACTCTTCGGTTTCATGCAGAGCCCTCCTTTCACTAGTGCTGGTAACAACCAGTCCAGGGAGGCCATGGGACCTGTTTTTCTGTATTACATATTTCTGGCCTTCAAGAAGCCTGTCTGCAAGGGCTGTGCAGGACTCAGAGCTTCTGTGTCTGCGCAGTGGGGACAAATGTTGGGCAAGTATCACTTCAAGCTTACGCCGCAGCCTGGACCTCCACCACTCCCATGGCTTCTCTGCCCAGGCCTTGAGAAGGGTGGAGAGAAAGCCTGCTCTGTCAGCAACACGGCTGTGGGGAATATCCCACACCAGAGCCTCCCAGCCTGACAAAAATTCTAATAAAAAACAAAGAGAGTAGGTTCTGCACTACTAATTGTGCTGACTGGGACCCTTAGCATTTTTCATTGCACTGGTGACGCTGACCCGAGAGAAGAAAATGTCCAGAGAGTTGTCTTTTTCTCTCCTGATCCCATCCCCCAGCAGGAAAGTCTGAACACATTGCCATAATGTGTAGCTTTTCCTGGATTTTATTCCTCATCAAATTGTATGAAATGAAGGAAATTAGCCAAATATTTTTACGCTAGAACTCTGGACAGACAGATTGAATTCATGTAATGGCAACATGGACTCTAAAAAGGAATCAATGCAAGCGTGACCTTTTCAGGCAAGTCGCCAAACTCCAGATTATTTAATGTACCAATTACTTGATTATTGGACGTGCTAATCAGCAACATAATCCTTGATGTTAAAGTTTAGTCTCTCCATCAGGATGTGGACTGTCAAGCTGTTCAAGTTTGATGCAATTCAAAGAAGCGGTAAAAGATGTCCTAGTGCCAAAGTCCTACTATGATAAAGCAATGAAGCGAGGAAGACTGTTAAGTGCAGTTTTCTTGAGTTTGAGCAACACGAGTTTCTAAATTAGTGTTGCCTGCCTGCATTCTCTATGTGCAGGCGGGATCAGCTTTAACCCCATTGTATTGGTGTAGGATATGGTTTCCTAAGGAAAACTGAACTGGAAATTCTAAAGACTGCTTGACTTTAACTTAATAGTACTGGTAAATTGAATGGAAAATGAAATGGCACAGGCTAAACTCACAACTAGCTTCTGTGTATGTGCATGTGTGTGTGTGTTTGTTGACTTGTCCTAAGTTGGGGGCAGAGGGGTAAAGAAAGGAAGGAGTTTTTCTGCTTATGTAAACAGAATTTCTCCCAGAAGTAATGGAAATAGTAGGAGTGTGGCCACCTACTGAGCCAACCCATACGTCCTGGGGTCAGCATCTGATGAGTTACAGGCCCAAACTTCCAGCTGTCTAGTCCATACATTGTAGTCATAAAAGTGTACAATGAGCAGAATACTCCGGTTTAGGCTAGAAGTAATATATTGTGAACTCTCCTGCCCATAATGGTCCAGCACAAGATTTCCTTCTCTGGTCAGGATTCCTGAGGCAAGAACCATAGCTATTAACCTCCCTTTCTGCCTTAAGAATTTTTATAGCTCACCCATCACTGTAGCATCATACCCTGCTCTCGTTGCTCTGACCAGGTTAGAATTTGACCTTAAAGATATGCTCCAAAACAGATTTTGTATATTTACACAAATTTTTATGCCAGTCATCTTTGTTGACATGCTACTATGGGCCAGAGCCTTAGCTAATTTTAAGTGGATATAGTTCTACTGGTGCTAAACTAATTTAAATCAGCTAAGTAATTGAACTCATACTCTTAACACCTACTCTTCTGGTTCAGAATTTTTCCTTCACCTGGCTTCTTATGAGCCTACAGAATATTTCCATTTATTCTAAGGGTGAGAGGAGGGGCTGTTAACACCACATATCCTTAAACACATTTGCTTGGAACTGATGTTTTGCCCTTGCGAGCTGCCTGGCTCAAGCAGTGTGATCTTACATTTAAAAATTTCCTGAGTAGCTTTTCAGATATATTGAGTCAGGAAAAGGGTTTCTCAAAGAAAAGAAAGAAAGAAAGAAAGAAATTTTTAATTAGGTGGGAAAGCTTTGGGAACGGCAACGTTTAACGCAGCAGAGGACACGTAAATGGAAGTAGAGGCTTTAAATCCTGTTTCTACTTTTAGCACGGATGCACCTCGCTGTAACACACGTGTTTTAGGCAGAAATAGCTCATCCCTACGCCCACAAAGCCCTTAGGTAGAGGTGGCAGCGTGAGTCGGGGAAGAACCCGTAGAAATCCATCTGCTCGATTCACATCCACCCCAAAGACCTCATCTCAGTGCTCCAAGATATCCCCATTGCTGTAAAACGCCACAAAGAAAGAAAGAAAGAAAGAAAGAAAGAAAGAAAGAAAGAAAGAAAGAAAGAAAGAGAAAGAAAGAAAAGAAAGAAAGAAAGAGAAAAAGAAAGAAAGAAAGAAAGAAAGAAAGAAAGAAAGAAAGAAAGAAAGAAAGAAAGAAAGAAAGAAAGAAAGAAA
>JACDJE010000517.1:405705-466163 GCA_016647715.1 Pavo muticus
AAGGAAGGAAGGAAGGAAGGAAGGAAGGAAGGAAGGAAGGAAGGAAGGAAGGAAGGAAGGAAGGAAGGAAGGAAGGAAGGAAGGAAGGAAGGAAGGAAGGAGAAGAAAAGAGAGAAAGAAACAAAAGAGAGGAAAAGAAAGAAAGAAAAAGGAAAAAGGAAGGGTTCTCAAAATGTTGAAGTATAAAATGACATACTTGCAGAGCTGCATCTTGCTGCTGGGATGTGGGAGCGATAGCTTCCATCTCAGTGGCAGTAAATAGGAGGTTTGTGGTACAGTGCTGTAGATCAGCGTACATGCCTTGAAATCCTTTCAACAAGTGCTAGTTTCTGATGGGTTCCTCCTGATTTTCCATAACACCTCCCAGGGCATATGTTTTAAATAGAAAATCTGATTCCTGAACTCAGTGTAGAAAATAGCTACACCTGGTGTTTTGCTGAAAGTAGTCAGTATCTAGAGTTCTTGGCAAATAAAACACAAGGCCAGATCTTCAGCCATCCAAACTGCCCCTCCCCTGACACAGCGCCATGCCGTTCTCTCGGGCCCTGTCGCTGTCACAGAGAGCAGAGCTCTCTGCCCCTCCGCTCCCTGTGAGGAGCTGCAGCTGCAATGCGGGCTCCTCTCAGCTCCTCTGCTCTGGGCTGAGCAACCCAGGGACCTCAGCTGCTCCTCATACACCTTGTCCTCTACATCCTTCACCATCTTCATAGCCCTCCTGTGAACATTCTCTAATAGTTTTATGTCATTATATTGTGGCTGCAGATTTGGCTACATTCAAAAATATGAAGCGCGTAATGGGTGCAGGGAGAAGCTTGGGCTCTCCATCAGTGTTTTCTCATGCTGTTGAACTACCACAGCCAGTGGTGCACATAAAGTTTATGGGGAGAAAAGCACAACTCATGGTTAAATACAGAGTGTTCAACAACAAAGATCAGAGTTAAGCAGACAGCCATCCTTATAAAAACATAATCAGAGCCAATGATTACCTTTTACATTCAGAGGACAAGGTGCTAGACAGCACGTGCCTCATTGCCACTGAAATCTGATAAAGAGTTAAGCACTCAAATGCCTTTGTGAAGCTTGACCCTGAGACAACCATGGCCAGCTTCCGAGCTGAGTGGTGATCTCTGAGGAGTTGTGAGGAGCTTGTAAACTGTTTCTCAGTGTTATGAGCAATACCTGAAAGTGGGTCAGGAAGGAGCAAAACACTTTTGAAGATGGTGGTTGCAAAAGAGCTGGACATAATCAAGCAGTGAGTGACAGAAGTGAAGAAAAAGAGAATTCCTGTTCAAAAATCTATGGGAGAATCAAGCAAAGCAGAAGCAAAGCTGTTTGTACAAGAAATCAGGAAGAAATCAAGGCTATGCCAAGCAAGATTTTCTGAAGCGTTTTTTTTTTGTTTCCAGATTACCTCCTGAGTCCCTCCCTGTCTAATTTTTAGGTTTCCTGCAGCAAAACAGGGAAGTTCAGTACACTGCTGGATGCCTCCATCAGTCAAGGCCTCACAGCTCAGTCTTACCTGAGCCGTAACCTTACCTTGTTCATACTTTTTTTGATAAGAAGATGCATTTCACTCTTGGGACCAGGGATTGTGTTTGGAAGTGCATGTGACCATCTCGTGAGAGATATGAATCAAACTCCAGCATTTTACAAAACCCTCACATATTCCACACTCGCTTCTGCCATGACAATTACAGCTAATTAAATGTCTGGGCTTGATCCTTTGAAGTAGTGTACACGTTTAGCTCTTGGAGCGTCTAATGAAAGCTGAAGGCTCTCGGCACGTTACAGAATGAGGTTCTGTCTCTGACTCATTTGCATAGCTTTACTTCCCCAGACACAATTTTGGTATTTGAAAAGAATGGTATTCCTGTACAACATGTGTCTCAATTTGTAACGATATCCTCTCTGCAGCTGGCTTGCTTTTCCAAGTGTTTCTGAAACATTACTGTCTTAAATTCAAGCCAACCTACAACAACAAATTATCCAGCGGCAAAGAGGCTGAGCTGTGTTTGTTGAGAGGACATCCCCAGTCTCTGCTGCACTCCCTCTTCCAGCTCTGCTTTTGGACTTTCAGGCTGTGTAATGTAATCAGCTCCTATGGAAGCATACAATTCCAAAAAAAAAACACAACGGTGTTGTAGGGATTGGGTAGTGCAGAATAAAACAACTATCGAGTTGCAGCCTCTCTGGAAAGATCTGCATCCCATCATTGGTCAACTGATATTTAAACCTATGGTTAGAGCAATTTTCAGCTATTTATTTGGAGCCCACATGGTAAAATGCAAAACTTTGTGTCATTGTGATCTGCTGCCTGCTTGCACTCCAAATACTTATAAGCTTTCATGAACCACTTGTGCTGCCACTTCTAAGTTTCTTATCCAAAGGGGAAAAATACTCTTTACCACAGGAATTCTGCAATTGAGAGATGCTTGAAGGCTAGCATAAATAAAAGTTACATGATGAGGTCACTGAAGATTTGAATTCTGACCCTAACTTTCAAAGTTCAATTAACATGCCAATTAGGTTTTATTTGAAGCAGTTCAGCAGTTATTGCTGGACCAGTTATTTTGGTGGTGAAGATATTGTTTCTGTTTTCTTGGATGGAGGGCACATAAGAAACAGGGAAAATCTGGGCAGCCTATTCCAGTGCTGTGTCACCATCAAAGTAAAACATCAAAGTAAGGAAGTTTTTCCTTGTGTTCATATGGAATTTACTATGATCCAGTTTGTGCCTGTTGCTTCTTATTCTTTTGCTGGGCACAGTGACAGAGCAAGAACAGCACAGGAAAGCACACCACAGGAAAGAACCTGGCCCCATCTGCTTGACACCCGCAAGCACTGACAAGATACCCCAGCCCATTCTTCCCCAGGCTGAACAGGCCCATGTCTCTCAGCCTTTCCTCACGAGAGAGATGCACCAGGCCCCTCATCATCTTTATGGCCCTCCATTGGACTCTCTCTAGAAGTTCCCTGTCTTTCTTGAACTGGAGAGCCTAGAACTGGGCACTACTCCAGATTTGCCCTCTTCAGGGCAGAGTAGAGGGGGAGGATCACCTCCCTCGAACCCCAGGATCCCATTGGCCTTCTTGGCCACAAGGGCACACTGCTGGCTCACGGCCAACCTGTCATCCACCAAGACACCCAGGTCCTTCTCTGCAGAGCTCTTTTGCAGTAGGTCAGCCTCTAACCTGTACAGATGCCTGCACTTGTTCCTCTCCATGTGCTCTTGTCAAACTTCATCAGGTTCCTCTCTGCCCATCTATCCAGCCTGTCCAGGTCTCACTGAATGGCAGCACAGCCTTCTGGTGTGTCAGCCACTCCTCCTAGCTTTGTATCACCAGCAAACTTCTGAGGGTGCATTCTATCCCTTCATCCAGGTCATTGATGAAGATGCCGAACAAGACCTGACCCAGTACTTGCCACTGGGGAACACCACTAGCTACAGGCCTTCAACTAGATGCTGCACCACTGATCACAACCCTCTGAGCTCCGTGAGTCAACCAGTTCTCAATCCACCTCACTATCCACTCATTTATCTCACACTTCCTGACCTTACCTATGAGGATGTTATGGGAGAGAGTGACAAAAGCCTTGCTGAAGTCAAGGTACACCACATGCAGTGCTCTTCCCTCATCTACCCAGCCAGTGATGACATCATAGAAGGCTACCTAATTGGTCAAGCATGAATTCTCCTTGGGAAACCTATGTTGACTATTCCTGATAACATTCTTTTCTTCCACTTGCTTGGAGATGACATCCAGAATAAGCTGTTCCATCACCTTCCCAGGGACAAAAGTGAGGCTGTGATTGCTTGTTTTCAGGAAAGGAGAAGATGAACTGTCTGGATTTGGTTTTCTTTTTGTTTTAGTTTTTATGTTTTGTTTTGTTTATTTATGAAAACATCTTTGAAAAGTTTCAGCTGTATCCCAGTGTAGAATGGGAGCATTAATTGAAGATCAGACTTTTTTTTTTTTTTTTAATGGGAAGTCATTGGGGGGAAATTTTACACAGGTATGCAGTGATAGGACAAGGGGAATAGTTTTAAACTAAAGCAAGGGAGATTTAGATTAGATGTCAGGGATACATTTTTTACTGAGAGAATGATGAGGTGCTGTAACACATTGCCAGAGGTAGTGGATGCCCTGTCCCTGGAGGTGTTTAAGGCCAGTTTGAATGGGGCCCTGGGCGATCTGATCTAGTACTTGATGCAGTGGCTGACAACTCTTGACAACTCTAACTGTGGTATGGGGGTTGGAAATTGATGACCTTTGAGGTCTCTTCCAACCCAAGCCATTCTATGATTCTATGATTCTATGATGATACCTTCTGCCAGATCTGTACTTGAAGCACTGGTGAGGTGAAGCAAGCTTTGAACAGGTCTGTCAGTTTTTAGAAGTCTGCCAAATAGGCTGGTGGTGCACTCACTGTGGGCAATGGTGTGCCTCGCTGCTGTGGAAATATACCTGATCATGCAATGTAAAGCAGGATCAGGCCTCTGCATGCTCTGTGGTGTTCCAGAGATGGCACATGCTATGGCTGAGATTAGAAGTCCAGAGCTGTCATGGGATTTTCTGGTTTGCATGACTTGCCTACGTACCTCAAAATGCCCCCAAATGTGAACTAGAGTGAAAGCCCAGAGAATGATGGTGCTGTGCAGCTGGGCAGAAGGGTGTAGCTGACATGGGTTTTGTCTTTAGCTCAGAGTGAAAATGAAGGGGAGTTTCATGAACTGCCTGAACACTTGTCCTATAAAAGGTTAAAAGGTGATAAACTTCTTTGAAATGGTATAAAATTATATTAAGAAAATATTTACAGAGGTTCTGGGGAAATTGCTGCTGTGAAAAGTAGAAAGTGGTATAAGTGGATGGTATGGAAGGATGACAAGAGCAAGGAAACCTGACAGCACTGATACTGAAATGTTGGGAGCTCAACTCAAATTAGCCTCCAAGACTAGTCTCTCTATCTGTCCACCTTGGCTGGTGGATAGAGAGGTTCTTCCAGGCATGCTTTGGAGTACCTAAGGCAGCACCTGCTCTCAGTGAGGAGGACAAGGACACTCGAGGTATGAAAATGGAAATCCAAGACACTGGAGCATGAGTTCCTGGTGACAGCTGTTACGCCTAGGAAAATACAGACCTGATGATTAGGGGACATTCCAGTGGGTGGTAGAGCGCAGGTTGTGTATCTGACCGAAAGTGAAGAAGGATCCATAGCTTGCAAGAGCAGAGCAGAAAGAAAACACCACCCTCCAAATCAAGGGATGGTGCAGAAGGAGCCAACTTTTTATCCCATTTGTGCTGAAGGCCTCCCCTGACTCTTGCAATATGGTGGCCTCCCTTCATGGGAAGATAAATCATCAAGTATTCAAAGGGGAAGGTTTTAATGAAGAAGCTTTAAGAATAGTTGAAAAAAAAAATAGGATAAATTACAGAACTATTACAAGTAACAGATGACTCCAGACTGTTTCCACGGCTGAGCTTGCTCCCATGCTGACTTTAGATGCACTCTTGTGGTTTATTTTCAGAGCAGTTTCCCTGAGAAAAGAATTGCAGTGCCTTTTCTCCAGGGCCATGCATGTCCCAGATGAACCAGGCCTCCTCTAGCACATCAACATTCATTGTCCGGGTGAATTAAGTGCTGTGCTAAATGACGAAAACTCTGCCATGCCAGCCCACATCAATGGCTGCCTCGCCCCTCCTCACCCACCATCTATTTTTTCCTGAACAATATGATGTGAATCTGGAGACAGAAACATTCAGTGGAGCACAGAATGAGAGGGAAGCAGCCATGGAAAAAAAGCTCTGTGTGATTGCACACATGTGTCCAAAGCCATGTCAATGGCATGACTTTCTGAGGAGTTACGGCACGATAGGAGCAGTTGTTCCTGGCTGCTGGCACTGCCAGGGCATTAGCACAGCTCTCACCTACCCTGATGGTATCCAAGCCCACACAGGTGAGCCTTCCAAGTTACCTGTCTGAACTGGGTCATCATTCAGTGGAGCTATTCTCCTTCTCCTCGCCTGCATTGACAGTGGGCAGCCTTCCTGCTTGCTCTTTGTCTGTCATCTTTTCCACGCTGCCTCCTGGGACCAGGATCATAGCCCACCTCTGCCTTCTGGGTGGTCTTCCAGCCCCAAGTCAGCACACTGTTTGGCACTGGAAAGCAGGCCCCATGCGTCCACCTCAGGCAACTCATATAAGCTCAACTCTGTTGCTGTATAATTACAAAAATTTGTCCTTTTGTAGCCGTTGCAATTTTTCTATCTGATCAGCAATGTTTGCGGAGTGCTGGGTACAAGTTCAGCTGGAGTGATGAGCCTATGCCGCTCTCCTAAAAAGTCATTTGTTTTTGGGGGGAGATACAAATAGCTGATTTCATTTGCTAGCCATGCACGCTGGTGTTGGCACAAGGTGTAGAACATCTGACTGTGAAGTGGTAATGATCAGTACTTACTCTATTTTTTATAAAACTTTGCATGCTGTGTCTGATATGGATTTTTATTCTGTCACTCGATCACTATGAAGATGCATTCGTCAAACACGATGACTGTCATGGGAACCAATCACCGGGGAAGATGCTTCTCCAGCCTGTGCTCTGTTACATGGAGCCTATCTGCAGCGGGGGAAAATGAACAGGCTGCACAGAGCCAGCTGACTGCTCTGCACAGAAAGCACTGAGAGCCAGGGAGCATCCTCATGCACTCCTTCCCAAATCACTTATCACTCTGCTGAGCCATTTGAGGCCAACTAGTGAGGGATGGACAGTCATTTTCGTTGATGTATGTTAAGAAACAGCCAAAACACCTGAAGTGCAGAGGGAGGTTTCATAGAGAGGATGTAGAATTTGTTTTCACTGCTTCCCTTCTTAGTTAATCTCAGAGTGAGATTTCAAGCCAAAAAGTGACAGAAAGCAGCCCTGTACTTTTCATAAAAGAGTGCTCAGGAAGTGGACGCATCCCAGTTCTCGGTCTAGTTCTTGCCCTCAGCACTCTGCACATAAGGCTCTGGGCACATTGCCCTGAAACCCAAATGTCACTCCTTACCCTAGATATAGTGGTCTGGGTGCTCAGGGAGTTTACACTGTCCTTGTCTGCTTTGCAGGAATGCTCGCCGACAGGGTACCTTGCATGGAGAAAGGGAGCAGAGCAAACCACATCGCTCCACCGAACGACACCAGCTGGTCCGCTCACCACCCCTCTGGCTAAAAGTCAAGCAAATAAAGCAGCTTCCCATCACGAAGTCCCTCCGAGGAAGCCTCAGTCCCACGGGTGCCTTTGACCCAGAAGACAGCACATCATGGACCCACACAGTGTGCTCAGCATTCCCGCGACCGCCCCTCTTCTCCTCCAAGGAACGCTTTCTCCTCTTGGTTTCTTGCTGTGGGGATTTTTCACCCTGGTTTCAAAAACCACATGGACCAACGTAGGTACTTTCTCCCTCCCTGACTTCAAAGTTCAGATATTTGAGACTGGACAGTGATATGGATTTTTTTTTCCTTTTTTTTTTTTTTTCATTCGAAAAACTGCTGTGGTTTTGCTGCTACACTAAGAATCGTGATTTGCATTGTATGGTTTTGGACCTATTCAAGTTTTGATGGGGGAAAGGGGTAATACTGGAGTAGCAACGCTTCAGAGTCATCTCTGTCCTACCCACGATGCACTTTTAAATGAAGAGGTAGAATATTTTATTGGCTAATATACTTTCCTTGTTATTTTTACAAAGGCCACCTTTATCCTTTCTAATGCCATATTTTCAGTGTTACACTTTTATGGCTTTTAATTTTTGATTTGACAGATGTAAGAAGCAGCATGAATAGTTTATACTGTGGTTTTTCAGAGACTGAATGCCAAGAGAACTCAGTAAATGTTTATTCTTCTCAGCTTTCTCTTTAAATTCCCCTAAATAGCGCCCCATTTGGGAACAGAGCAAGAGTGTTGAACTAAAGACCAAAATTCCCTCAAGGTGTAAAATAATCTGAGGGGAATATTTGCTGGGCGTCACGAAAGACTCGGATGAAATTTCAACCCTGATGGTTTTCAGTGATCCAGGAAGGCAGTGAGACAATCTCTCCATATGCATAGCCCTTTCATGATAATTAGAATGGTATGGACAAACCAATGAAAACAAGGGTAAAGTGAGAAAGATCCCTCATGATTCTGTTTCACTGTTTGCTTTCTCCTGTCATGGTTAAGAGAAATGTGCAATTCGATCCTCAATCAGTGGGTGGAGGATAACAGGGTAGAATTTACTTGTGTGCACTTGTACAGTCGTAGCCAAGAGTCCAAAAGTACACTAGAGCATGTTATACTGGCACTGAATTGGTAAGAGAGTCGTGGAGTATCCCATTCTAACAAATACAAAAAAAAAACAAAACAAAACAAAACAAAAAAAAACACAAAAGAAAAAAAACACACAAAAAAAATCAAAAACGAAAAAAAAAGATTAAAAAAAAAACCACATCAGATCACCTTGTGATACAGTGTAACTGTTTACTAACTCGAATAAAGCAGTTGTTCACTCTCCAGTGTTCAGAGCACACCTTTTCTATAAGGCTGCTGCGGGGCAGTGAGAGCAGTTGGCAGAAGCGGGGCTGATGGTGTTGGCAGTGCTGGGAATGGGGTTTCCGAGTCAGCTGAGCCAGAGCCTTGTAGCGACGGTGCACTGTGAGCACGATGTATATACTGTATTTCTATATTTTCCTTTGTACAGATTCACTTAAGTCAAGCTACTGTTTTACAGGTGCTCCTTATTTATTAGAGCTGTGAAAGCTTGGAAAACACACCGGGCGAGCGAGCTCGCTTTTTAAAAAAAAACACAAAAAAGAAAAAAAAGAAAGAAAAAAAAAGAAAAAAGGGCAGGGGGGGATCCAACAGCTCCTGAGCCAAGGGAGAGAGCTCCAAGAGACATCGATGAAACACCTTCAAGAGAGCAAGAACCTAAAGCACCCTCTGCGTGCTCTGCTTTCCTTTTGGGCTTGCAACACTTTTCTCTCTCCCTGACTGGCGTCAGATTTATTAAAACAAAATAAATCTCCAAGAAAAAAAAAATGCACTTAAACGTGCTGTTGTTTTATTATTATTATTTTCTTTTTGTGCATGCAATTATTCACTCCTCTACCTGTCTGGTCACTGCTGACACAAAGGTCACTCTGAAGGTTGAGAAACATGTGTAAGGGATGGCACCTCTCCTGTGAAGGAAGGCTGAGGGAGCTGGGCTTGTTCAGCCTGCAGCAGGCTGTGAGGACACCGCACTGCGACCCTCCAGTACCTAAAGGGAACTTATAAACAGGAGGGAGACTGACTTTTTACACTGTCTGTTAGTGATAGTAAAACAGGAATGGCTTTAAACAAAAAGAGGGGAAATTCAGGTTAGATTTTAGGAAGAAATTTTTTAATCAGAGAGTGGTGAGGCGCTGGCACAGCTGCCCAAGAAACTGTGGGTGCCGCATCCCTGGAGGTGCTCGAGGCCAGGTCGGATGGGGCCCTGGGCAGCTGAGCTGGGGGGTGGCAGCCCTGACCATGGCAGGGGGTGGGACTGGGTGGGCTTTGAGGTTCCTTCCAATCCAAGCCATTCTGTGATTGTAAGTGATCCCGGAGGCCATACCTATGTCCCTTCCATTTTTGTGCCTCCACCATATCTCAGCTTCTGCAGTATTAAAGATGCGGGGAAAAAAACCCAACATCTCACTCTGCACTAAGATTCAGGCCCTGAAATATACAGAAGAGCCCCATACAGATGCTCTGACAGCAGCTTTGTTCCCTTCAAGGGGACGTGTGTGAATACAATGTGCTCATGCCCGTGCATTTGGAGCCTGTGCGTGGAGTGTGCTCCACATGCCTTTTGCAAGGATGTGGTTTTTCAATGCATGAGCTCCCCCTGAAATCAAGCCTGGGCTCTTTCAAGAACCAGACTCTTCCCAAATGCCCCCAACTCTGCAACAGCAACATGCTTGCAGGCCCTCAGCTGTCTCGCAGAAGGGTGTTTGCTTCCCAGCTCTTGGCCGGTGCTGCTGACGGAGGGAGTTGAAATGTCCAGTGAGCTTTGTAACTTCTGACTTGATTTCATTAACCAGTCATGTAAGGAAAACAACAGCACCAGAGGCACGCTGCTTGGAAGGGCATGCAGAGCAGAGCTTGTCTCGCTAGTAAACAGCTTGCTACATCTCTATTTATTCATCTGAACTTGGCTATAAAATCAAGGCCGTGTGTATTGATTTTGCTTTTGTCAGTGGTCCAGAATTGTTAGCACACATTTTCACTCTTCTGAAAAGCAACAGACTCTTCAGAGAAATCTTTCTCTCCTGTGAGCCGCTTTTTCCACAAACGGAATCAGGACGGCAGAGGTGCAGAAAGTGATCGGGGCTGAAGTTGGTTTGGGGTTTTCCAAAGGATCACAAGCTTACCTTCCTTTTCCTGAGAATTTTCCTGCGTTAAGCTTTTTTTTCCCCCCAAAATTCAGAATATGAACAACTGACTGAGACAGTTGAATTGGTTCATTGTTTGCTATTTTAAAAATATCTACAGCTGCGTATCTGCGGAGAAATCTCCAAGCACACATAAACCTTCAGCGAAATGTAGACCAAATGGTATGATACATTATGCAAAAGAAACCTGCTCTGTTTTTTAGGCCAAATCCACCCCTTGCATAATGCCAACAAAATGAGTGGAATTACACAAAGGACAGGAGAAGGTCCTTTGCAATTAACAGGAACCCAGCAAAGGGCTGCAGAATGGCTCTCGCTCGCTGCTGACGTTATTTATTGTGGACTAACTCACAATAACCAAGCCAAGCCCTTTCCTGGAGTATTTACCATCAAGGAGGCAGACAAAGAAAATCCTGATGCGCTGGGAGATGCACGGGAAGGTTCTGCCTGCAGCAGCCATTGTGCACGTGCTGTTGGGAGCTGCAGAGGCTATGCTCACGAGCAGAAGAGGTGGCTGCCTCAAGACCCTGAATTCTGCCCCATGTGCACCCCATCATGCATCAGACAGAGGGGGAGTTTGCTGCGATCGAGCTGCTTGGATCCTTCTGCTGGCACTGAATTCTTGCTGCCAGCAAGCTTTGCCCTTGCTGCAAACACTCTGCATTAATTACCTTCGTGTTGTCCTAGATGGGTTTGAGGGCTTTTTTGTTTTTTTTTCCAGAACTGCTACACACTTTGCCATTTGGTTAGCTCAACTCCACGAATAAGATGGTCCCATAAAATGAAAGGATTTAGTGCTTTTTTTTTTTTAGCTAAATGATGGAAATAAATTTGCTTTGTTCAAATAAGCGCCACAAGCCAAATTTGAAAGGATGCTTATCCAAGTGAGATATCCCACTCTGAGGTCCATATTTGGACACCCAAATCAACACTCAGCCAAACACATGCATGAGGCATTTCAGTGCCATTCGGAGTGTCCATATATAGAACTGGATGCTCTAACTTCATTGCCTTTGTTTTAAAAATAGGCCTGGAATATGGAAAGGCATCATTTAATAACAACAATGACAAACACGCAGTGGTCAAAAACAGAACCCGTTTGCCCGTGCCGGTGCAGGTTGATTCCCTCAGAGTCACTCTGGATTCACAGAGGTTTAATTCAAAAAAGAAATGGCCCTTGAATTGCTTTGCTTTCCACTCCCACTCAAACCTGACTCAGTGTTTGGGATCGCTTCTGTGACACTGTGAGGAGCTGACTGAGCCACCATGCAAAAAAAAAACTTAGGCTGCTGACAGTCTCTTCCTGAAGCTGTTTCCCAGTGTCTCTGCCATTACCTATTGGCTGGATCAGGTGAGTGTCAAGGCTGCTTCACCTGCTGCTCTCCTGAAATAGTTTTCTAAGGAAATACAACACTGAGAGAGACAGAGCCAGGTCCACTGACCAGGACCTTTTCTTACAAATGATGCAAGTATTTAAAAATTGCATCTGCCTACCTGGGATGCCCAGACACATGGCTTTCATAGGAGAAGGGACATCCGCACCACACTCCATATGTGGGGCTCACCAGTATAGCGCCCTCACAGCCTTGCGCCTTCTTTGAAAGACCTTGCAGGGCCTCTTTAGTAAAAGGGGAAGGCTTGAGGAAGAAGCAATTCTTTCTTCTTTTCCAGAAAACTTTGTGGTTGGACACCTTGCTGAGGGACTGGGAGACTCCAGAAGTCCTATTCCATTCTCCAGCTACAGGATTGAGCCCACAGAGGCTCAAACAAAGCAAGGTGTTGAGAGCGATTCTCAGCTGTCCCGCTGCCCCAGGCCAGGACTGATGAGATACGATCTCCCCCAGCTTCCCACTGAGATGTGAGCTTTGCCAAGAGGAACAGAATTCTTCATGCCTTGTGGGGGAGATACAGACCTGGCGTCTACAAGGCCAGGGCGAGTGAGTACAGCCCTCAGGCTAATATTATAGGCTCGCTCCTGCAACAAGGACACCTGCTTCTGCTCCCAGAAGGGTTTCAGAGCTGCTGCAGGAAATGCTGATAGACTGTAAAGCAAAGTGAGCCTTTCCCAGCCAACTGAGGGCTCTGAAGCACAGAAGCTGATGGGACCACTTCAAGACTTAGGATGAGAGGCAATGGCCTCAAGTTGTGCTAGCAGAGGTTTAGAATGGATTTTAGGAAAAAATTATTCTCAGAAAGAGTAGTAATGTATTGGGACAGGCTGTCCAGGAAGGTGGTGGAGTCACTGTCCCTGAAATTCAAGAAGAGTGTAGATGTGGCACTGAGGGATGTAATTTGTGGGCATGGTAGAGATGGGTTGAGGTTGGACTAGATGATCTTAGAGGTCTTTTCTAACCCTAATCATGGTGTGATTCTATGATAAGGTGAGCAGAGAAGGCACCTCAAAAAGCCTGACATTTTACGGACACATTTCTGTGTGTAAGAACCTCAGTCCACCGCCCAGCACACCATTGGGTCTTGGCACCACTGCTTTGGCTCCTGGAGTATACAGTCCCCAGGCCTCCTGGAGTATACAGTCCCCAGGCTGTCCCAGTGTCACCCCATCAGCACTGGGATGGAGGTACCAAGAGACTGATTTATGGCCTGCTAGCACAGCCTGTGTCATAGCATCCACTGACGAGCACTGATGCATACATGAGACATAATGCTCTGGGGGGGGGAGTCGAGAGCATCCCTCTATCTAGCTTACAGGTATCCTTGTAGGCTCAAATATAAACAAGTGCCTCTGTAGGCTGGGGAACACTGGCTGCTGCCTGCCTGCTGGAGAGGTCCGAGGGGCTGATTTACAACAGGGTCAGGTAGAGGAGCTGACACAAAGGGGTCGGCAAGGCCGGGTGCCAGGCCGCAGGCTTCTCGTCGGTCGGCATCCAGGGAGTGGGGCAGGAGGGGGGAGCATGAGTTGAATTCCTTAATAATGTGAATTATAAAATCATTTCCTGTGTTAGGGGTTAGGAAAGAGAGCGAAGGACCCAGAGATCTTCCAAACAGAAAACAGCTTTTGTTAAGGCTTTTGGCCTAAGAAGCTTGGGGGGGGTGGGGTGGGGTGGGAAGGGAAAGTGCTGGCACATTTTTGGCTTGAAGCCTCAGACAACATATTTTTTATTCTAGTCTTTATTTTTCAAAATAAAATCATTGCGAGGCAGTAACAAAGAGGGGGAAGAGGATGGAATTCGGGGGAGTAGTACCCAAGTATTTCCCCCTTCTTTCTGCTCCTGCCATTAAGCACACAGTGTCTCCTTTATTACATACAGTAGCTGGATTAGCCCAAAGGCTAAGAATGCAACAAGATACTTTTATACTTATTGATCCCTTTTTTAGGGAGATTGTTTTCATGAAAGTTCAATTCACCTTTCTTTTTTTCAGCTTTTTAGTCTAACTGCTGCGCATTTTACCCTGCTTCTTCGTGAAATGCTAAATCCATCGGTAGGTTTTAGTTTTCCTGGTGTAACTTTTCAGAAATTGTATATCTGCATAGCAACCCCACTGCAGGCAGCTTATGTCACGGTATCACATGTCAGAAAGATGAAAAGAACTCCAAATCTGAGCTGCTCCACAAACTTACGTCCCTGATTCTTGGACATATATCTTCTGTACTTAATATAAGTGTCAGGAAGGCAATTTCAAGGCCGGAGAGGTGCAACGCTCTATCTGGGAGATGACCAAAAAAAAAATTATGACACTTGACCTCAGTTCAGCCTTGTGTGGACAATCAAATGAGAAACAAAGATTGTCTTTTTCCTCCTCTACCCACTCCCCCCAGCCCCCACCTTCCCACGTCCCTGTTGTCTGCTTCCAAATGCAACTTGAGCCTGGATCCCAAGCCCAGTGTCCAGATTAGAGATTGTTGACTCAGATTTAGTGGTGAAACTTGAGCCAGACCATGCTGATGGCATTGCCTTGAAGGAGCAGGTTTACTCCAAGCCAAAAGAGAGATTACATGTCAGACGAGAGCCTGCCTTTTCTTTATCACAAACTTCCTGATCTCCCTCCGTTTCAATAGTGTTCTACCCCCCCAACCCTGCCACCATGTACCCACTTTCAGTTCCTTCTATAAGGTGTCATAAATCAGGAAATTAACAAGTGTGTAGCTGCCCTTTGCCACAGGCAGAGACAATGAGCTTTCTGTGTTTTTAACCAGTGGGTAGCACTTAACATAATCAATGGAGAGCTACGTGCAGAAAGGATGAAAAATTGGGTCTCGGTCTGACCACTCACAGGGTATTTCTCATCACCCAGGCAAGCTGCTTTTATGAGAATATGACATGCCCTGGAAGCTTGCTCTCCATTTTGCAGGAGAGTCATTAAAAGAAATCATTACATGTTTTTTTTTGTTCCTTGGCACACACGCTGCTTTTCCTTGGCTTCTGATTTCATCCATCTTTCAGGCGCTTCGTGCCTTTAGTAATTTATGTGCAAGATTTTTCCAAACCTCCAAATGTTTTTCCATTTGGCAAACTGTGTCCCGAAGCCTCCACAGAATGTAACTGTAGAGTTTTCTTGTACTTCAAAACATGAGCCCTGTTAGCACAAAGATGCATCTAATACTAGTAATCCTCTGCATAAAAGCTATAAATTCATATAGGACAATCAAAGACGTCGCTCTTTCCTGTTGGTTGCTATCAGCCTTGTTGCTGTAACCCCTTACTTTATACACAAAAGAAGAATTTCTCCGCCAGCATTGTTGTTTTCTTTAACTATAGCTTTTGGAAGCTTTACGATACCATATGGAGAACTATTTTATTCTGCTTCTGGTGGCTTTTTCAATGCTGGCTATAAATTAGATAATTTTCCTTGTGTCTGATAGCCACGCACTATCAGTCAGGCATGTTTGCTCTCACAGGAAAATCCAGGAAAATTCGATAGACAGTGATAACCTTTCCATCATACAGAACTTAATGGAAAATTTTATCCCCACTCCAAGACTTACAACGGTTGATTAAAAAAAATCATGTCTTCCACCCTCCATTAAGCTCAGGGGCTGGCTGGCTGGTTCATACAGAGGTGTCCTCTCCGTGTCCTCTCAGAGGTGTGTCCTGATGGACACCCAGCAGAGGTGCCAGGGGACCAGCCTTCATGAGCAGCTGGGCACAGGGGCTGTGTGTGCGGCCTCGAGGAGCTCGCCCAGCTCACCAGAAGCAGTTCTGTTGGTGTGAGCTGTACTCTGGGCTGCCGTGGCTTTCTTCAGGTATACAAACACAAGGGGAGACTTCATTACATGTATTTTTATAATGCGGGTCACTGGCACTCACTGGCAGGATCACATAGGCAGGATCTGTAATCATAGGAAAGGAAATCTTTCTTCTTTCTTCTCCTTTCTTCTGCCAGCCACACTCATGAGAAATTATCAGGCATTGAGGATCAGCAACAGAGTCTTCTTTTGTATTTGTTTATTTTTGAAACCCCTGTGTAGTTTACAGGGTTGCACTACAAAACACTTCCATTTGTTGAATAATCCCAAATGGACAAAGTTCCTGAACAAAGAGACTGTTCTGCCAGTAGAAATGGGCCCAGGTCAGGCCTAATGTATTATTTTCACTGAGCTGTGCTCCATCACTCCTTCTCGGCATGTACTGCCCTGCTTGCCCTGGAAATCAATGCTCAGTGAGACTATAGAATAACTGGCAGGATAAGTATCTTCTGCAGTTGTTACCCAAATGACTGCATCTAAACTGAATTTATATGGGAAGAACACTGAAGAAAGGCCAGATCTGCTCTCAGCTAGAGCAAATCCAGAGTCATTGCTGGTCTGCCCGGTAGGGGAGGGAGGTGGACTGGAGGCAGGGACTTTGTAAAGAAACAAGGGTGAATGCTGAGAGTCTGACAGCCCAGCCCTGCCTTCATGTACATCTCTGTCAGTCCAAAGTAACGAGAGGGAAAGCTTGATGGGTGGTGGTGAGCTCTGTGGTGGAGAGCGCAGTTTTCTTTTACAGGGCCTGCCAAACTGGGGTGATGTGTCTCTGAGATGGGCATGACATCTGCATTAACAGCAGAAGACGTCATTGTGATCAGGGCTATTACTGCGAATTAATTGCTATTATATCACTTTAAAATAAACTGTTCCCCGACTAAATCAAATTAAGTGTACTTTATCAGTGTAGGCGTGAGGCCATTTTCTTCTCATAATTTACTTCCTCTTAAGTGACTTTAGATTTTTGTTTTTCTTATTGGGTTGATAAAGTATCCCGCTCAATTGTCAACACACATTAAAAAATAATATCGAGCCGTCAAGGGAGAGAACGTGTGGGAAATGCCAGGGATGCTGGGATACCAAGCTGCAGCATCTTACTATTTCTACAGCTCTTTTTTTCACCTAGTTTTTATTTTGGACTGGGTGAATGCTTTTCCTGCTCTCTCAAACTCCTCCACATTGCCTCCAGTTTGCTCTTCCAGAACTGATGGAGCAGTACAGCAGGTCACCACCCCTGCTGAAATCAGCCAACAAGCCGACCATAACCCCAGCAGATGTTTGCAGTTTATAGGCCAAATGAGAGCCCTGCAGACCAGCGAAATACCAGCACCGCAGATGTGGAACCTGGCCACTCAACACGAGCTGCACAAAGCCCCGTCCTGCCCAGCAGGGCTGGGACTTCCAGAGGAGCAGAAGGTCTGAGAGACTAATTAGCCCGCAGAGCCAACATGCTGGCCTCTGCTCTGTCATTTTGATGCATGCAAAGTCCCTTAATGAAACGCCACATGAGTGAAGTCAGATGAGGCCCCTCAGCGACTTCACCTCAGCTTGCCATGCCCCTCTGCATGCCAGGCCCTGCTGCTTGCCCCACTGGGCCAGGCCCATCCTGGCTCCCAGAGCCAGGAATGCAAAATGGGGAGCAAGGCTGCTATGGTAAATGTGGTACCACAGAGATCTGTTTCTTTAAACTCACAGATGCTTCTGGCAAATAAAGATGCAGAGGGAGACCTGCAGCTCACAGCAGGGGGTCAGAGAGATGGAAGACGGCACAGCCAGCCGTCAGTTGGGCTCTTTTGTTCAAACACGTGTTATTTCTCTGCCACAAAAGCCAAACTTTGGACTTTCTGACTTTGACAAGACAGATGCAGATAATCTTTGTGGCAGGTATCCTGAAATCTCCACACCTGTCTGGATGCCTTGACATAGGGATTGCCACTGAGTACTGACAAGGTGTGGTACAAAAAATAGCAAAGGAAAAACAGAGTTTCAAACACACTACTGGCAGAGAAACCTCAAACATTTCTGCAGCATCTCTGCTGGTACAAATTCAGTCTCTGTGTGCCAGGCCTGGTGTCAAACAATGTAAGACAGACAGCCTGTGAGTTGCAGCATGGTGGGATGCAGGGGAATGGCCATGGCTCACCAAGGGCAGCGACCACAGCCTGCGTGCCCGCCTGCACTGCAGGATACTTTTCAAGGAATTTCTGCAAACCGCGTTTTCATTTCAGAGAGACGAGCCCCCACTCCAGGTCAGGTTGCAAGCCCAGCCGCAAGGGGAACGACCTGCAGCCAAGGCCGGCCGGAAGGCCAGCAAGCGGAGCCCCACCCGGGGGCCGGCAGACAGGGCAACCCCCCACCCGGGAACACCGCCCCCGGGTCAGTCCCTTCTTTCCGTGAGGCTCCGCTCGGGGCGCCGCACCTCCCGCACTGTGGCGCCACCTTGCGGTGCTCCCGCGGAGCCGCCGGCCTCGGGCAGAGGGCTGCCCGGGCTGGCAGTGCGAGGGGCCGTGCAGAGCTACCGGTTTACTCGCTGCGGCCCTCGCTCCGCCGAGCCCAAAGCCAGCCCCCGCCGCCGGATGGCCTCGCCCGCCGCCGCCAAGGGCGGGCGCGCTGCCTGGCAGCCACAAGGTGTCAGCCGCGGGCCGGGCAGGTGGCCGCCGCGGGGCGCGCCAGACGGCAGCTCTGTGGGGTGTACTGCCGCACCCTTCCCGGCCCAGCTCCCCGCGGCGAGACTCGGGGCTGGGTTCTAACCGCCGGGACCGGGCAGGCCGATCGCGCCCCTTATGGGCCGGGCAGGGGAGAAAATGGCGGCCTTGCCGCCAGGGCCCGGCCGGGTTTTGTGCTCGCTGCCCCTGGGCTGCTTCTCCTCACGGAGCGACAGGCAGGGAGCGGACGCCCCGCTGTCCCGGCGCGGGGAGGGCAGGGCTGCCATGGGAGGGATCCCCAGAGCTGCCTCCCTATCAGTGAGCCTCTGACCCAGTGATGGTTTGATCAACGGGTTGGGATGCCTCAGGTGATTGCTCTGGGTGATGTCCTGGGCCCTGCAGGACAAGAAGTACCTGTGGCCTTTAGGCGTTATGTGCTTGGGGTGCATGGGTGCGTTGCACTGAGATCTTCAATGGAGGCTTCAGGGGAGGTAAGTATTTTGGTAAGAATTAGGTGCCTGAATATTGGGAGAGGCTGAATCCGTATGAATTAGGAATAGAATTGCCACTGCAGGCCTCTGGGATCTGTGCTGGTAATTGCCCTGCGAGTTCACTGGGTCACATTCGATGTATCTCTGCTACCATCGTGGGGCTGCAGGGTTTTACACACTGCAAGCAGGTGAGTTTCTTGCTGGGCTGCTCAGACAGAACATTTCATCTCTAAATAAATGATCTCACCGAGGTCCTCCCTCACATTCCTGTGAGCAATCCCTCACCTTCTGCTCTCCAAGCTGTGACTCCCTGCTGGGAAGCAGCCCTCAGGTCTGGCAGCTCCAGCGCACCTGGGATCACCGTGCTGCTGGACTTTGCTAAAATTACCCAACGGCTCTTTGTAAGAATTGAGTGGCTCTGTTGTACATCAGCATGCATAATGCTTAAAATAATTCCCCTTTTATTGGTAGGAGACAGGAAGCAACAGAATGATTCACTTATTCCTAAAGTATGTGCCTAACTCATGGAAATAAATTAAGAAGCTTGCTTTTTTTTTTTCACTGCTGTGTGTAGTTATTTATGATATCTAGTGGGAAGCCAGGTCCCAAAGCACTGTTCCTATTTCCCTAGGTAAAGAGCAGGAAACAGCTTTCTTAACTGTTCTTCTTATGGACTCGAGAGTTCATTTCAGATTGACATTTACCTCTGCTGTGGGGAAACCTGGGGCTGCCCCTTTACTGGGGTATGACAGGCTGAGTGCCTCAGCAAATGCTTTATCTGCATTGAGAAACACGGGCCCTGGGAAACAGTGCATTGTCAAGGAAGCAGATGTTAACTGACCCAGTGCATCCATCAGTGAATATGGTGAGGATTTCTTGAATTAGATCTGTTAATCCCACGTAATTTCAAGGTGATTTCTCCATGTTTCTCTTTTTGTTTTATGCTTGCAGAGGATGACAGCTGCTTCTCCCCTGTGCTTCTGGCACTGATAGAGCCGAGATGCCACTTGTGATGGAGATGGCTGTGTGTGGGGGAGGGGGGGGGGCACACACAGCAGTTAGCAGTAACATTACCAGGAGTTTCAATTGACTCTGCATTGGACGTCTATGTAACTGCTTCTGCTCTGTTCTCTAAAGTATTTATGCTCATAGAAGGCCCCTCTAATGAAGTTTCCTTTTCCCAAATAAAAAGACATGTGCAGATTTCCTGCAGAATATATACCATAGAAACCAAATAAACAACAAAGAAGAATTTATAAATATGCCTTTTTGTAGCACGGCCTGGGTCAGCCAGAGAGTACAAGACACCATAAACTTAAAAAGAAGAACAAATAGAACAAATTTCATTTAGGATCAGAATTAATGTAAATTGAATGTAGGAAACAACTGGAAAGAATAAAAAACGTAAACTATTTCTTAATGTCCAAAGAGTAACTGAAATGTGAACAGAAAAAGCAGTTATTTCTGCTGCTCTAATAATGTCACAGAGGGAGTGTAGATCTTTAATCGGTAGTCCTGTGTAATTCTTTGGCATTTTATTTTTAAGAACTGCTATAAAGTTTTCATATCTTTAGCGGTATGCTTGCTTTAAATACTCATGACATGAAACTGACTTTATTGCAGCTAATGAATTTTTACTGTTAATTCAACTGATTGAAATTAATTAACTAAATAAAAACAACCATTATCCTTCCATTATCCTTGAGGGGAAAAAAAAAAGATAGTTATTTCATGAAAAGGGACTACCAGTAGCTCAAACAGAGGAGTTTTGTACACCTTTTTTTTTTTTTTTCTCTGGGAACACTTGCCAAAAAAATCTCCAAGAAAGATGTGGGGTGAAGAGCAGCAACATTGTTTCTTCCAAACACTTTGTCAGACCTGGTCTCAGTCTTACGCGTGTCCTTGACAAAGCTGTTAGCGCCATTGCTTTTTTCACCATTTTCTGATGAAGTTGGGAAATGTGTCTGAAATTGATTTGGGGAGTACCCTAAGCAATACAGTGCTGTGACCCGTAGGTCACATAACACAAAGATGCGTGCATCTTTATGTTTGCAGGGCAGACCATGTCCCATCCAGAGCACACCCTTCCTCAGTAGCTGTGAGGTAGCTTCAAACAGGGTAGAGCTAATGAATTGCCTGCTAATGCCCCATCTGTGCAATGACAGTTAGTAAAGGCACAGGTGACAAGGTAATTTTTAATAGTATGAATGATATGTCAGAATAGTAATAGGGCACTAAAAGGAGTGGTTTCCAGGGAAGTCACTTCATTGCTTACATGAAAGGGGTACCATTCCCTCTGGCCCTTTCCTCAGAACCCACAAGAATTGCCACATGTAATGATCCAAATCCCACAGCCTCTTTTGAAATACAGCCTAATTGGAGAAAGTTTTTCAGAGCAAAAGGAGTCAATCCTATAAGCCACGGAGTTTGGTTAGACTTACTCAGATGATTAACGGTGAATTATTCACTTTGCTTAAGTAACCTCTGCTGATGACAAAGCCTCTTTAGGGTCGCGGGGCTGTCCAAACAGTGCGAAAAGGCATTCCTGGCTCCCAGGAGCTCCTTGGCACAGCATGAGATAGATGCCATTCTCTACATGTAGACTGACAAGAGTACTACTAGGAAACAGTGTGCACATGCTGTTGTTGAGCTAGAACTGCTTACCTGACCATAACTGTGGGAGAAATAAACGGATAACAAAATGGGTAACAAAAGTGATGGAAACACAGACAGGCTTCTGTGAGAAGGGAGATGTGAAAGGCTGAGACGCTGGTTTGAAGACTGAAGGAAGAACAGAAAAAGGGCATGGATGGGTTGATGAAATAAATATTGCTGCAGACTCTGCCCAATACAGAAAAATAAATAAATAAATAGATAAACAGTACAAGGTTTTTTTTGCATTGGATATTGACCTGAGGAAACCACTGCCTTTGGAGCCAGAGGAATTTCTAAAAGGATAACGTGTTTACACAGGGAAGAACATAGAATCATAGAATCATAAGATCACTCAGGTTGGAAAAGACCTTAAAGAGTCCAACCACAACCTAACTATACTACCCTAACTCTAACAACCCTCCGCTAAATCATGTTCCTGAGCACCACATCCAAATGGTTTTTAAACACATACAGGGATGGTGACTCAGCCACCTCCCTGGGGAGCCTATTCCAGTGTTATACAAACTTTTCTGTAAAGAAGTGTTTCCTGATATCCAACCTAGACCTCCCCTGGCGCAACTTGAGGCCATTTCCCCTCATCCTGTCACCTGTCACCAGTGAGAAGAGACCAGCCCCACTCTCGCTGTAAGCACCTTTCAGGTATTGAAAGAGAGCAGTAAGGTCTCCCCTCAGCCTCCTTTTCCCGAGGCTGAACATCCCCAGTTCCTTCAGTCTCTCTTCATAGGGCATATTACATTCAGAGTTATGTTTTCCAGAGCACAACCCAGCTGTTAGTTGGTAGTGAGTGGCAAAACATTTGGAGTCTTTGCCCCTTCTTATGATGCTCCTAATGAGTGCCAGTCAGAGAGATGTGGTTTGAAAAAGACTTGGAACTTCTAGGCAGCTCTGGTATGGGTAAGACAACCACTTGCATGAGTTAAAATGAGATTCATTGAGTCCTTTAACTACACGGTAGTAAACCCCGAAGATACTTACAGTCATTTTTTTGAGGCATTTTTGTAAGCCTTGTACACTTATTTTTAACTCACCAGTACAGAATGGTAGTGGCACAATTACTCCCTAGTGTGGTAGTAAAACCATCATACCTTACCTGCCGGCAGTAAATGTATCGAGGGCTATTCCAGAGAAAAATAATGACTGCTATAGATCAGTGGTTTAATGATAAAATAGCAACACACTGGACTCTCAGTTTGGAAAAGTTACTAAGCATCACTGAAAATGTGTCTGAAATGCAATGACAAAAAGTGTCCTGGTCAGGTTTCTTACAAAGAAATGTTACCATCTTCATTTTTGCAAGTAAACCCTCCCAAATCGATGGATCTGTTCACTATTAAGGCCCATTAATGTGAAAGGAGGAAGGCTCTTTACAAGAACCATCTGCAAGAGTCTTCTCTTATCAACCGAAGATTTATCTATCTAACAAAGATTTATTGCTCTGAAGCGAAGGTTGGAACATGTGCATATCTGTACATCCCAGTAATTACAGTATCTGTCCTTTCCATTGCTTCATGTATCTAAGCCTGTGAATGGCCTGAAACCTGTATGTTGGCGAGATACAGTGAACTGATCCTCTAATGGCCTTTGTGTTTATACGTAATGTTTTCCCAAGGACATGCCATCTCTAATGTTCCTGTTTTTAATATTAGTGTAATCTAAATCAAAGACAGAGTTGTTAAACAGTAGCCACTGCACTTTATTATCATTTTAAATTTCCGTCTGCCAGCAATACCAGTTGCTTGTTCCTAATTCCTCCTGGAAGCTTGTAGCCCTGACTTGAAACAGCTCTGCGAAGGCTGTGCTAATTGGTTCTTGCTGGGGGAGGGCAAGGATTTGTAGGAAGTGGGGAGGCTGAAATGAGGCGGAGGAGGCAGCAGCCTTGTGTCACACAGCTTCTGATGCAATAGAAACTTTCTCCACCAGTGGTGGATTTCCCTTTAGAGGATCCTTTGCTCCTTAATTCCCCATGCCTCATTACGTTGGGTGCAAAGTCAACTGCTTGTGTGGCTATCCTCCATCTGTGGGGACAGAAACCTTCCTGTGATGGGAGAGGATCGTTGTTTTTTACTGCTGTCTTCCAAATCAATTAATAATTGCTTTTCCAGAGAAAAATTATTAACTGTTACTACAAATCTGACTTGCTTCTGATTGATAGGCAGAAAAATAATAATAATTTTAAAAAAATCTATGTATATAGATATAGATCTATACTCATCTGTTTATAGAGATGCAAGAGTTGCACAGCTGTACACACAGTACATGCAGAGATGATACAAGCTCAGACCACAGTGTTGCCCATGGTCAAAAGAACAGTATTTCTTCCTGCTCTGCTTCTCACTGACAGAGTCTGGGACTGCATGCACCATTCCTGGGCCAGAGACAAGAGGCTACTTGTTTTCAGAAAACCAGATCTGCTTTTGCTTTGACCTTGGTGGTTGCCTTGTGGCTGTGGTGTTTGTACAGATTGCTCTGTGCCTGCCCTTGAGCCCTTTTGTCCCAGAAAATTGGCACAAAATTTCATACTCTGAAGGCTCTGAACACAGGCAGAACAGAATCACTTTCGCTCCTCCGTATTGTGTGGTTATATGGTCCCTGAACTTGGTCAAATACCTTTGGAAAACAAGACTTGGGATGGACCCATTGCTGACGTGCCTACGCCATGGGTATCCTGCAGCGGTCTCTGAAGTCTGGCAACAAGGCCCTGTGCAATGTGTGGATGGAGAAGAGATCCTGTGAGAGGGAAGGATGTGCAGCACATTCTTGAGGCAGTTAAACCTGTCACTTGAGTGCTGGTGACAGAGGCCTTTCATCCGTCTGGCACTTTACTAGCAGGGAAGTGTGCTAATTCTTTCAGAATCACAGCCCTCAAGCCTTTCTTGAAATCACACCTATTAGAAAAGAATTAGACACACTATAAAAAAGAAATGATTAAAAAAAAAAGAAGATGATCATTTTGGCTCTGCATGTTGCAAACTAGCCGACACCGTTGACAAATCTTTTACAGAAGGGCCAGCTTGCCAACACAAGCAAACACATTGCTTTTTGGGGCCATCAGCTCACCAAGGGCCTCTGAAGCCTTCTCCGTTCATTCTGGAGATGGGGCAGCTCACTCTGTTTGCCTGGGGCAGCTCTGTCTATGGAAAAGCCACGAGAAGCCTTGCTGGGGCCTTGCCCCCTTGGCTGGGAACCTGCTTTTGGGGCTAATGCTCTTGGCCTTGCTGGTTGCTGCCTCACGAGGGAGGACAACCTGGCAGCTGAGGGTGATGGAGCTGCAGGATGGTGTTATTTGCCTGGGCCTCTGGCCCTGCCAGGAGTCCAGCACCTTAGTGAGCAGCTTTTCTGGCTCCTGCCAGGCGAGGCTGAGTATCCTTTCCATGGAAACTTGGCAGGTGATGGGATGGCGGGTCCAGGGAAGCTGTCCGGTACAGCACTGATGGTACTTGGGGAACACCAGACCAGACTGCCTGCAAACCAGGAATGCACAGAGCTCTTGTCGTGGGCAAATCATAATAGCTGGGTTGCTTCTCTCCCTGGACTAAACCCTAGATAGAAATAACTTCCTGTTTTACATATGTAAGCCCCTTCCAACATGGGGCATGTTGGAGAAAGCCCGATTCGAGCAGATTAACCATCTCTATGAAGGCCTGATTGGGTGGCTGTGCATCCTCCCACCAGCCTGAAGCCAGCAATGATGGAGCTGGAGCCTGCTGCAGGGGTGACAGGGTCACCAGCATGCTCCACATGCAGTCTTGGAGGGCTCTGCCCCCCATTAAACAGTGCGGAGGTCAGGAAAGACCCTCTTTGGGTTAATGTTTCCACCCCAGCCTTTCTTCAGGAAAGTTTTCATTAGGGCTGGAGTGTTAGTGAGAGCCACAACCGAGGCTGCCAAAGTATTTCCATTATGTTATATCTCCCTGTTTTCTCTTGCTTGTGGCTATCCAAAAGTTTCACCTAGAAGGCTGAAATTTTCCAGGCCTCCTCTCTACATGAAGGTGAAGGGTTTTTTTTTTTTTTGGAAAGTTGGAGCAAGAAAACAGAGAGGAAAATAAAAGGTTCAGCTCTTTTTGAAATGGAAACACACAGGCAGAGGTGATAATTCAAGAAAGCAAAATTTAATAAAAGCAAACACAGCTATTGCAACCTCAGAAATGACGGACACTGAATTTTTTGGGTCAGTGAGCAAATATTACTTTTTTTTTATTTGAAGTGATCCAGCTCATTTTCACTAATTCTTTTTTGCTGCATCCTTCTCTCCATCTATGGGAATATTCAGCCAATGCTGACTGCCCACAGCTCCCTCCTCTCATTCCCGCATATCTTTCTCCATGGCTTCAGGCTTGGGATTCTCTCTGTGACCTGAGACTGACCAGACCTTGGTGTTTCTGGTGGAGCAGCACTTTTGCGGTCAGCCTCGTGACTATTTTAATCACCTGAGCATAGGTCACATGAGGTTCGGGGACCTCTATTGTGCTGGACCTTGCAGAGCTGGGTATGGGAATTATAATATCCTCTTGTGGAGCATCGATGGAGAACAGTAGATTGTCTGTGGGCAGTAGAGTGTTATATCACATGGCTACGTAGAATGAAACTCTAGGTAATAAATTTACAGTGTAAAAATCAATTAGTGTTAATAAAGTTTTTATTAGCACCAAATGTAGGTGCTGTGGTTTTTCTGGTAAGCATGCAAAGCAGAGAAATCTGTAGCAATTCATCATGCTTTTTAATTCAGTTTACTTCTTAAACCGTAGTCTCTTCCCCAGATGGTTCATCTGAAATGGTTTCTGAGCTAAGCAAGGCTTGCAGTCTATGTCTATGCAGCTGGTGTATGGAGCTATACAGTTGGTTTACAATGAACCACTTCACATTTGAAAGCCCACGCTTCACAGTTCTCTGCAAAAGAAACAGCCAGTGATCTCATTAACATTTCCAGTAACTACTAAAGGAGACCCAGAGTAATCTATTCTAATGTTTTTATTATTATTATTATTTCTATATAACACATTGGCTTAGAGGTTTGCATCCTCTTTCGAGTAGGTTTTGTCTGGAGTAGATAGAAGACCCCTGCTGCCTATAGCTATTGGTGATGCTTCTTGCACTCAGGCAGTAACAGGATATGGTTTTGGCTGTGAAGGACCCATTCCCGGTCCCTGCTGATGGCTGTTGTTGGAGCCAACAAAAATACCTAAGTCAATAAAATCAAGACCAAGTCAAAATGCTTCAAACTGGATAATTAAAACACAGGAGATAGACAGCCTCACATTTGGAAATGGAAAATCGGGATATGGAAATTTAGGAAAGAAAAAGACTTGAGAAAATCTATCTCCTTCCTGCCTCCCCCACACACCCAATCCACTGTGATTTTGTTGTTTTCAGACGAAGACTTTCTCCTGACTCACGCCAGGCGTAGTTGGCTATGTTAACTGCTTAGGAGGAGATTTGTAAATTACTCGATTCATAACAGTACTGAAAATTTTAAGATCTGACTTTATGTTCCTGGTCAATGCACAAGACCCTAGAGTCCCTTAATTTGTGAGTCTGTGAAGGCAGAGATCACCCGAAGCTTGCTGATAGGAAACATTATGGGTTCATCTTAAATGTTATATCTCTCCAGGGTGGAAGAGCTATGTGAGCTGAAGGAGGTGCTTCGTTTGAATTAGAATTCACAGCCCTAAACCTCCTGGAACTAAGGAGTAAAACCTGCTTGCTCAGAATCTCAGAGGAGCTCAGTCCTTTAGAAAGACAACTTGGTGCCAAGGAGTCGGGTCCTTTATTTGACGTTGGTAACTAGACCATTTTCTGATGTAGGGAATAAGCCGGAATAAATTTCAGTCCAGCGAGGAAGCTTCAAAAAACCCCTGCAGACAAGAGAAGCCATAAGAATGCTTATTTTATGGATACTGCAGGATTTCAGTATGAGTAAGGTGTTGAGTCTCATTCCTGTGAAGGCTTAGGAACTGCTGATGATGCCCTGAACTGAGTTCTAGGCTCTCCAGGGAACATCCCTGATGAGAGCTGAGGTACTTATGTCAACTTTTGTTGGAGGTGGCATTAAGAGGAAGCTCTGAGGATCACAGTTTGAGACCTTTGTCCCTAGTAGAAGTAGCTGTTCATGGCAGTGGAGACATTGGTCATAACAATGGCAAGGGCTGGCCCCTTCACAGAGAAATGGTGTTGTGTCAGTGTGAGGGCTCCATCAGGGATCCCTGAGCCTCTACTCTTTGGCTCAGTTTTGTCAGCTGATCTGAGGGTTGGCTGGGAGAAGGAGATCAGTAGGGAAACCCTGCCTCTTTCTCAGGAAATCGGGTGAGAATTTCACTGGCATGCGCCTGATTAGGTCTCCTTGTCAGTGCAAGGCATGGAAGCAGCAGTTTGGGAAAGATGAGCACTTCATAGATCACCTCCAGGGTGCTCAGGGGAGACTCCAAACAAAAGCCAGGTTCATGTACTGCCTCTTTGGGATGGGCAGGTTCCCATGTTTCATGATCACTTCCCAGGGGTCCAGAAAGACACTTACATGTGTATATACATATATATATGTGTGTATGAGACTGTATAACACAATTTCTACTACTTCACTGTGCCTAGTTTTAAGCTTACAACAGCTGAGACTTCAGGTGGATTCCAGAACATGAGAAATAATGCCTAAAATTGCTCATGAAGGGAAGAATCAGTATGAATGCCCCTTTTCAGGTAGGTGGACTGAGACAAAGGTCAGGTAACATGACCAAGAGAACTTTGAGCTAGTTTGGCCACAGGAAAGAGAAAATTAAGAACTGCAGTGAAGCTCACTGGACTGCCCTGAGGCCACACATACCTTTTCCTGTTCTACAGCTGCAACAGAAAATGAGTTCTCAGTTTCCTAGACATGCTCCCTGGAACTTGAACTTCATGCCTGTCAACTCGTCATGATTGAGGTAGAAGATCCTGTTTCCTAGACACCGATCCTGAAAGAATTATTCACCTTGAAGAGTTTGTTTGGTTTTTTTTTTTTCTGGTGGACTATATAGAGGCTTAAGACAAGAACCAATACATTTTATCTAACCAGGGAAAGCGAAGAAGAGGAAAGTCCTAATTTAAACAAGGCTAGTGGCTAAGTGTAGGAAGGATACAGAGGTGCAAGCAAAAGAAGGAAAATATGCGCAGAAAATGTAGAAAGTACAGCACAGCCAAAAAATACAAAGTTCCACCCAACAGGAAACTGTATGTAGCTCTAAGACATACTAGAGAAAGCAGAAGATGTGTTAACAGAAAAGAAAGCGAGGAAGAAAACACCAGACATCACCAGCCGGCGTAATCTCAACTGAAAAATACACAGGCGAGTTCTTTAGTGCCAAGAAAACATACCACCAGTAATTCAAAAGGCACTTTGGAAGCGGGCTCTGACGGTGTGGTCCTGAGCCCTTCTCAACTTCTGACGCCGCGGCAAGGGCACACAGTATGCACAACATATTGCGTATTCTCCAGGGCCACATATGCTTTTCCTTCGAAACTGTTGTCTTTCAGCTTTTTCCCTGAGAGGGAATTGGCTTCTCTTGGACTGAAGCACAATATTTCCTGTCTGCCGCCTGCACACCATTACAGCATCTCTCCTTCCCCAGGGGACCACAGCTCTGTCTGTGTTCCAGAAAGGGGCTGCCCCCAGCCTTGGAGACCAACAGACCATCAGTCCCAAGCACAACCTCAGTAGCACTGAGAAGCAGGGAACACCCCCACCAGCACCAATGCTGAGGGCTGCCTGATTGCACCCACTCATGTTCAGCATGGAGGCTGAACAGTTTGCTCCGCAGTCGAGCCAGCATGCGCAGACATTAAGTGTGCATTCATTGTTGCTGCTGCTGGCATGTGTCTGCCTATATGTGTTCACCACTTCTATGCAGAATTGAGTGTGCAGAGCAAGATCCTGCTCTCTCACATAGCCAAGTGAACCTGGAGATGCTGCTCAAGGTAGTAGGGAGGTGCCAGGGGTGTAGTGGTGTAAAGGCAGCAGGCTTTCACAGGGGGCGGTCAGCATAGGTGAGGCACTCTGTCCTTGCAAAGACCGTTTGGCACTGGAGAGGGGAGCTTTGCTTGAAGCAGCTGACTTTCATATAGCTGTTTCTGGGAATGCAGATAGAGAACATTTCACACTGAAAAAAAGCTCCGGTATCTACTTTGCTATTGGTATTTTTCTACTTCTATTTCCAAGTAACTTGCCGGACTCTGAGTTCAGCTGTGCCTGAGACAAGGAAAGAAGTACGAAAGGGACTGTAATCAAGGACTCCCTTTAGCTTTCTAGCCATAATAAAGCACATTCTTTTATTCTTCTTTGGACACTAATAGCAAAAATCCTGCTCTCTACTAAGAGAGCTGAAATCTGGAATGACTGTTGCATCAGTGGAAGGAAGCCAGGCTTGCAGCACTGTCAGCAAGTGAAAGATCAGACAGACAATCAAGATGCAACATTATAATGAAACTTTGGTGTTGTTTGCTTTTTAATTTTGTCCTAAGCATCTGGTCCACATTGTGCTCTCTTTCATTGGGCTGTATCTGACGTTAGGATTGCTGTCATGCAGCAACAGTGTGCTTGAGATCAAACTCAGCCCTCTAGGTTTTCATTCCCCTCCTAAATATAAATTTCAAGACGGCAATAAATACTGAAACAAAAAAAGATATGTAATTTCAGTGACAGAGAAGCAAATTGATGCTGAATGTATATGACACTTTTTCAATTTTCCTCTTGTTCTTCCTGATGGGGTTTTGTGCTAAACATTACATTTGCAGATGCAAAATTTAAGGAACACTTTATCTTGAGCACTGAGATACATAACATGTAATTTGCAGCTTCAGCCAAGAGTGATGGCCTTTTTAGTAATGGGAATTTACTGATTAACTGCTGTTAGCAAAACATCATCTTCAAACCCGTTAGTCTGAAACTGGCAGCCGCTCTGTCGGCGGGAGCTTTTTTATTCCATCTCGAGGGAGTTCTGTAGAAATATTTCTGTTAAACAGCTTTAGCCTTGGCCTTTCAATAATTTTTATGATCTCAACTAATAGGTTAACAATTAGTTAAGAGCAACTATCAGCTTAATGTCAAGTCATTCACAGGGAAAAGTTCAAGGAGAGATGTAACGGTATTTCAAAAGACGGTTTATTTTCGAACAAAGAACTCTGATCGTTTTGAAAAGCCAGAGGGATAAAAACGAGTGTGAGGGGGAGCTCAAGAAATGGGAAGAAAAGGCCCGGGGTCAAGCTAAAGCTGGAAATGGGGCTGCCAGGAGCGAGTCATGCAGGAATGGCACTGTTGTGCCCCGGGGCTAGCTCTGCTCATGGCCCCCAGCCCTGCGTGGGGAGGCTGCTGCCGGCACAGTGACATGGGGACACGAGTCTGTCTGCAGCCTGGAGGGGCTGTGCTCTCTGCAGCATCTCCCAGCCTCTGATTTATCTCCAGGGCTTTGCCTCAGTTTCCTGTCCCTGTCCCCCAGATTGTCACTGCTCAGGATGCCTCTTTCTCCTTCACGCTCTCCAACAGGGCACAGAGCAGTAGGCGAGGGATACATCTGTTTTTCCTCAGCTTCAGCACCAGATGTCACAGTGGCCTAAAAACAGCTGGGAAGGAACGTCCTGCTCAGCCGTTGGTGGCATGTCTGCAATCAAGATGGCACTGTCAGACAGATGTGTTCATTAGGACCAGTCTCCTTGCCAGGGCATGAATGGAGGGTGGTTTTTTCCCCCTGACTGCTCTCACACAGCACAATCCTGGAATTATTTACAGGGTTGTAATAGCGTGTATGGTCTCCTCCAGAGTAAATCTCTGCTAAACCGGATTCTTCTCAGGGATGTGCAGAGTGAGTCAAGGGCATGGGAAGCAACTCTTGTCTCTAAACATCTTTTTCTAGCTTAATTACTCACCTTGCCTGCATATATTCCTAACCAGAAGTTTTCCTCAAAACCCAGATAAATGAAGATCCTTCCCAAACTTGTTCACTGTAAGCGACCATGGCAGAGTTGGCAGGCTTCCCTTGCAGAGACCAGAACAGGCTGAAATGCCTCTGGCACAGAGAAGCTCAGTTTTGTTCCTAGTACCATGGGAGCTGCATAAATCTCTCATATCTCCGCAGAATCACAGAATCACAGAATCACAGAATCGTAGGGGTTGGAAGGGACCTCCAGAGATCATCGAGTCCAACCCCCCTGCCGAAGCAGGTTCCCTACACCAGGTCGAACAGGTAGGTGTCCAGGCGGGTCTTGAATATCTCCAGAGAAGGAGACTCCATAACCTCCCTGGGCAGCCTGTAATTCTTAATATCTTGATTCTTGGATGGCTCCGAATGAGTGACTGGTCCTGTATGGAGCATCTTCTCTTATGGGGAAGGACTATCAGATTGTCACATCAAATAATTAGGAAAAGCCTTCTATATTCACAAAACAATTACAAAGTGGTTATAAATCTTTTGTTTGCTTTGGACTACAAGCTCAGGCACATGGTGTTTATATATTTATGTATCTGTATATGCATGTATGCTTCTACACATACATGCATATCTATGTATTTTTTAATCCACTGCCTGAAGTCTAACTTCCAGTCTGTGAGTTGGGCAGCGCAGGAATGCTGATGTCTGATTTCCTTATGTGGTTCCTAATGGAGCTGGTTTGTGGGCCCCAGCTGGGATCTTTAGAGAGAATAGCAAATGAAACTGCAGCAAAGCCCGTGTTAGTCAGTGATCTTCAAGATCAATGCTGGCTTCCAGAAGTCCGTTTTACTCTATAGGCTTGTCATAATCAAAGGAAGTATCTTTCCCCCTCCCCGTGATATTTATTGCAGACAGTGTCTGAGCTTCAAACCAAGGCGACTGAGTACTTTGCAGGCACATAAACTAACTATGAAATTAAATCGCTTCACCTCAGAAACCAGGCTATAAACGACTTCAGGCAGCTTCTGCATATATTTAGTTCTAAGGAAACCTTCCTTCTGGCTTTAAAGCCTGGAGATAAAAGAACTGTCTGATGAAAAAAAGCAAATTTCTCATAGCCAGAAGAAACTAAGTGCTGTAGCCTGTTGTTTGGGCATGGGAAGGTGCGTGACTGAGGTCATGCTCGAGGTACGAACTGGGGCCTAATGTGGTGATCCACCGCCATCCATGTGGGCACCCACGGCAGGGGACAGGACACTGCGGCCATTGGCAGGGGTTGGCCCAGGGCTTCGTGCTGACTGTCAAGGCCTCTGGCTGCTGTGCACAGAGACAGGTTCTTTCCTGTTCTTTCTCTTGTCCCTCTACTAGAGGCACAAGTGAGACCCACAGCTGGTGGTGAGCAGTGTCTGGGCTGCTACCCATCATACAAGGCCTCATCTTTGTCTCAGCACAAAAAAGAATGGCATGAGGAAAGACAACTTTAAAGCATTTATTTAAGTCCACCTCAAATTAAGGATTCATAAAGAGGGACCAGAAATCAAGGGGTGACCTGAACCCACTTTTCTCTACTAGTGTTTCTTGGATATGTGCAGCTACCTTCTCTGTAACACTAGTTTTTGTAGCTGATTTCTACATGATTACAGAGAGCAATAAGAAGATAAGACCCAAAACCTATTATCGAGGTGCTTATTCTCGCTTTCACTGATGTGGATGGCGAATTGACTTCAAGGGAAACTTCATCATGCTGTAGTGTTGATAGCATCATAGAGGAAAGTGTAATTAAAGGGGAAAAAAGAGGGGAACCATTCACTGCAGTGTATTTCTTGGATAGCTAGAGCCGACTCTACATAACAAGGGAAAGCATTTCTTGTTTTCCAGGGGAAGTTTTTTAAAGGTAGCTGAGCTGAGATTTTTTTGGCTCTTTTTTAGGCTTTTTATTTAGACATTGCTAGAGTGTTCCGCTAGCTGCCAGCATGTAAAGTGGGCAAATCAACCTTGAAATATTATGGTCTTGGGACAAATTTTGCTCTTGTTTTCTCCCCGGTGTAAATCCAAAATAACAGTAATGACTTCAGCTGAGCAACTTCAGATTCACATGAGCATAAATGAGAGCATGGTCTGCCCATGTAGATGCAGCCTGAGACATTAGGAGTCTGCCTGTGTGCTGCGCCCTTGCTTCAAATTGACACCCTATCCTTATTTCAGCTGAGAACCAGAGAAACTACTTGCCCTGCAAATGAGCAATGATGCTAATGTATTGTAGTGGAGATTTATCAACAGGCTGACGCCTCGCTATCCATCTCTTATTTGCATAGCAGAGAAATGTGAATAAAAAATGTGAGATAATTTCTGCACTGGACAGAGTAGAAGGTAATTCTGGCATCTGCAGAGATGCATACTCTGCCACAGGGAATTTGGTAGATAAAAATGCTTTGTGTGTCTATGAGTACTGCAGGTGTGCAAAGTGAGACCAGGCCCTTATTTGAAAAATACTGTTCATTAGATTAAATATGTGTGGAATCAAGAAAATCAAATTCTTTAATAATTTTGCAATTGTAAAAGAAAGTGCCAGCTTTTTCTGTGAAACATAAATCTGAAGGTTAGGGACCATTTTGCTTTATCACAGCTGGTCCCTCTCGATACTACATTCTTAAAAATACTGCATGGAAGGGAAGGTTTAGATTGGATGTCAGAGGGAAGTTCTTTACAGAGGGAGTGGTGAGGTGCTGGAATAGGCTGCCCAGAGAGGCTGTGGATGCCCCACCCCTGGAGGTGTTCAAGACTATTTTGGATGGAGCCCTGGGCAACCCAGTCTAGTACCAGACCTGGAGGCTGGTGGCCGTGCCGGCAGCAGTGGGGTTGGAACTTGATGATTCTTGGGGTCCCTTGCAACCCAAGCCAGAATCTATGATTCTAAATTGAAAAACCCAAACAAAAGTGTGTGGTACAAAATTAAGAACATTAAGACAAGTAATACTCAGTTTAATTCAGATACGAGCAGTGGCATGCAGCAAAGAGAATAGTCAGTATACATCTGTACATTGAATAGTTTCTAAATAGTGATGGAGAATCTACTGGAAGGATTAAGTTACAAATAATAGAAAACAACGTCTGCAGAAATATTTTTAAAATTGACAGTTTGACACTATGTGAAATGGTTGCTTATGTACTGCAACTCTGTGCACATCAAGAAAGAATATGTTGGACCCATCCATACAGAACATGCTAACCTAGCAGTTTTTTGCTTGTATGTGAGAATATGTAGGACATATGCATACAGTGGGCAGGTGCATATCTGTGTGCACACGTCAGATCTATATGTACGCACACATAGAAAGACACACGCCTCCACAACTGAAGACAAATCATTTCAATAAAACCCTTTGAAATGAGGTGAGAGTAATTCTAATATGCTGCTTGTCATAATCCTGCTGCTCTAGGGCTCCAGATATTTTATTGTCATGTTATTCTCACCCATAAGCTTCACATTTATTTTACCTCAGCTCTCCATTGTTTGCATATTCGCAAAGCAAATACAGAGCTATTCAATATAATATAATGTTCATCGTGAAGATGATATATTATGGGGGGTTTTGATAGCTGAGAAACAGCAACATATTAAAGGCTTTGCATTGATTTTCCAATAAGTGGAACTAAGCGGCAGATGTCTTTTCCCTGGTTGTTGTTAGCATCATCTGGGAACCCTGGCATAATCAATAATATATCCTGTATATCATCTTTAGTAACTATTCTTGATTGAAATTCGAGAAGACTTTCATTAGGAGAAGGCATAGACATATAAGCTGTTTCTCTAACCCGAAATTGTTCAGTGCCTGACAATAATAGGAAAATAAATTAATACTAAAGTATTGTGCTAGCTAAAAGGAATGGACAGCAGAATGAGCGTGAAGTGGAAGAATTACAAAGGCTTCACAAAACTAGAAATTTCTTGGGTTCAGAAAGCCATGTCAAGTGGTCAACATGAAGCAAAGATTCCCAGACAGCACCATTCATATCATATAGCCCAGGTGCAAGTTGTACTCCTGATAAAATAAACTCAGCTGCCTTTTACCAGCAGGAAGAGTGGGAATTTGGTGGCACCAGTGTGGAGTAAAACCAGGCAAAATGATGAAAACAAGTGGAACAATCCCAATTCCAAAATAAAGGTGTGCTTTATACACACCTTACGTTGAGTCACAAAACCTAAGACTGCAGTCAACATCATTCAAGCCCATAATCTCATTGCTACAGCACACTTTTATTAAAACGGAAATCTCGCTATTTACTTTCTCTTTTCAATATTCCCACTGGCAGAGGAAGGGAGCCTGGTGAGTGGGCGCACACCAGCTGATTGCTCTGTCCGAAGACAAGCCATAGCGGAGAAGCCTGTGTCACATTCTGGATGGTCTGCTAGCTTCTGTGGGATCTGGATGAGAGCAGTCATTTTTCAAATGATGTGAGGTGTCAGTTGTAAGTAGTATGGACTGTTATAAATTCAGGGGCGATTGAATACAAGACAGTGTGAGTTTTGAATCTTGATTACAAATAAATTTTTGGTATATTTAGATTTTTCTCTCTCTGGCAGATTTTGTATGTGCTTAAAAGAAAAAGAAAATAGCTCTATATATTCACTTGATATCTGATGTCCCTTTCTGAAGGTTGTACAGTACCAGGAAAGAGCTGTCTTAAACCATTCAAGGAAAACTAGATTAGTATGTATTAGATATGTAAAAAAATCAAGATTGTGAAATACCTGCAAGATGTGATGAGAGCAGCCGTGCTTATCCAGCTGCTGCAGAAACTGAGGCTTATCTAACAAATTACAGAACATATTAAAAATCAAAGCTAACACACTTTGAGCCCAATTAGCAGTACAAAAATTGGTAGTTGCGCATACATCAAAAAACCTTGTGCATGCTTCACTAGCCTTGGAAGCTGATGCTGAGGAGCTGGAAGGGAGCTCAGAGCACCAGTAAAGAAGTGTGAGCAAGACCTGCGCTGCTTTGTGGCTTGATTTAAAGCTGTCACTTTCCAGCTGGATGGAAACTGTTCTGCTCTCATCCTTCACGCTGTTTGGAAACAGAGACCCAGAGCCAAAATCTGATCTCATTCCCACTGCTGGAAGTACGCGGTAGCCCCACAGAAGCTACAGTCATTACTCTAAGATCACACTCATGCGTACATGTGTGAATCTGCCCTGCGTTGTTGCACGTACTTCAGGATGAAGGATGATACTGTAAACATTGCAATGCCAGTTGCCACAGGGATGTCCTCACAATGCTTAATATAGGCATACAAGTGCAGATTCTGTCCGATTCTGTCCTGCCATTGCCTCCCAGCTGGCCAGCACTGGTCCTCTTTCCTACATCCTGCTGTCCTTATCGTTGACAATGGGCACCTCCTCTCTCCAACCAACCTCTCAACCTGACCCCTCTGCAGTCTGCGGGAGTGACACCGGAGGCTCTGAGCTTGGCACACATGGATGCCTGCAGCTGCCTAATGGTCTGCCGTGCGCAGGGCCTGGTCCATGTGTTCTCAACATGCATCAGCTATGGGGTGTGAGCCCAGGATTCAACCCAGTGGGCAGTGTAAGTGGGACCCTTCAAGCCAACCAGCATCTAAGCAGCTTGAACATCAAAAGGCTGCACAGGGAAAGATGGAAGGAAGAGGAGAAAGCCATGCTCACCCTGTGTAAAAGTGCTGAGCACTTAATGAGGTATTTATTGCAAATAGTAATCAGCCAACTAGTTAAAAAACCATCCTCAAAAAGTGCCTTTCATGCTGGTGAATGAAAGCAGTGGAAGGCTTTCTGTGCAAGATAGAGAGGAGGTCAACAAAATACAGACAGCCTAATCCAAAGATGTCGGTGCGTGGTGGTCTTTATCACACAGAACTGGCTCTAGAACCTCCTGTGTGGGGCACTTGGTTGACAGGTGAGAAAGGTTTGCAGAAAACTATGGAGAAAGGGAGAGGGGAAACAAATTAGAGAATGGAAGAGCAGAGAAGAGCCAAAAGGCAGAGAAGGAGTTGCAGAAGGTGTGAAGGAGACACATATATGATCACTGAAAGATGGAAAGGAAGAAAAAGAAGTGGTGATATTGTCAGTGAGGAGCTGAGGAGAAAAAACTGAATGTAACTGCGGAGGGGAGAGGATGGGGATGGGAAGTTTGGAGAGAATGGACTAGAGAGCAGAGGATTAAGACAGAGAAAAATGAAGATAAGGGACTAACTGACCTTTAAAGGCCTGTGTGGGCACATAGAAAGTGTAGGCAAGGACCATATGAGAGTAAATACGATGTGGAGAGCACAGGGAGAAAGGCTGGAATACAGTATGAGCAGATGGTCTGGTGGATAAGGCACTGGATTCAGACCAGGAGGTCTGGGTTGGAACTTCTGGTTTCAGCAAAGGTCAGGATTAGCAGTGTTGGGAAGCAGGCAATGAGGTTACCCTTCATAGAAGTTTTGCTTCAGTTTTCTCAGTCTTCTGCTATATTTTCCCATCAAGTGGCAGTGAGGAAATTCATGTAATCAACTTCTATCTGTTTTTAGCCTTTATCTGCAACACAAAAGGAAACTGCCTCTAGGAAAGCCTTCCCATTCAGTTGTCCCTTTTGCCCCGTCAGGCTATCTGTCAGCTCTCCAGAGCAGGCTGAGTCTCTCATGATACATCTGCCCAGCACCAGATACAATCTCTACATGCCACTGTAACACAAATGAGTTTTGACAACAGTGGCCTAACTTGCTTGTATTCAAACTGTTAGCAGTGTCAGACAGATCTCATTTACACTGCTAAAAATGTGGAATAGGTCTCCTAAATTTACAGCAGAGGCAGCAGATTACTGGAATTGACTTCCCAAAATCATATGAACTGTGTAAGCAAGAAACTTTCTTTTACTACAGAGTTTCTAAGAGGCATTAAATGAAAAGCTAGTGAATATTAACCTGCTACATGGCTACAGCTATAGCTGCTTTCTGAAGCTTCTGTGTTACAAAGAAGATTTAAAATATATTTTTCTTTAAATACTGATTCTTACCAAGTTTGTCAAAAGCTTTCTGCATGCTACAACATATGAGCAATGCCATAAGGAAGACAGATAGGTTTTAGAGACAGTTATTTGGTTTTGGTGGAACCTGGGTGCGTGGACCAATTCACAATACTGTCACTGCAGCAAATGCTCAGGGCCAACACTACAGATCAGGAAACCATCGACGTGAGGAATAAAATTAATCACTGGCTTGGAATCATTGCAATTCAGATGTGCTTTCCCTGCCTTCTCCTGTGTTTCACCTGAAAGACACTGGAAGCTGTGTAACTGTTCCACTCTGTCCTCATCCCTGTGTTGCTTGGTCCCCAGTTTTTTCTTTTCTCTTTTAGAGATCTCTGACAATAGGAGGCTGATTTCCCATATTTCATGTTCAGAAAGAAGAGGGTAGCATGATGCCAGTCCTTTATAGCACCAGGAGAAAACTCTGGTTAATAAAGATGTACTGCTCTACACAGGGAAAACTCAATTTGCATACGTGCTCTGGAACAGGGCACAAAATCTGGGAACTCCAGGGCAACAGGGACTTTCAGAAGCTCATCTTCTACTCTGCTTTACTGTCATTCCCTTCACACCCTGCCCATGCAGCCAGGCAACGTGTGCACATACACAGACACACACACACACACACTCCTGTCCAGGCTCAAGCTCTGATTTTTGGCAGCTGCCCATAGGCCAAGAGGAGTGAGACTCCAGTCAGAGATGGAGCACTTCCCGATGTCCTGCTCGGTTATGGCACTTCCAAGAGACTCAGCCGTCTGAAGGATGATGAAGTGCTGGGGATGCTAAAGGAGCCAATAACTGTGGGTCAGCAGGGCTGATTTTGAGAAGTTTTATTTTTAAATTCCACCGAGGGCTTCTCCTCAAGAACTTGTGGAAATCTCTCAGTGAAGTCATGTTGAGATTAGGGCGAGTTTCTGCTGAGCAGCACGGCTGAAAATCCTCAGCGCTTTGGTTTGCTGCTAAGTGGAAAACGCAAACCGCCTTCCACAGAGCCTGCAGCTACAACACCAAACAAACAGGAGAAAGTGTCGGGGTCAGGTAGATGTGCAGCTGGAAGAGCTCTCTACCAGGAACCAGCAGCTCCCCTGGGGGCAGAGGCATGGGGCTGGCCAGCAGCGGTTGTTTCCACTCTTTGTGAGGGGGCTGGGATTGCGTGATAGGCTCTAGTTACTGTGGGACATGGCTGAGGCTTGACCTGCTTTTTTAGCCAAGCCCCGGTCTTATGAATTCAATAGGAAAACTTACGTGGACCTCAGTGGGACCTGGGTTTGGCCTAACGCGCTGTATTTAACATCGGGAGCGAGGGAAATATTTTTCTTGAGATTAAAGTTGAAAGATTCTTGGGTTTCAGCTGAAGCCTTATGGTGGCAGAGCATTGCACACTATTTTTTCTTTCTTTTTCTTAAGTGAATCTTACTCCTTCTGCACTCAGCCTCTGACCAGAACCTCTATGCCCAAACCTCAGTAAACACAGCTGCTGGGGGACATCCCCATGCATGCACCCTGTCCCCCAACCCCCACTGGCCCTAGGCACCTGGTGGGGAGCTTGGACCGGGGAACAAAAGGAAACAGAGGCCATAAATTCACGTCCGCTTCTCTGTGTGCTGAGGCGGGGGAATTGCTGGAGCCGGAGCCAGAAGGAGAGAGCTGTGCTAGAGTCTATCACATTTGTGAAGTACATATGTGATAATACCACTGCAACCACAAAAGAATTTACAGCAGGAAGCATTGCAGCTGTTGCTTATTAGCATTAGTACAAATTACACAAAGCAAATTGTTAGCAGACATGTTTCCATAATATTTAACTCATGGCAGTGAATAAAAGTGATTTTTTCTCAAGCAAAATTTTAGATTTCCAGGGGAATCGGTTTCCAATTGTCCATGAAGGGAGCATGGATTGGAAGGCAGCATGCAGCTAACGCAAGGACAGAGGCAATGCGTGCAGAGATCTACCCACTTTCTTTGGTGAGAGGGTGCAGATTCAGGACCCCATTTCTTGGTGAGAGAAGCAAAACCCACACGACTCCATCGAACCAGTTATGGGCAGCAGTGCCTGGGACCTGCTCAGCAGCTGTCATGCTAAGGCTCTGCACACAGAAAAGGAGAGAGGCTCTTGCTGACCTGTCATTTCCCAAGATTTTTGCCCCCAAAGCGCTTATTATGAACTATTTTCCAAGCAACCCCAAGCCTGTTGGTATGGAAGCAGCACAAGTGAGCAGAGCAATCCCAAAATGCCAGTTCCAAAGGGAGGATGGGAGGGAAGCAGAGACCAAATCTACATAGGAATGGACTGACACGCTTTTCCTCAAGAAAGAAAGACGTGTGACTCTTGACAGACTGCCGACAAGCTGTAGAAATTGAGCAATTTGTTTCAGGGCAGTAACAGCCCAGAGTGATGCTTTGCGTGCCCGTCTCAAGGGTGCCTGGCTGCATTAATCACAGTGGCCTGAGCTGCTAGCGCTGCAAAGGGCACGTGCTCCTCCAGCAAGACAGTGCACTCAGAGCAGTGGAAATATTCCCTTGGGCACTGCTGGAAACCCAGTTAGGGCTGGGAGGGGGGCACTTGTCGGAGTGAGAGATGGGGCCATGACTGTGAGTCAGTGTGAGGGCAATGGGAGAAGCTGCTCTGCAGCCACCAGTTCTGCTACTCCTCATGCTTTGCAGCTGGCACTTCAGCAATGGAAGAGCTCTCCCCATATCCTCAGACTTTGTCTGCTTTTTTGTTTTTCTTAAAGCAGAGGCTCATGAAGTATTGAAACTGCCTAAAGCAAGCCAAGTACCTTCCAATGCAGCTGCATTTAAAAGCAGAGAACAGGCAGATGCATTGCACACAAAGGACAAGCACATCCACCCACTTGTTTGGAAGAGTTAAGAAATGCAAGCGGTTGGATGCAATCTGAAATGAGAACTGTGAAGAGAATAGCAAACGAAACAATTTGTACCAGCAGTATGTGAACAGCACCTAACACAGTGTAGCAGAAATGCTAAGTCACAGCCTGAAACAGTGATTGAGCACCTGGTGGAAGGCAGGGCCAACCCAAATGAGCTCAGGTGCATGCAATGTACCTGAGTGATGGGAAGGGGTGGAGCCAGGATCCACCCCCTCCCAGACCTCATTTAAGAGTTGGCAGTGGAGATGAGGGTTCCTTATTGGAGATCCCTGCCTACCTGAGGTCTTCCGAAGGTAAGCGGTGTTTTTTTTTTTTTTCTTTTTTCCCCCCTCCTTGTTTCTGCATCCGCAGCTGCTGCATTTAGGCTTATCCTTGCTTGCTGCAGCCTGGGACTCTGCTACCCAGCTGTCATTGTTGTGTTTTCCATTGCATTATAATGCTACACCTAGGCAGGTGACTCTTCATGGCTTGCTCCTGGCCTGACACACTCTACACAGCACAGTACCTTAACCACCTCCCTGACAAGACTTAAGAGAGGGCAAACTAGTTATAATTGTAATAATGATTGCCTTCTGATTGCCTTTTGGTGAGGGGGGAAAAAAAACCAAAAACACCAAAAAACCAAACATGCAGTACAGAGTTTCTTTCATAAGCTTTACTTTCATGTAAAACCAAGTCACTAAATGCATCCTCTGTAAAAGGCAGCACATTAAATATCATGGCTGGAACAGCCTGCCATGCCTAAAAATTCCATATCAAATGAGATAGCACCGCTGACTGTATACATTAGATACATACATGAAAACTATTCCAGCACGTTAAATGTATGAACATAGTTGCCACTGCTGTGGTGTTAGCAGTCTTCTCAGCTGCAATCTCTGCAGGGTGGAGATGGAAGAAAGGGTGAGATGTAGAGCTGAAAGGGAATGACTCTTTTTCAGGGAATTCTATAGCTCTGAATCTTCTTTTTTCCACTCTCCGAACAAAAAGTGAGTTTACAGAATCTCCAGGAAAATACAATGAAATGCAAATCTCTTTTTTTAAACAGAGGTGTTCCATTTCCAAGATATCAAAATGATGTTTTGACATTATTAAAAGCTGCAGTTTCAGTTAAATAGAGATTCACACTGGAAAGAGACAAAACTTTTAGGAAGAGTTCTGATTGTGACAAAGTGGTATTTTCTAGCATTGAAGATAAATTCTAACCAGCTCTGAGTAGTGATACCGTAGTACATTAAGGTGGGGCTTTAAGGGGAGGAATTTAAATTATCATTGGGAAAAAAAATAAGTAAAAGAGAAGTTAAGATTCAAGGTATGGGGAAGATAAGGAAAAGGACTGTATGAGGACTCTGAAGTCCTATGAATTGACTTGCTATGAATTCAGGAAGATTTTTATCTATTTTGGGTATTGTTGTGGAGAAATGATTCATGTTTTTTAAATGTAGGTGTGGAAAACAAACTGTACAGTTCTCATGTTTTGAAGCAGCCTCTGTCTCAGCCAGATACCCCCATGAGCAGACACGGACACAGTGATACAGGTGGGTGTCATGTTCTAAGAATCAGCCTGGGTAGAGTTCAGTATGTTGTGTCCCTGGGTAGCATGTGACTTTCCATTTAACATCCTTACTTCAGCTATTCATTTTAGATATGTTTTAACGTGGAGACGAGATCTGCAGAAAGCCATCCAGTCATGTCAAGATCCAACTCTGCAAACATATGCAGACTACTTTGTTAATGTGGGGATAGTTCCCAGGAGCTTACTGAAAGTCTTGTGGGATGTCATTAGTCATACCATGGATGATCTAATAGTGATAGCACAAGGGGGAATGGCTTTGAACTGAAAGAGGGAAGATTTAGCTTAGCTGTTAAGAGGAAATTCTTTACTCAGAGGGCAGTGAGGCATTGGCACAGGCTGCCCAGAGAAGCTGTGGGTGCCCCATCTCTGGAGGCACTCAAGGCCTGGTTGGATCAAGGATTTTCAAGATTAGGTCTTGAAGCAGTACCTTTCCATATGAGTTATATTCTTGCAACATGCACCCAAATAAATTTCATTCCATGAGGTATTTTTTGTAATATTCTGCTACACAGAAGCTGCCATGGATGCTTATATCTTGCTTATTATCAGGGCTCTGTTATCCAATTCTGTTGAAGTGAGCTTCAAAACAACCTGCATGATCAACAAACATTTGCTACCACTCCTTGTCATGCACCAAGTGTTTAAACTGTATGGATGTGTCCCTTCATAATCCTGCATTTGTGAAGGATGAAGATGAGGGCATATCTACTCCACAAATCAGTTCCTCACCCTTTGACCTGCCTTTCTTCTGGCTTGGCTACATAGAATATCAATGAGCACCTCTCATATTTGTGTAAGAGGCCAGAGAGCATTACTTTGAGTCTACTTGAAAGCATGTGCACATATGCTGAAAGCAAGTGTGCATCGTCCTCTGCAGCAGTGCAACCAGGCAGTGGCCCTACAGCACCCACCTTGGCCCTAACCATTGCCACAGTGCACAGCAGTATGCCCTCCTCATGGGGAACATTCCCACCTGGCAAACAAGAACAAACCCATAAATTCTGTTTTTTTTGAGTGCTGCGAACCATATGTCAGGCAGAAAGGTGGGGAGATGACAGCTGAGCGTGCCAGACACTGTGGGAGCCATCCACCCCCTCTTCAGCTTAACAGGAAACATCCTGTCAGAAATGCTTTCTGCATTGGGACTTTTCTTGAAATAATTAACCGTAAACGGTGACGGCTTGTCCTGCTGGGAGCCTGTGATTCCTCCTGGGTATTCAGAGATGTGCTGGCTAGGAGAGTCAGATGGTCAGAGTTCATCAGATAGAAAGCACCATGTCATCACAGCTCCAACCTCAAGTCTATTAGGGCTGCTCCCTCTAGTGGGGAAAGGTACTTCAGCTGCAGTAAAAACCTTTTCCCTCTTTTTATTTCTTAGGAAAAAAAAACCCCACCTTTTTTTCTTTTAATTTCCCTTCTTTTTTCCTTTTTTCTTTTTTCAAACTGAAGAATTCAAGTGTTCCAGATGTCAGTGCAAGACACAGGACGGTTCCTGTCCAATGTTGGCTGACCAAAGGGCACACATCTCCCAAACACTCTGAGCATGGCAGCCCAGCCAGCACTGCGTCCCACCCCATCCCTGCCTGGAGGACAGCCAGTGGTCTTTCTGCCAGCAGTCACTGTTTGCTTCTGATTTCCCCCTTCTGATTACAAAAATAGGACTTACTATAATCATAATAATATTAATGGTACAAAATAATTACTGTAATTATACACTTTTTGGCAAATTATTAACACAAAGCAGCCCAAAAGCTCCCTTTGGACTAAAAAAATAGTGAAGATGCACAAATGTTAAAAAAGACAAAGTCTTCATTTAAAAAAGAGGGCAAAACAATCTGCGAAAGAATGCATTTCTGTAAGGCAGCATGTTACCTATAGTTTTCTGTCTAGATTTAGGTCAGGTTCTGCTGTTGTTCAGGAAGCTGTTAGAACTTGGCTTGCTTGAGCTTATCGATGTGGTAGCACAGTTTCAGCGCAGGTCCCAGTTTCAGCCCCAGGTATTTCATGATCATGTCACTTTTCAGCAGTAACAAAGCATTGCCATCAATCTCCTGGTTTCGGAAGAGAGAAAGAGAATCAAAATATGTAAACCCCCTGCTTCCAGCACCACAAAAGCAAGACGGCAGTGCTGTGTCCTGACACATTACCCAAGGTGAATCAGAAACGGCACGTCCTAGATGGAAATGTCATGAATTTTGAAATTTCATTAAAAAATTGAAAGCTGAAGTAGGATAAAAGGAAACTCTAAAGGAGCCTTTAATCAAATATTACTACTTATTCTTCAAGGAACCGTAGGCTTTGGCAGTGTTTTCAATTCTGTGGCGGTAAAAACATGAGGGTTTTTTTAAACATCAGACTTGCTCTAAGCCCAGTTCTGAGAAAACCGGTTGATCTTGAAAGAAAGGAGCGAGCGATGGAGGGACGGAAGGATGTGGTCTCGTGAACTGCTAATAGCACACCTCTGAATCTCAGGTCCAGCTTTGTTCCTGGCTATCTGCATATTTTGTGTATCCTCAGTACCCAGTGATACATGCAATTAATTTCTTAAATTGAAGGCAGTAGCACCATAATTCATTTGATTTATTAATAAAATGTATTCAAACTTAATTTAACTCCCTCATAACTGGTGGAAGTGGCCACCAAGTTCATCTGTTTATACCAGACCTGTTGGCTTGAAAAATCTTTTGTAACTACAAAGTGCTGTACTGAGCACCAGATAGCACTGGTGTACAGAGAGGTGGACACTGTTTCACTGCGGGTTCTCCTATGACTGACTATAAGGCACAGAAGCTTCTGAATACAATGCCTTTCTTCGGTTCCTGAGCTTGCCTGTTTTTTTTCCCCAACTGTACTAGGGGATCTGCTGAAAAATACTACCTCCTGATCTTCACCTCACTTTGTTACTTGTTACTTGGAGAGCTAAAACGTAACTAATGAATGTGAGTGCATAAATACAGACATCCACACAGGAGCACTAATGCTGTATATATTGTATTTGACGGTTTTCATGGCGCATCTTTCCTCTGTGATCCATTACCTACTAATTAAGCAATACTATGGATCCTAATTTGCCTTGATCATTATTATTGCATTCAGCAGGTGATTTAGCTGATGAGCAGTTAAGGTCACTTTCTGATTAACTCAATCAATTGATGCTTTTCATTCTGCAACCCCCACTCCATCCATTATAAAAACTCTCTTTGCTCTCCCCTTCTCATTCCCATTATTTTAAAGAAGCTAAGGAAGGGAAGATTAAGTATCATATTTGAAGTAATATTTGCTTAAGAAAGAAAACTGTACTCCTGAAGTTGTGATGCCAATGGGTAAAAACACTGTCAAGGTATTTGGTGTGAATGCAACTGTTTCTAAATGTTGACTTCAACATTTTATTTCCTCTATTATGATAGAGTAGAGGTCAAAATTAAACTCCATGACTAGACTATGCCAGAGGGAGAATTCATATCCAATCAAATACCCCGATATTAGCCAAATCCCTGTACAGATTGTTGACTTGACTTCTCTCCAGTATTATTGTCAGCTCTTTAAAAAAAGTAATAATTAAAAAAAATGTGGGATCCTATAGCATGGTTCCCAAGTATACAGTAGAAGATCTTGAATCAGATCTGGAGCTGTTAAATTCAGTGCAATTAGCTTGTTTCATACACATTTGTTGAGATCTGGCCCACTGCAAGTTGGAGTGCTGCTGTTTTCCTGCAAGAGATGGGGACAGCAAATGTATAAGCTGCAAGATAATGATACAGTGAATATGAACATACAGCTTTCCAACTGCAAGAGTGGGTATTGCTGTGCTCATGCCAGCTTCTTGCCTGTGTTTTGAGTAGACCCTGATTAAGTCCTGTGTCTTTGGCACAAGAATTGCACCTGGTGGTTGATTTGTGCTTCTGCTCCTGGTGAGGAGAGCAGAGTGAGAGCCACAGTCACCCTGTGACGTGTGTTGAAGTGGCCAACGTGGGCTACACCTCCCTGCAACCAGGAGAATGGCTCTGGGTATTGCAGTCAGCACTCACGTGGACCAATATAGCAATGGGAAAAAGTTCAGTCCATATGCAGGGTACCTCCCCACCCTTCCCCTCCTCATGGCCCCACCACCTTCTCCCTTCCAGTGTCATAGCTCAGATGAGCTGACTGCCAAAGCAACAATTTCAGGTGATAACTGGGCCTTGTCAATGACAGTAAGTGCTTCTAAGTAAATTATGCACCTGCTTCGTAGAAAGATTGAATATACAGGAAGATATGGCTAAGGTTAATGGACTAATCACTTGTCTCTCACCCCTGGGGTCTCCGTGCTAATCCAGATGAGATTTGAAGGCTGAAAAATTGCAGGGACATATATAACTCCAAGGCGTAATTGAATTGAGTTGTGTGGTAATCTTACCCAGGTTCTCAAACCTACTGCATATTTTACAAGGAAAACAATAATGAGTAGAGCCCATAGGTGCATGGTGCTTGACAAAGGCTGACAGGAACAGTCTTCAGTGGCAGTTTAGCTTGGGCTCTTTGTTCACAGAGCAGTGACAGTACTGTGGCGTGGCGTGCTTCAGAGCAGCAGGCCCAGTGAGCCGAGATTAAATATTCTACTTGGGAGTGTGAGCTTCACAGTCCAGGGCAATTTTCTCTACTGGCGCACAGCTCCTTCTACTAGTCTCAAAAATTCATGCCAAAGCAAGTTTCTTTAAGTCTACATGTGGCTCATTTATCTTCCTGATATCTACCTGGCCAATGTGGGCCATCTGACTTCTCTGCAGAAGGCAGGGAAAGAAGGCTAGCACCTGGCCTGCAATCACAGGTTTGATCCTAGCACGGCTGCGCCTGCTCTGTTCTCATCCCACCACTCTGCCTGTAGATGTCAAATGGCCTCAGCCCCTGACAGTGGTGAGCATCCATTGATGCTCATGCTCTGAATTGGTCAAGGAAGGGTGGATGAGGCTGAAGATGCAGTGTTATCAACTCCAGCAAAAACAAACTCCTGATCAGATATATGTTTACAGTCTACTTTACTAATTAGGATTTCTACCACTAGAGATGGCCTAATGAAGGTTACTATCATATTCCCCAGTAAGTTAGCAGGTCTTTTAAATTTGGTTATGTAGTTACATAATACTAAAAACCCACAAATTTGGCTGTTTCAGGCTTCTGCTGCTAAATGTCCACAGATATATATATATATATATATATATATATATATATATATATATATATAAAAAAAGCTCTTTGGAGACGAATCACAGGTATCCTGGGAAAAAAATATTGTCATTAAAGCAAGTTTTTTTTGCCAATCTGACAGTGAAAAATGAACACCAGATCCTGTGCGATTTCTCTTAAGTTTAGCATAACAATCTATGCTGGCGTAGTGAGAACAAATAATGAGCGTTTCCTAAAGATGTTGTTAGGGTTTTACCATTGAGGGATAAGTGAGTGTTTCTTCAGCCTAGCCCCCCCGTTTGATATGAACCCCTTGCAGGGCCCTGTGCTCAAACCATCTGAGCACAGGCACTGCCTATGGCAGCCATAGACAGGGTGCATGTGGTGTGCTGGCTGTCTCTCTTGCAGCTGACTTAAATCCCCTAGAAGTAGTAAGAGCAGCCTTTACATACGTGTTTTCTGAAGAGCTCCACGTGGGGACCTAAAGCGTGAGGATCTGCATCCTTCACAAACCAAATCACGTCATCCACAGTCCAGGTCAAAGGATTCTTGCTTGATGGCCGAGCCACGTCTGGTCGTTCTGGTGAAGGACTTGAGGCTATTGGTACAAAAAAGCCCACAACAGCACATTACAAAAGCATGCAGTGATTTCCTTGGTTTGTGGGCATGCAGCAGTGCAGCAGCCCCACGTGTTGGACATTGGATCTGTGGATCCAATCTGTGGATCTGTGCATCAGCCTGAACTGATGGAGAGGGAAAGAAGGGACTCAGCAGTTTTGGATCCAACTGCTTAACAGGAGATACAATCCCAGCTGGTGAATTGTGTTAAAAAACATGAAACCCTCAGGTTCCTGCTGGGGAAGGAACAATGTGCCAGCTGCCAGCCACTTAAACTGAGCTGCCCCTGCTGTCTGATCTGCAAGCAGTGGGGATCTCAGCTCCAGAAGACACCACCCTCCCACCCGGAGGCATGAAACAAAGGAGCTTGCCATTGAATGCAAAGGTTAGGAGATAAAATCAGGACTTAGCAAATATTTTTTTCTTTGCATCCAGGCATTCAGACTTTTCTTGGAGCTTAGAAGTGGGTTCCTAGTAAATGTTCTGCTAATCTTAGGCTGAGGTGAAGCTGAGGGTCCCCAGTGAATGCCTGTTTGGAAACCTACTAAAACACATGGAGATGAACACTGCACATGTGACTTTTTAATGGTGTAAGCCCTGGATGATTTAAGGTCACTTTGACTTGCTGTAGCTTTAAATCAAGTGAATAAAGGCATATCAGAATGAAAGTGCATTTATGTTTTTATTCTTAGTCTCTACAGAATTATAAATCTTAGCCTAAGATGTGTATAATTTGCACACATACATATACCCTTACGTTGCTTCACTATCCCAAGTGCTGCATTACGCTGGGTTACAGGAAATCTGTTCACTGTTTTTTGTATCCACACAATGCAAACTTTATATTAGCAAGCAGCAGCACAGAAACGGATGAGATGTTACTTGCCGAGACCTGCTCATCAGTTTCTGTTAAGGCTCAGTTTTCAATGAGAGGCGCAAGTGGTAAGCAAGGAGGCACTGCAGGAGACAGAAAGGGAAGCAGAAGAGTGCAAACAGAGGGAGACCGTGGATAACTAAACTGGAGCCTGGAGAGGCCCCAGGTAGCAAAGAGAGGAACCAGAATGGCTTCAAGCTGCTGAGGAGAGAAGGGCTTAGCCCTCCAGAGAAATTCTGAGTTCATAACAATGGATAAAATGTATGAGAATACCACACGTGGCTCAAAACATCATGATAATGCGTATGAGCAAATGCAGAGGGCTGGGTTGGTGGCTTATGTAAATCCTTGTTCTGATGACTTCAATAGGGCTGTGCTGATTTATGTGAGTGGGGGTCTGCCCATATATGCGCAATAATGGCTTTAAGTGCATATTGGTCCTTTTTTCTTGCCGCATCCTCATCCCACAGTATAATGTAATGAGGTATATTTTGCGGTTTTGAAGGATGAATGGTAGTAAGCAGCAGTGCTATGAATGTGTGAATCTGGTAGATGGGCTTCATAATGGGATGTGATGTAAATATCATGATAATTACACTCTCATTTGCTAAGTCACTGTTCTGGATATAAAGGACAAGGAATAGCCGCAGGTCCTCTTAATTAGACAGTGAGAATTTGTGTTCATATGGACTCATGCGACCCTGGGCTCCGCTCGCAGAGTAAATGCAATACACAGTGGTACAGATACCATCTGGACTCTTTGGCATGAAGCGATGAAGATGAAGAGTGCAAAACATGTATGGGGCAATTTCAGCCAGCCCCTGGATCATCAGTAATATTGAGCAAGTTTGTCGGGGACAAGTGATAAAAGCACGACTTGCCTGGGAGCTGGAGGAGCCAGCACCTGCAGGAGGCTGCTGCAGTCTGACATGCCAGCAGCACAAGCTGAGTGTGGGCACCACAGACCAAGGGCAAGGGGAAAAACAGGCTTTTGTGAACCAGAGGGAAAATAGAGAGGGGAGAGAAAGGCTAACCAGTGCCTGAAAGGTTGCAGAAGTTTCAATGCCACAGCAATAGTGTGGTCAGGGAACATGTTGTGCTACTACCGAGAATCACACATTTTTCCCCTTTCCCCTTAAATTTGCATGACTGTAAGAAAACCCCAGAGGGCTTTGCCTGGGGTTCACAGCAGGTGAAAGGAGAGCAGCTCTGAGTCTAGAAATGTGCTGCTTCCAGAAATGCCCTTCTTCCAGAAATGCATTGCTTCCAGAAATGCCAGGAAAGGGTAAAGGGAAGTAGCAAGCCCCTGGGAGCAGCTGGAAGCCTCTGCAGGCATTAGAAATATTGGTAATATAAGGAAGTGGGGTGAGAAGAGAAGGTTGAAATGACAGGGTGAACTCAGTGCTCCGCAGTCTAGCAATCAATAGCGTAAGTCTGATTTTTTAGAGAAATATGTAAATGACCTTTCTAAAGAGTCTACATGGCCAGAACTCTTCCAGCCTCCAGCAAGTGAAGGTAATCCTGTCTAACCCCTATCTGAAGTATAATATAACTATGTAGAAACAAAAACTACGCATAGATAATAACTCTATTTTAAATCTATATATACACGTAGGTTCATGTGCTATATTCTCTCTGGTTTTTCATGAATTGTGTTATTTTCCTTGCATGTAAGTGGCTACCTTTAAATGCTGTCAGTAAAACTGGGATACCATCAGTTTGCAGACAGACATCTCAGAAGCAGTTCATAGCTGGTGAGGTTGGAAGCAATCTGTTTTACCATATCTTTTAAAATGTATTTTGTTTCCTAATTTATTCTGACTTTTTAACTTTGTAATTTACCCATGTAAGTGTAATTTCTTTATTTCTGAAAAAACTAAATCATTTCATGTCTACACAAAGGCACGAGTTCTCTGTTTCAATAGCATCACTTTGCTAAAAGATTATATTAAGCACAAAAGTGTTTGATGGCAGCAGGGCAAGTACTATACATTTTTTCTTATCTGAAGGTATTCACATTTAACCTAAGAATTAGATAAATGAGGAAGTCTCATGTCTCCTGGGTATCCTATGCCATCCTGTCATCAGAATTAATCAAGATGATAATGAATACTCAGATTACAAAGAGATGGGAGTGCTCAGGACCAATAATTATTTTTAGAGATCGTAATCTAGGTCAAATCCAATTTCCTGTTTTTGACAGGTGGCAAAAAAAAATTGTCAAATTAATGGAATGAGATATGGAAATTCGGGTAATCAAAGGGAAGCACTCCCCCTCCTGCCTGCGCTGGTACTGGAGAGGATGGGGAAGGGGCTCCCTGCAGGGGAAGGCTCTTGGGGCATCCCAGCTGAGACCATTGCAGGGATGGCTGGAAGTACGAGATCAGTGCCCAACAAAGCCAATGGCAAGACAGCCTTGGTGCAAAGGAGCCAGTGGCTGAGCTCTTGCCCCTCAGGCTTTTTTCTGAGCCCATTTCAGGCTCCAGATGTTCCTGAGAAGGAGTCTGAGGGGAGGGAAAGCCAACAGCTGAGTGGCTGCAGAGCCACAATGAGGAAATGCAATGCTAAAGTGGAGTTAAACCTGTGAAAGAAGAAAGGATAAATAACAGACTCCCTAAATATATTCTTGGCAAACAAACAGAGCCCTGAGGGAGTGAGGCCATTGATAGATAAGAGTGGAAAGGAAGTGACAGATGAACTTTAATATTGCTGCAGGCCTAAATGATTTCTTTGCCTCAGGGGAAAGGGGTGGGAATGAAATTTTAAAAGGCTCTCTCTAATCGTACTGGAGCAGTTAATAAGGAACAGCAGATCCACTGAAAGTAAGCTGAAGTAGCAGGCCCTCAATGGCACGGAGAGATAGGAAACACTTCTTTAAAAAGCCCTCCCACTGCATGCAAGGATAGGAGGAGGGCTCTGCAGGAGAGGCTTCCTGAGACAGCAGGCCGCACCGAGCTGAAGAAGATGGCAGCACCCACTGTGTGGCATGGGGACGTGATGCCACGACTGCCAGAGCAGCCCTGCTGATTGAGATACAGCCATAAACTGGTGGAAAATGCTTACTGGGACTTTTCCTGCATCCCTTGTGAAGGAGAAAAAGAAAAGCTCAGTGCAGGTGTTGAACTTTCCAGTTTGTGAAAGTGGCCTCAAAACCTGGCAAGCTGTGCATACAGAAGCAGTGGGACCAGAGCTGAGCTTCTCTTCCCTTGCCATTGCCTGGAGGAGGTGCTCCCCTGCAAGGTGCTTGCAGCATTCGTCTGCAAAAAACAACCTCGAACCTTGTGCCTGAAATGCTGTCAGGAAATAAATGTATTAAGCAAGTGCAACTGCCTCTTTAACAAAGACCCTCAGGGGGTAATAATTAACTGCTAATATTGGATAATAAAATCTGCATAACACCCGCAGGCTACAGGCAAGGCTGAGGCTGTTATGTTGTGGCTGAACGCGCAATTCTTCACACTTGGGATAAAGGGTTTGTTTGTCTGTTACATAAGCAGGCTTGGAAAGGTTTATGGTTTATGATGTCCTTGACTATTCCTTCCCAGATTTAAGAGCTTCAGCTTGGCAGATGATGACAGTGAAGTGCGTGTTTATCTCTTAGTAGCCCCAACTGGCTTTCTGAAATGAGATTTTTTTGTTTGTTTGTTTGTTTGGAATTTTTTAGCATAGTCATGGAGAATTAGGCATCATGCTTCCAATCGCATTAATGAGAGCTTTGGGTTTTAATCTCATCCATTCCCCTTGAAAAGCTTGTTCTGCTAGGTGTTGAGATATATTTTGCAGTTACGATTTTTTCCACAATGTTTGCCCACTCTGATAAATAAGGCATGCTATTTTTCTGATATATCAATAAATAAAATGGATTAGCTTGAGATTCTGGAGAGAAATTCTTCCTCTTTTTAATGAGCCCTGTCCATCCCTGTCTTTATGTAAGCAAACCAAGGAGGATTAGAACGGATGCATGTATGCACCAATTACTCATCTTTGCCCGTTTATGATTCAGCAGCGTATGAATTGTCCCTAGAAAGAGGAAAAGCATACACAGAAGCATCATATTGAGGGCACGGATTCCTAAGGCCGTTGAGAGAGATTTTGCCAAGACTGTAATCAAACTCCAGCGTAGCTGCACTGAAGCAATTGTGGGAAGATACATATTTAAAAGGCTGTGATTACTATTAAAGTATAAAGAGAAAAATACATGAAAAATAGGATAGCTGTGAAAAAAGAGTCTCTACCTTTAAGGAGAAGCAAACAGTGCTTTGTAGAAATCCACGATGGGAATTCCAGCAGTACAGAGCTGTGCTACAGGATTGACACTATGGCAAATAGAGAAGGAAATGAAAGCAGACTGTCTGGAAGCAGCACCGTTTCTCTAAGGATAGAAGGGTTGCTGTAATAAATCTGTGGGCACCCTGACTTCATGGTTGTCACTGTGTTGTACATCTCAGTCACTGAAAACATCATGGCCATAGGCAAGAGCCAACTGCTCTCCTCTGCTTCAGAGAGAGCAGCTCCAGGGGAAGTGAAGAAATTCAGGGGAAAGGGGATGGCGGTGGCACAAACGTGCACATATCACTGGGGCAGATGTACAGAGGTGCACAGAGCACCTAGAACACAGGCAATGGCTAATCCTCCTGTTGGAAACCTTGACGGCAAACCCATCTCTATATGGATATGCTTGCTCCTGTACGTGCAGACCGTCATGTACAATGGATGATACCAGGACTAATACGTTGTTAATAATTACAGATAAGTGCTATCAACAGATTAACAACTTTTTTTGTGATGCTCACTTCTTAACCATCGGCTTTAGGAGCCCTTACCACTGAACTGGCGAAGACAACGGTGACATTCATAGTCAGAGAAGAGAAAGTAATACAGCTGAGCAAGATTGAGGAGCCTGATTTTAAGCTTCATTCTCCTGAACATAGATTCAAATCCATTATACAAAGGCTTTTCTCCACATAATGCATTTTTTAAGCTCCGGAACTTTATCATGGTATTATTATTTTTATTATTATTTATGCTGAAAATGTGCAATGTATTCAATAAGCCATTGGGTAATTTAAGGGAGAAAAACCTATGACAGTTACTCAATATGAATCCACCACTTCTGGCTCAAAGCCCTTCAGCCACCAATTTCTGAAGGTGGAGAGGGTGCTGGGGAAGCACTGCTGTGCCTGCACTCAACTCTGCCCTGGGGCATGCCTCATGCTGGAGACAAGATGCACAGCGAGGCAGAACTTTGGCCTCAGCTGCTCTGACCTTTTCCTGTATGCCACGAAGAGATAACCAGAATGATAAAGATTTTCAAACCAAGCAAGTAACAACATCATTGTTAAATCTCGGCTCATTGCATTTTCCAGGGGAAATGCAAGGGCAGAAGGACAATGTAAGGAGCTAATGTTGGACAAAAGGGTTACGGGGAACCAGCAAGGCTACAGCAAATGTATCAAGAGGAAAAAAAGTAACTGGAGTGACAGTAGATTCCATTAATAAATGAGGAACGGGAAGAAATTAATGACTTGAAAATGGCTGAGATATTCAACTCCTTTGTTAGATCTACCTTCAAGATGAAAAATGCATAAATGAAGTTTGAATAATTAGTAAGGGGTGAAGACACTATTCAAATGGCTACTGATAAAGACCTGTTAATGGAGAAATTGAAAAATGCAAATAAAGACAAAGTTAGCAGAAGTTCAGGGAATCACCTAACCCATTTGATGAATCCAGGTCTTTTCTGGAATGAAAGAAGCTGTGGCTAACAGGGAATATAGCACAAAGCTGGAGAAGAGCAAATACAGTCTAGGATTAGAAAGCACGCTTGCCACTGCCTCAGCTAGTTCTCTCTTGATACTGTGAGTATCTACCCCATCCTCTGCCCTGCTCTGCCTTACACCAGGCTGCCCCTGTAGTCCCACTTGCTCCCCTCACCTCAGCTGCCAGGAAAGCTTTCCTGGAGGGAAGCCATCATTTGCAACGAGTCCCATTTTAAGAGGGCTTGGCACGAGCAGAGTGCCCTTAATGGGTAGAGCGATCAACCCCATGAGTCTAAATCCTAGGAGGATAGCAGGACAAAAATACAAAGAGGGGAGAGGAAGGGTTATTGAAAGCAATGGTTCCTATGGCATCTCTTGGATCTGCAGATAAACTCCTAGTGACTTTTCTTCCCTAAAGGGTAAAAAAGCCTTGAGCAGTGAGCCGGGTGATTTCTAAAAATATGTTTTTCTGGGCAGTCTTCTTCAAATAAAATTTGATGTAGTTTGTATTTAATGGGGTAAGGTTGGCTACACATCTAGGAAGCAAAACCTTTTGCTAAATTGTTTGATAGGCACTAATATTTGAATTTGTTCTGTGTGGTACTTTGTACACAGCTGGTGTCATGCAATTAACCTGTCTGTAAGCAGTATCAGTCTTGGGGAGGAACGCCTTATATATTAATATTTATAGCTGTAAATTGATAATGGCAGTTGTGATTGCCACTCGATTATACATAATACATACGTTTACATAATTAATAACAGCATTAGAAAACATTCACCATTTTACTTAATGATGAACAGATTGATTTTGTGTTTACATAGGTTATTATTTCTCCTTGTAAGTGAAAGCATGCGTGGTCTGAGTGCATGTCAATGCTAGTGCACCTCGCTGACTTTCCTGGGAATCTGGGAATGAGTTAAGACTCCAGCATGGCACCAGCATAGCAACACACATTGCTAATAGGAAGATATTATATTACCACTTGTGTTTCCTTCAGAATAGGTCCCATTCCTTGTTGGGCTGGAGGCATGGTGCCGCAGGCCAGCAGAGGAGGACCTCCCTGAGGACATCGGGGCAGGACGATGGCCGCAGGAGGAAGAGGAGCCTCCAGCAGGATGTCCATCTGCAGGACTCTGCCGCATGGCATACATGGAGCCCACACAACTGAAGGCAGAGTCAGTAGGATCTGCGTTGTACCGCTTCATATTAGCTGGATCCAGGTAATCCTCAGGGATGACTGTTTCTGCTCAACAAGAAAAGAAAGAATCAGAAAAATGGAACCGACATTTAGCTTCACTTCAAACTTTCTGTACAGACAGCTGGATGGGCATGGATAGGCTGGACCCAGGAGGCATCTTTTCTGAGACTTAATAAACAATATAGGGAAGCACAATCTCTCAGAAGTCAGTAGAATCATGACAGGGAAGCTTTGGCTTGATGAAACCCATATGTGTCAATTTAGGGCGATACTCTCCCATCACTTCCCACTCCCACTGGGTGGGAAGGCAGAGGCAGGTCTCACTTGCCTCATGGTGCTCCCTGAACACCACCAAGGCCAGAGGTCTAATGGACAGTCTGGGGATGAGGAGCTTCAGGAATCCAGCCCCTATGCATACATGCTATCTCTGCCTTAGAGGTTCCCTCTCCAGCTGGGTGAAACAAAACGTCAGCATCAGGCAGGCAGGGAGTCCGCAGATTAGGAATGTGCCTCCCTTTCCCCCATGATGTTTCTCTGAGCTGATGAAATTGCCACTGTCCTTATTGTGTGTATAGTCCCCCAGCTACATCCGAGCAGAGTGAAATCACCTGTATGGTGTCACACATCTCCTGACACTCAGTAACAGGATGAATTTATGCTGTAATTTATGCTACGAGACCCAAACCCCATTGCTAATACATGTTGAGGTTGTACGTAATAGTCTTTTCCTTTTAATTTACACTCTTAATATTTTCTTTTGAAAAATCCCTTTGCAGCTGCGTTTAATCATTGTTTAACATCAACAAATGTGATTTAGTTTGACAACTCAAATACTCAACAGTTGTGCCACACCAACATCCTGGCTCACATGTCAAGCCACAACACAGACTCCTGCTGCATGATTATCTGACTTTTCATTTGCTTGCTGCTGCCTCTTAAAACTTTGGCCTTTTCTGGTCCAAGGCTGGACTCACTATAAGGCAACTATCCCATTGGAAAGATTCAGCCATGAATGTGAAGTTCTCTCACTTTTGGGCACTTGCCTTTGTAACTGCAAGTAAGGTTCCTCTAACTGTATTTTTTTCCCTTAGATAATTTGGATTCTCACAGAGTGCATTCAGGTAGCCTTCTGCTTTCTGCCAAGGGTTTCTGAGCTTTATTCCCACACAAATACAAATAGAGTGTAATTCAGCTGAATTCAACAGAGTTCAACTAACATAACACTAGCATAAGGGAGATGGGAATCTGGCACTCTGAACCTTCCTCCCCAGCCTTCAACAGATGTCAAAATTGTATAGCAATTGAGATAACTACCTTGCTTTTCAGACTCCTCCCCGTAAACCAAAGAAAATCCAATCAAGCTTTCTCATTCAAAGGAATTTAATTACTGTGTAGAACACTTGCAATAAAAGCCTCTTATGCATAAAGAAGACAGCTCTTTCTGCAGCATCCTGCATGCACCACATGGAATAATTATGCCTCTTGTGAACGATTACCTCTTTATTTCAGGAAAAGAATGCTTTTTTAATATGATTACAATATGAAGAAGATACAGACTGTCTAAACAACAAACAGCACGTTAGAACAGCTCTGCTAAATAAACAGCACACAGCTTTTATTACTATGGATATAAATGACTCCTAAATTTGTGAGTGGACACCAGGGATTTTTTGACTGATGTCAGACTCTCAGTAACCTATGTAAAATAAGACCTGCATGGATGAAAATCTCCCAGTGGAAAGGAATGTATGAGTTGTGTATGAGAATATGAACCAGATGCTGTCATTTCTGTTACCAACTCTGCCTAAGACTCTTTTCTTGATCTGGATCAATTTATGGTTGGACTAGATGATACTAGTGGTCTTTTCCAACCTTAATGATTCTATGATTCCATGAATTTGTTCCACCTATCTCTTCTTTGGGCACCACAATGGGAGTAATGATGCCTATGCCCTGGGCAACCTGATTTAGCTGTGCAAGTCCCTGTTCATTGCAGGGGAGTTGTACTAGATGACCTTTAAAGGTCTCTTCCAACTCTAAGGATTCTATGATTCTATGATTCTATTGCCATAGATCAGCAGAAGCTTCAGTTTGTTACCATTTGCAACATGCCCAAGATGAAGATGCTTTGGCAATTTGAATAGTGACTCATGTAATTAGACAAGGTGGAGCAGAGATCATCTTACACAGTCAAGTTTCTAAGCAAGCCTTTTCAGAGCTCCCAGTCTTCAGACTGGCATCAGCAGTTAATAGGATAGCAACTCACCGGAGTTACCTCTTCCTGATCACGGGTAGCTCATGAGGAAAGACAGGTCACAGACTGGGAAAAAGGAGAATTGGCATTCAAGTTTGAGTGGTTACAGGTTTTAAGTCATGGATTTTTAAAAGGTTCTCAACAGCTTCTGTGCTGCCTGCTGAGTGTGGGCTTCTTTGTATAAATGCACTAGCCAATGCAACTTGAGCAACCACATCTTCTCTCTGGGACCATCTCGATGTCACCAGAGCAAACGACTCAAATATTAGCAAAAACAGAGCATGTTAGCCGCTATTAGGAAGCTAACAATCTTGGAGCAGGCATTAAAAAGCCTCAACCAAAAGGAGATGGAGAGTCTTCCAGCCAAGAGCAGCAGGGAGCTGGAGGATCAGTGGGCACACTCTGTTGGGAAGGAGGAATAGTAACATAAAAATCTTGGCTTTAAACAGGCTTGCCTGCCTGGACTTCACAGGCTGGGTTGCTTACAGTGGCACTGGAGGCAGTGAGAGAAATGGGCTGCACCATGCAGAAACTCAGAAAAGACTGTGGAAGCTTTCTGTGTTCACAGCTGTCTGGCTCCCTGTTAGTTGTACCATGAAGAAGCTGCACAATCTGCAGCTCAAGCAGTGGTGTGTCCGGGTTTTACATCTGCTAATCCCACTTCGAACAACTAGAGGAAAACATATTTTCTAGGACAGCAGAAGAAAATAATAGTTTTATCCTTCCTTCTCTTCACTGAGGCTTAAAATGCAACAGTTTCGTAAACCTGTGGCTTAGCCCTTCTGTATTCTGTTGCACTCCTGTATATTTTTTTCTAGGTGATTAGCAGAAGAGCACACACTACTAAAAAAATGGTAGGCAGTTTTAAAGCAGAGTTATGTGAAAGCTGCCTTGAGCCTTTGCTTTGAGCACAGTAGTCTCCATTACAACTTTTCACTACCCTGAGATGCTCAAGCCATTGTGGATTAGTTTTCCTTTCCAGGAGTGGTCCACAAAAAACTTGTTTGAGAAGTAGAAGCTTGTTACATCCAGCATCCCTTAAAATGTAGCAAAGGAGGAGAGAAAAAAAGCAAAACATAGCCACCAAAAGCAAAAGAAAGGCCTATTTTCCCAGTTTAAAAATTCGGATTTATTTAGCTGAGATTCTGAAAGTAGCAGCCTGCATGTTTCCCAGCTAAACTCCTGAAGATGAGTCAATGTGAGAACCTGCAGCTCACATCCCAGCCCTGCTGCATGACTATGGTCAGGTTATCCATCACCTCTGGACCACAATTCTCCTTTAGCATGAAGAAAAGTACTTGTTTTATCTCTCACCTCAGCAGCATGGTAAGTCATTTGCCTCAGGGGTATCTGTACAGCACTACAGGATGCCACGTGGATGTAACAGTGCATGTGTGAATGCAGATCACGTACAATGGACCTTTGATAGCATCTGACAGAGGCACCCCGGAAAGACAAAAAAAATTGTGTATCCCATTGTGCATTAGGAAAGCAAATGAAAATTAATTGCAAGTGAAGCCGGAAATGGAGAAGAAAGTATACTCAGGATAGATGATCCTTACCTGACATTTTTCTGAGCAGATATAATCTTTCACTCTCTTCATCATTAAAAATAATAATTAATAATAATTTAAAAAAAATCCCTACTAAAATCTCTCCTGTAGGCAAAACTCTTCCTGGATCCCACAGTAACTCCCCTCTCCTCTCCTCTCCTCTCCTCTCCTCTCCTCTCCTCTCCTCTCCT